>PPNO03000011.1:0-521998 GCA_003708185.3 Isabelozyma rhagii | reverse complement strand
GTCCTCCAGCCTGTGCCGGGTCGGGGCCCATTTTTTAGCCTCTTTGCTCCAAGCCTTGATGCAGTCTCCCCCACCGCGGCCCAGACCTCGCCCCAACACACGTCCCTAATTTATCCCAATGCAGACAATTACTGCCATGCATGACCACCTATCGTACCGCGTCCTTTGCCTTCAGACTATTTTTTTCTCTCTTATTGTTCAGGTCGGTTTTTTTCCTGATTGTTGGTTAATTTTAGGTGTTGGCTATATAATCTAATCCCCTGACACATTATCTGGCATATTTCATGTACATCAGCCCTTTCCTTGATAAATATATATATATATATTGCATATCACTTAAAAAGTGTTCCGGAAATTAATCCTCCTCCTGCTCTTGGTCCTCCCTTACATTTATCCTCCAATTTTTTTTTCCCCAATCTTCTTTAGTGTCCTTGTCCCTTTGTCATATATTTGTGGTTGGATTACTTATAGTTTTTTATTTGTACCCGCTATTTCTCTTGATTAGGATCGCTTTTTTGGTTTTATTTTATTTTTTTTTTTTATTTTTTCATTCTAGACGTGTTATTTCTTAACTTATTGCTGTTGACTTATTAACTTCAATAACTACTCCTATTAACACACTTTTTTTTTTCAATTCTACGCTTGCTATCGATTATCATTGCTATCTGATCCTTGCTAAATTAGATCCAATAAAGTAGTTAATAATCGCCAACATCACGACCTTCCCTCAAACCTTTCCCAGTCCTTTTCCATTTCCTCTAGGCGACCTCGATCTTTCGCATTACGTTCCTCCCAATTCCTCACCATGCATAATAAGAAACTCAATTTAAACCTCAAGTTCAACGAGTCGCTCAATAATATGGCCCTTGACCCGGGCCCTTACACCCCTATGGAACAAACAGTCAGCACCCCTGTTGACGTGGCTCAACACCAGCCCCCCTATTTCAAACCTCCCCCTGGCCCTTACCTGAATCCCCATTATAACGAGTCTGACGATGTTCTTACCGATATCGACGAGCCGTTGGGCCAGAAAATCACCAAACACTACTCCCTCAACTTCACCTCCCTTTTCGACCAGCTCGTTATGGCTGTCTACTCCCATATATTATCATTACCCACCACCACCCCATTCAGTGGTATAATTCCTCCCAGTGGGCTCGTGAGTAAAGTCGCCAATGAAACCATGAGCAACCTAATGAGTACGGTTAATAACTCCAACAGCCCTATTTACGACCTGCAATGCATCATTAACTACGACTACCTCAGAAACCATTCGTATCAGCCGATATTCCTCCAATTGATCCGCAAGCGATTCCTTGACTTGTGCAATCACTCGTCCAAGCAAGAGGTCAAACTTCCTCAATCAACCACCATATCCATCACTGTAGGCAACAACGGTGGTAGCTGCATGTCTAATGGAAACGACGGTAGCTCGATATACAGTAACAATTTCCGCCAAACCTCCATCTCCAACCTCTCATTGACTGATGCCAATGTCGCAAACTACGCCAACGGGTCTGCCAATGGAGCCCAAAGATCCCGGTCTTCGTCACTCAACTTGCGCAAACAATCATTGACAAGAAACAACTCCTATTCTGGCAATAATTGGCTACATGTGGGGAACTTGAACAATATACGACCTCCTCATGGGAACGTTTCCTCGTCCACCGCAGGTTTCTTACTTCATAACGAAAAGTTAAATGGCAGTACCGATTCTTTGCAGTCGATGCAAGATTTCGTCCCCCAGTCATTTATCCAAAGGTCTGCTGGTGGTGGTAGTAATCAAAGTCTGATTTCATCACAAGGAGGTCAGAGTTCTTCCAACTTTAATGCTATGATGATGGACTACCAGACTCCTCCAGCATCTAGTAAAGGTTCGATGTCTTCATCGAAAACTCCCCCCACTTCCTCTGGCTCCATGAATGCCAATGGAAACCATGCTTCGGAAGTTGATGATTTCAGTTTTTTCAAGTCTCGCCCCATCTCCAGATCCTCCAGCAGAGCCGGTTCTTCTAGTAATATCCTTGGAAATCAATTGCCTAGGCCATTGACAATCAACACTGATGCTGCCAATCAACAAATGCATGGGTTTGGTACCGCCCTTGATTCTCCTTTCATGTCTGCCACCACTCCCTCAGAAGAGTATGGCTATTTCATGAATACCTTCCAACCATCAGCACCAAGGGGGGCTGGAACCACCAGTAGTTCGTCGTCAATTGGCAGTGGGAACATTCCCGAAAGTCCTCAGGAACCACTTGTCGATGACTCTAATAAAATAAACTTACCTAGTAAGTTTAGTCTTAGTGAGAAGAAGCGTGATTCTTTGAAACTCAAAAGGGGAATTCACTAACAAAGCTGGTCTGCAGAATTCTCTATCGAATTATAAAGATTACCAAAATGTACTATTAATATTGAAAATGAGGTACCAATCATATGGCACATACATTGATAGCTTCAACAAGAAGAGGAGATGATGAACCATATTCATAATTATGAGCATCTAGTCCGTGTATATAGTTTGTAGAAGCTAATACAGTGAAAAATATATTAGACGTCGTGTAGCATTGAAACAGTTAAGTAGAGAGTGCACTAAATCCAGATAGATGTCAGTGAAAGGGTTAAAATTTTGCAAATTTTCACAAAACATTTCAAAACTCTACAATTTGCAATTGACGAACAAACTCACAAATCTGTTTAGACAGGGTATAAGAAATATAATCGAGACAAATCATCGTAAGATGGCTTTATTCTATTTTACATCGATGGCTGCAAATTCATCGAAATAGAGTTTGCTTATCATTACAATCGAAAGTCGCTGTCGAAGTCTCCGTGGGATGTAAGTAATTGCAATGCCATCGAAAACAAGACATCTACTGTTCTACTACCACATACCACCACTTCTTTTCGTCGTTAGATTCCACCCACAATACAATACATCGAACCAATCTTCAGCACAAGACGCGCTGCCTTCGTCTATTCAAGTCATAGATTATGACCCTTATCTAAGCCATCAAGCCAACACTCAAAGTCACAAGGACAGCTATGACAAAGTCATTTTTGAAGCCTTTCAAGCCATATATATTCCTCAGGTGAAGTTCATAATCCTGTGTGTAGACCTCGCGCGTTATCTCATCTCGAACTAACTAACTCTTCAATACACTTGCTAACAGCACATGAAGTCGTTCTGGAGGCTTAAGTCTACTGCAGTGCCGCCAAGTCCCCCGGGAACCAGCTTGGGTCTCTTCCGACAAGAATTCAATACCAGAGACCTACCGTCTGCCCCAAAAGTGGAACCAACTGTCATCCCAGACGCGAGTCAGAGGGAAATATTCTTGACCTCGAACCCTCCCCCTGCATTTAAATTACTGAAATACGCATTTTTATATGGCAACGATGCTGAAACGCGTCTGCTACTTGCAAAATTTGTCCTCCCAGTCGATGCAGAAAAAGAACTGGCTACGTCTGAAGAAGTGGCTCCACTACCTGATGATCTTCTTCCCATCTACTCCAATTTCAACCTCGACCCTAAGGACTTATTACCACTTCAAAAGCCCTCTTTTATCAAACAAAGTCCATTTGAGTTCCATTCCACTTTCAACCAGGACAACTCTTACATCGCCGTACCGAGACTTTCCGTAACTAAACTCTTAACTAGTGCCTGGTGCGAGCTACGGGATTTCTATCAGGTTTACTCTGGTTCACCTTCACTTAAGAAGACCACACAAATGAAACTAGGGAGTTTATATCATGAAAAACTCGAAAACCTGACCCATACATCCGTTGACATGGCCCCTTTCATAGCAAAGGTAGAGGAGATTCTACAGCAGAATGGTTTCAGCGAAGACAGTATTGCGGTTATAAATCAGGGAGAGCAAGAAGCAGAATTAGGGGATATCTGGCTTGATAAAATCATAGCAAGGCTATTCTCTTTATTAACACGAAGTGAGGCCAGAGAGTTGGTAGTTCATGGATATTTGAACTTAGAAAGGGCCAAGTACATTGATAGTGTAGAGGAAATGAGAAACACATCTTTTAGTGATGGGAAGGTACTAGTGAGTGCAATCATTGATCTTGTGGGACTACGAAATATTTATTCAGAAGATGATCTTGATTTTTTCATAGAAGTTAACGATTACATTGATAGCCATTTTGAAAATGGAGTAATTGGGTTTGATAAATTCGTGCCAGAAGTTACTGAGATCGTCAAGAAGTATTCCGAAGAGCTTGATATGGGCATTTCTGATGTAAAGACACGATCATTCAATAAGATTCCCCAGCAAGAAACAGTTTTAGAGGCTGCAAAATTGCAGGTTTCGCACTATAAAACCATGATGGACATTCTTACTCGAGAGGGAGTTGCCTACGAACTGTTTAAAAGCAATGCAATCCGACGGAATTTGGATTTGGACCAGCCAATAGGTATCAAGCATGCATTGACATTTTTAGTGAGAAACTATGAATTAGTGTACGATGATTTTGAAAAGTTATCGCAGGGAATTCCAATTGGCGTCGAAGATTTTGACAATTTCTACAAAGATTCAAGGAATGAGCCTATAGTACCGGGTTACTCTTTCAAAACTCTCCTTTACAATGAAGAAACCATGGAGGAGTTGAATAACATTTGTTTAGAGAAGTATGGCAGGGATCTTGAGAAGATGATTCCCTCACTGATGATGCAAAGACAATGGCACATCCCGATGACATTGCGATATCTAAGTGCTCGAATCGGATCCTTGTTTGAAATGTTCAATGTGATCCCCCGAGAAAGATTAAGTATCGAGTACCATAATGTGAGAACAGGAGAGCCGTTCAGCCAGCGCAACTTCAGATTCGACCCAGAGAAGTTTTCTAAACAACTTGAAAGTAATTGTAAATTTTGGAATGGTACAAAACAACATGCTGACTATACGGACGATCTTAATAAGTGCAAATACTGTGATTTCAAACAAAGATGTCCTATTCCCAACCAAAAAGAGACAATTGGCGATGAGTCCGTTGGTTCGGTGGTTTTACAGTTTATTGACTCAAAGTAAATGTAGGTCATCATCAAAAGATATCATCACACCTCCTATCGTAATGAATCTTCTGCAGACAATCTTTACCGTGAGAACGAATTCACACGTATTTCTTCTTTGGGATTCGTTTACCATCTATGTCGGTCACGGCACATACACGGTGATAATTCCCAGGTAATGCTACAGGATGTATATAGACAATATATTTATTAATGAATGTGAAAGAGAAGAGAAGAGAAGAGAAGGAAGAGGAAGAATTTTTCACTTACACTCCGAAGCAAGCTGCGATGTACGGATGTATTACCGGCGGAGGTACGGGTCTTAGTTATTTCGGTTCTGCTCCTTCAATCCAGAGTAGACACCGATGAATTAGATAAAAATCCGCCGGATGTCACAAGCTCCAGTGTTCCGAAGCCCTGAATCCGAACTATTGTTCACATACCCAAACATTGCAGACAGCCACTAAGCAGCCACGAAACAGCCACTCCTAAGTCGGCCGGTTCACCACCAACTACCATTCACCCCCACTGAATCGGGTAGTTACGGAGTTTGCGTCTTGTGGATGATGTGTCTCAATCGGAATTATGTCATAACACCGCGGTGGTAGGTCGTGTCCTCCCACAAGAGCCGAGGATCCACCAATGAAACAGTGTTCTTTTCGAGGAAGGCAATTTTCACAAGTTTCCGAAAGAAAACGACGTGCGCCAACCACCGAAACTGAGTGAACAATAAAAAATAACGAGAAACCGAAGGAAAAAAAAATTAGACTACTCCGAAATCTGGGGTTGAATATTTTTCCTAGGTGTGAAAAACGATGTAACATAGTTAAATTTTCTTTTTTTTTTTTTTTTTTTAGGTTGTGGATATTACATCACTGTTTGCTGTGGATGTATGGTGCAAGAAAGCCGAAACCGAAACAGCAAATATCCGATGAAAGGTTAATTGTCGTAATGGCTGTAGCATATTAACCTAGCAACTAGGTTGTGTAGTCGTATCTTTTTTTTTGTCTCCCAACCATGCATCTATAGCCTGATAAACGGTGCCATGGATTATAGTTTTATGCACACAACCCACCCCCACAACATTGCTTAAGTCCATTCAAAAGAAAATAAAAAAATAAAATAAGGCAGCATAGCCAGTTAAGATGCGGATCAGAATCTAAAGTCCACATTTCTTGAACTACTGCAACCGTGATATTCCTGCCAGAAGTGCCGGGACTGAAATCCGATTAGCGTTTTTGATTGGTTGATTTGCTACTCCGGTAGACTTTTTCACTTTCTGTCGGTTTCCTTTGTTTGTGTGCAGGTGCGGACTTTCAGTTCCTTGACTTAACCTGGGGCAGATGTCGAGGTCCCGAACCACCGACTTTTCCACCGGTGAACTTGTTTTCACTCCAATTACCCCCATACGGGACTCAAGCATCGTGGTGAAGTAATAATTGACCAAGGAAAGAGACTCCGGTTTCCCTTCCACTGAAATTCCTATTCAAATGTTTCTAAATTTTTTTTTTTTTTTTTTTTTTTTGTTAATTATTTTTTTCCAAGCTTGCACTCTTTTTTTCGGTACACTTTTTTGTGACCGCTCAATTCACTCTCCTTATTATTTATATAGCGAAAGATATCCTCCATCCCCCAAAATTGATTTGATCTTTTTCGTAGTTTTCCTTTTTCTTTTTCTTTTTCTTTCACTAATTAGGATCATTGAATTTTTTTTTCCCCCATCATGTCTGCTATTCGTTCCTTACAACGTTCATCCAACATTGCTAAACGTGCTTTAGCTGGTACCAGAACCTATGCTACCGCCGAACCCGTAAGTACCCAGAATGGCCACAGCAAGCTTTGTCAATTGCATAATACTAACCCCCTTTCTAGACCTTAAAAGCTCGTTTGGAAGAAATCTTACCAGAAAAAGCTGAAGAAGTCAAACAATTGAAGAAAGAATATGGTAAAACCGTATGTATTTAGTAGCTTTTATCCCTCTCTCCTCCAATGAGCCCATTCTGGGCCCAGGAGTTAAAAGTTTTCGGCCAAATTCCAGCTCCGGCTCCCATTGTGGTGAACGCGGGGGTGGGGCACTGGACCCGCGATGGGCCGAAAAAATGAGTGTTCACTTTTTTTTTTTCAATTACTAACAAACTAGGTTATTGGTGAAGTCTTATTAGAACAAGCCTATGGTGGTATGAGAGGTATCAAGGGTTTAGTCTGGGAAGGTTCCGTCTTGGACCCAATTGAAGGGATCAGATTCAGAGGTAGAACCATCCCAGATATCCAAGAACAATTACCTAAAGGTCCAGGTGGTTCTGAACCATTGCCAGAAGCATTATTCTGGTTGTTGTTGACCGGTGAAATTCCATCTGATGCTCAAACCAAAGCCTTCTCCGAAGAATTGGCTGCCAGATCCGCTTTACCAAAGCACGTTGAAGAATTAATCGACAGATCTCCATCTCACTTACACCCAATGGCCCAATTCTCCATTGCTGTTACTGCTTTGGAATCCGAATCTCAATTCGCTAAAGCTTACGCTAAAGGTGTTCACAAATCCGAATACTGGAAATACACTTACGAAGATTCCATCGAATTATTGGCTAAATTACCAAACATTGCCGCTAGAATTTACCAAAATGTCTTCAAAGATGGTAAAATTGGTTCCGTTAACCCATCCTTGGATTACGGTGCCAACTTGGCCACTTTATTAGGTTTCGGTGAAAACCCAGAATTCGTCGAATTGATCAGATTATACCTTACCATCCACTCCGATCACGAAGGTGGTAACGTTTCTGCTCACACCACCCACTTGGTTGGTTCCGCTTTATCATCTCCATTCTTATCCTTGGCTGCCGGTCTTAACGGTTTAGCTGGTCCTTTACACGGTCGTGCTAACCAAGAAGTGTTGGAATGGTTATTCACCTTAAAGAAAGACTTGAAGGGTGACATTTCCAAAGAAGCCATTGAAAAATACTTATGGGATACTCTTAACTCCGGTAGAGTTGTTCCAGGTTACGGTCATGCTGTCTTAAGAAAGACTGATCCTCGTTACACTGCTCAAAGAGAATTTGCTTTGAAACACATGCCAGATTACGATTTGTTCAAGTTGGTTTCCAACATTTACGAAGTCGCTCCAGGTGTGTTAACCAAACATGGTAAGACCAAGAACCCATGGCCAAATGTCGATTCTCACTCTGGTGTCTTATTACAATACTACGGTTTGACTGAAGAATCCTTCTACACTGTGTTGTTCGGTGTTGCCAGAGCTTTCGGTGTTTTACCACAATTGATCTTAGACCGTGGTCTTGGATTACCAATTGAAAGACCAAAATCTTTCTCCACCGAAAAGTACATTGAATTAGTCAAATCCATTGGTAAGAAATAAATGTAGTAAAACGGTTGTGAGAAAAAAAAATTGATAATGAATTAATGATAAGTTAATGATTCTTTTTTTTTTTTTTATAAACAGAAACCATTATTATATTTTTTTTCTTTTCATAGTATAGTTTTTCATCAGTCTATATTATACTGTGTATCTTGAATAGTCTCGATTACGATCTCTGAATAAAATTAAAAAAAACTTTTTTAAAACTAGTAAAGAGTGTAAATTTACGAGCGAAAAGAAGTGAAAAAATTATTTTTCTTTGAGATTTTTTTCATTCAAGAATATCAACCAATCTGGGGATGATTCGACGTAATATCAGATTTTTCAATACCCGCAGGGTATTGCTACTGAACTCCTCAGATAAAGTCCTGTATTCCCATACCTTACAACTTCCGAAAACCAAATTTGGACCTAAAATACCCAAGGGAGATGATCGTGAATTACTCTTGAGTCAGATAAGCAAAGACTTGTATGAATGGCAGCATGATAGAAAGAACTTTGATAAAGAGTTCATACTACACGATGGACCTCCCTATGCTAATGGCGATCTTCATTTGGGCCATTCTCTTAACAAAATCCTAAAAGATGTCATAAACAGATCTGAAATGTTGATTAACAATGCCAAAGTGAATTATGTTCCTGGTTGGGATTGTCACGGGTTACCTATTGAGATGAAAGCAATCCAGGAACATGAAGCGAATTTGAAGAAACAGAAAAAGAAGCAAAAGAAGGATGGCAACTTAGCTGATCAGGTATCAGAGATGGTAACTCCTATTGAAATCAGAAAGCTTTGTAAAGATCTCGCCAGTTCTATGATTGAAAAACAGAAAATCCAGTTCAATGAGTTTGGTCTTATGGCAAACCTCGAAAGCCCTTATATCACCATGAACCACTCATACGAAATCAACCAATTGAAAGTATTTCTCAAGTTAATGGAAAACGGATTATTGTCGAGACAAATGAAGCCAGTGTGGTACGGATGTGAAACCAAAACAGCATTAGCAGAAGCCGAGTTAGAGTACAATCCCAACCATAAATCTGTTGCGATTTTTGTCAAGTTCCCATTAGTTCTCGAATCCAAAGAGGCCTTGTTAAAGGAAAGAAACACCAAAATTGACCCCAATGTGCCTATAAATTTGTTGATTTGGACTTCTACTCCGTGGACGATACCTGCTAATAAGGCTATCTGTGTTCATCGCGAAATGGAATATACTCTTATAAGAAACGAGGAGACCGGAGAATATTGTGTGGTCGCTGTAGAGTTGGTCAATGAAATTCTTTCCCTCAATGATGATTTCATATTGGTTGATGCCTCATTACGGTTTACTGGGGAAGATTTAATCGATTTACAGTATACTAGCCCTGCTTCCAAGAGCTCGCAGAACCATCCGGTGATACATGCGGACCATGTTTCTTCCACGGCTGGTTCTGGGTTGGTCCATGCTGCCCCAGCCCATGGGTTAGAAGATTTCGTGGTTGGGGTTAAGAATGGTTTGCAAGTTGTTTCTTCAGTAGATGATAGTGGTCAGTATCTTTCTCAGGCTATTCCTCGTGGATTTGCCGACCTCCATGGGTTGAAAGTCACTTCCAAAGAAGGTATTTGGAATTGTATCAACATCTTGAAAGACTTCAAAATGATTTACCATATCAACAAAAACTACACTCATTCGTATCCTTATGATTGGAGATCGAAAACCCCAGTTATTCAAAGAGCTACACCTCAATGGTTTGTGAATGTAGCGAAGATCAAAGACACCGCCATTTCAGCCCTCAAAAACGTTAGCTTCGTGCCAGAGAGTGGGAAAAATAGATTGCCTTCTTTTGTAAATAACAGAGCTGAATGGTGTATATCCAGACAAAGAACCTGGGGGGTGCCTTTGCCAATAGTTTATGATAAAAGAACTGGGGAGCCCGTGGAGGAATTGCAAGTCATTGAATACATTGTGAATAAAATTGATGAATTGGGTACTGACGCTTGGTTCGAAGAAGAAGTACAGTCTATCAGTAGATGGCTACCATCTCACTTGGACGGTACTCAGTTTTATAAAGGTAAAGATACTATGGATGTTTGGTTCGATTCCGGTACCTCATGGACTACATTAGGAGAGAATGTGGAAGAGTTGATGAAAAGCAGTACTCCTTTGGCTGACATGTACCTTGAAGGTAGTGACCAGCATCGAGGATGGTTTCAATCCTCATTGTTGAACAAGATTCTTTCTTCCGGTACCAACGGTGAAAATTTCCAACCGGTGGCCCCATTCAAGAAAATCTTGACCCATGGATTCATCTTAGACCCTAATAATGATAAAATGTCGAAATCGAAAGGCAATGTCATTTCACCTCAGCATGTTATTGAAGGAGGCGGGAAGCCCTTCCTTCCGGCATTGGGAACTGATGGTTTGCGATTATGGGTATGCTCTTCGAGCTACACCCAAGATATTAATGTCAGCAGTGAGATCTTGACTAGGGTATTCGAGAATGTGAAGAAATTACGAGTTACTATCAAATACTTGTTAGGTAACTTGTCTGACTTTGATGTTGATGCTGATACGGTTGAGTACGATCAGTTGAACGCCTTTGATAAATACACATTATCGAAAGTGTTGAATTTACAGCAATCGGTGACGAAGAACTATCAAGACTTGAATTTTCAAAGAGTGGTGAAACTTTTAAGTTCGCATATGAGCATTGACTTGAGTGCAACCTACTTTGATATATCCAAGGACTGCTTATACACCCATGCGGCCAACTCTCATAGAAGAAGAAGTATTCAAACTGTGTTGAATATTTTGTTGAAAACATACATAGGAATTCTTGCTCCTATTCAGCCATTATTGGCTCAGGAAACATGGAACATTTATCGTGATTTAGCCAAAATTGAAGCATCTTCACCGTTCAAAATGAATTGGAATGACTTCTACAAACTTCCTGAATCTTACCATAATCAAGCAGTGGAAGATGAATTTGCATTGATTTGGGAGATCAAAGACCGTTTGTACAAGAAACTCGAACAACTCAGATTGAGTGGAGAGTTTAAGAACAAGTTGGAGGTGCAAATCTTGATTAATACCAAAAACAGTGCTCACATTAAAGCCATACTTGAAAACCATGTTACATTCCTTGACGATTACTTTTTGGTGTCGAAAGTTAAGCTAACTGAACAATCGTTGGATTCACCACTCATTTTAGCTAATGGAGAATCAATTGAAGTGTCCATTTTGAAGTCTGACGACCATAAATGTCCTAGATGTTGGAAGTTTATTGCTGAAGAGCCTGATACTTTATGTCACAAATGTGACTCCGTTGTACATAGTTAACCTTGTAAATAAATATACGCCCTAAGCATTCCAATTCGGGGGAGCATTCGCTAAAAAAGCTTTGTGCGTCCCAAAATCGTCAGTTTTTTCCCTTCCCTGCGACTAGCTCTCGTCCCAGAGAATTTGTCGCGACTGAATGCGTGCGCGGGTTCCTTTTAAAATCTGGGAGACAACTGATTTTGGCACCTTTTATTTGGGACACAACATTGACATTTGGTCTAAAAGCCAGCACCTACTTAAGTAGTAAAACGCAGCAATGAGTTTTGCTTCTCTCCGGAAAGTCAGAAACTATAGGGAGGCCAAAACTAAATTGGAGGGACAGTATCAGGCGTTGAAATTGTCATTATTTTCTGAGGGGGTAGATGAACAAGAAGATGTCGATGTCGCCAAAGCGTTCGAACTTCTCGTGGAAATGGACCATTTATTCTACAACTTCAATGCATTGAAATCATACTTTGAAGTGTCCAAACTGCCTTTGAAGTTTGACGAGGAGCAGCTAATTTATGACATGACAAAGTTTCAAGATAAGATCGAGAAAAAAATACCCATTGCAGAGCTCGTGTCAGTGATACCGAATTTGGCAATTTTACGACGTGAATTTCGTGAAAACGCTAAAGAGGGAGGTAAAATTGCCCATCAACTAATGATGTCCGCTGCCGATCTCTCCAATTTATTCGAATCAAACTGTCCTTTGGAACCCTCCTATCCAATGCTACATTACCCTCAAAATGAACCCGAAGCTCACTTTCTGCTACCCCAACCGCAAGATGAGATTTATCTGGAGATTCCTTCTGAGTCTCTAAGGCACAAAAAGCCAATAAGTGTGAATGTTCCCTCGAAATCACCAAGTCTAACGCTTGTGTCGTCCAAGAGCCTGTCTCCGCAACCGTCTGCGCAGCCGTCTGTCGCACCAGCCCAACTCGCACTGGCGCCATCCAAAGCCAAATCCTCTTCCCAGGCCGCACTGGCGCCATCCTCCCAGCCGAAATCCCCACCGTTGGCGCGAACGGTTCCACCATCTGGCCAGAAGGAGTCGACCAAAATTCCCTCCACTACTGCAGACAAATCTACATATACACCTACCAAGAAACCTACAAAGCCCTCCAACAAACCGTATGAATCGTCTTTATCGAAACTAGACTCCTGGACCCAGGACCACACTGAGTGGTTGTATCAATTATATATACCTGTAGACCGAGGTACTGATAGCAACATAATAAAGGCGTTCCGATCCAAGTTCAAAATCGATCTTTCTGCCCACCTGGTCAATTACTTGAGCCATCACTATGGCCTTAGAAACAACATGTTCTTCAAACTTAACAGACTTTTCGATACCATATATGAAGAAGTGGTGCTGCCCCAGAAAACTGATGCTCTCGTCACCAGAATAAAGTCAATTTTGACAAAGAATGATTTTGCAGTCACCGATTCGTTTGTGAGAGAAGGAATCGCATTTCGGAACTTGTTGTTCAAAACCAATAATCTGACAATAGAGCCATATCGCAACTATCTCAACTTGGTGGTGAAGCATTACCTTCTAGTTCATGGCGAACAAGCTTCCTTGGTGTTGCGGAAGAACTTCATTGAAGCCAATGCCGAAGCAACACCCTCGGAATTGAAGAATACAAAAAATGTCGCATCTCCAGATTCGAGTGTCGCACACTCTCCCACCATACATAAATTTGCAGCCGGAATATCTGGGGGTTTGGCAGATTCGACTGTTGCACTTGCAACTCTGCCAATAAATGAGAAGAATGACAATAAAAGAAAAGTTGACTCAGCCTCAAATGGGAGTACTCAACCCAGTACTGATTTGCAAAGTTCTCAAATCACTCATGACAGCCAACCTAAAATTCAACAGAAATTTCAATTCAAAGTCGACAGTCAGCCTGCTGAACCTGTAACCCACGCAACTTCTGCTTCCAATGGAGATATTTCCTCTGATTTGACTAATCAGCGCCTGGGGACTCGCATTCCTATAGAAGGTGCTTGCGATTGGACCCCAGAAATGCTCGCGGCCCTTGACCAAGCCATAAGATCGGTTGCTCCTTCAACAAAGAATATCCATTTGGCCTATTCACACTTCATTAAGTTGAAGACTGGCAAGGTGGTCCCCGTTAATGAAATTTCAAGGAAACTTCGAACGGGTCCAAGCACTGCTTCAAAAAATGGCATCAACCAGTCTTCTGATAAAGGTACAACCAACGGAACCACTAATGTATCCCTTACTCGAGGGATTAAACGTAGTGCACCTGAAGATATAGTAGCTAATATTCAGAAAAGACTTGCTTTGGCGGTGTCGGCCAAGCTGAACAGTGTTGATTCAAGTAAACAGTTTGAGTCTTTAATTTATCAAATGCAGATATCTGAATACCCAAATGGTCATTATGAAGATCTATTTGATAATTTACCAAGATCATCCTTCTGGAAGTTTGGAATGAATAAGATATTGGTATCAACTGTGCAATATTTGACTGCTCCTCAGCCGGAAGTGGAAACACTGACTTTGGAGGTTGCAAGAGCGCAATTACCATCAGTGATTTTGTTGAGATTAATTCGTCAAGAAAATGTTTCCACAAGTATAGATGTGATCAAGAATCGACTTCTTAAAATGATGGATTATGATATTTTCAACAACTCTCTGACTAAATTTCTCCATGAATCTCTTCAAAAGAAAGCATAGACACTATCGAGATAGTACGCTTGCAGCCACTCAATAGATATACCCTTTGAAAGCCCTTGTATGAACGAGAGGAAGTCGAACTATCAGTGCAAGGATCACCTCTAATAGTCCACATATATAGTGAGCTATTTAAAGAACCACATATTCATATCGTTTAAAATGCATTAATTATCCGCAGACTTTTAAATTACACAGGTGGATGAATATACAAGTTATATACATTATTGTAATTGAACAAATAGATCGGCCGTCCGATACTCGAAAATCTTATCTTTTACCATTCATTAATTGGGTTAACAATTGAGAACTCGACGAAGGATGAGCGCCAGCAGTTGCAGTAACGTGTGGTGGATAGGTTTGTTGTTGACCCGACACTTTGGAGCCAGCAAACAATCCTGGAGGAGGAGGAGTTGAGGTATTAGCAGAACGTTCATTCATTCTCAATGCATTGATTTGGGCTTGGATTTGCGTTGGAGTTTGTACTGCATTGGAAGAAGTAGCTTGTTGCTGTTGAAGTTGCTGCAAAAGTAACTGCTGTTGTTGTTGTTGTAAATTAGTCATATCATTGCCATACTGTTGTTGTTGATGTTGCTCTAATAACTTCTTCTGTTGTTCTGCTTGAAGTTGTTGAATAGGATTGAACTGTGACTGCGGTTGTAATTGAGACTGTTGTTGCTGTTGTTGCTGTTGCTGCTGCTGCAATAACGTCTGTTGGGTAATGGGATGATTCTGGTAAGATAAATGATAATTCTTGATAGGTCTGAAAAGGTATCTTTCAATGACTTGACGGGAAATACTTTTCTCATCTTCCAATTTTGTATCATTAGTGTAAGTAGCTTCAGGATCGAATACGAATAGAGGCAATAAGTCAGGAGATCCAGTTCCATTGTCAAACACCAAATCGAAGTGTACATTCAATTTCTGTTTCTTTTCTGATAATGACCTCAAATAATTTGCGGTTTCTTCAATAAACTGAATGGCAGAATCATCATCAATATCGATATCATCGGGAAGCAATATATTACTATCTTTACCAGTTTTACTAGGTTTAATCTTTTGTTTCGGATCCCGTTTGACTTGTTGTTTTTGATCTTTGAAGATCTCTCCTAATGTTGGGAAGGCAGCAGCATTAGCCAAAGGAACATTGTTATTCACTGATGGGGAAGCACTAGAAGAATTGGTAGTTCCTTTTGCCCACTGAGCAGTGGCTGGTAATACCGGTCCATTGTTGGCCACACTACTAGCTCCCGCAAATGCAGTACGTAAATTGGCAAGATTAGCACCATTTCCGTTCTCCTCATCGTCAGTATGATGCTGGTCTTCATCAGAATTATAGGTATTCGTACCGTTTACATTTCTGGATCCGGTTAAACCCATCATACCCATTTTAATACCTTGTTGGGTGGATAAATCTTTTCTAGTGTAAGAGTCAGCTTCCTCGCCAGGTTCATGCAAAAACATACAATTTGGATTTGGACATGGATGTCCTCTTAAGTAAGAAGAACAGTATTTAGTGGTTCCATGAGCAGCACGCAAAATTCTGCCATCGCAAAGGGATCCGTCTAATTCATTGATACACTTAAGAGCATCCTCCTTCTTAGCAAACGTGACATAAACCACCAATCCAGGATGCGAATGATGGTGATGAGTGGTGGTTGGATTTGGAGTTTTTTTGTTGATGACAATTTTCAGAATTTTACCATATTGTCCAAAATACTTATCTGATCTTAAGACAGAATGCAAATCATCGGGATTGCAAGGAGGATTTAATCCGGTAACATACACCAAGTTCTTTTGCACAACTCTTAGTCCGGCAAGATGTTTCTTGTTGGCCATTTCGGTCTCTTTCTTCTCCTTTTCACGTTGTTTCTTCTCCTTTTCACGTTTTTCTCGTTTCACCTGTTGTAAACGGTATTCCTCAGCACTGATGCTTTTATACTCCACACTTTCATCGTCGTATAACCGTCTACAAGCGGGACATCTACCATTTAATTCTGGATTTTGTCTGATGTTATTATAACAAAATTGACAGATTTGATATCCACAAGGACATGGTTTGAAATTCTTGTCAGAAATGTCCATTTCTTCCACACATAATGGACAAAATTCTTCTTCTTCTTCACTAATGAAGGAATCGTCACTAGGCGTCATTTAGAAAAGTTTATATTGAATCGATTCTTTGATTAAGTGGATGGTTCCAAAATTGAATTTAACTAGAACTTACTATTTACACGTGGTTTGTAAGTCGGTAATTCCGTTACAGAACTGAGTTTGAATATGATAAAGTTCTATCTGGAGTATTTGTTTCAGTGATCTTTGTACTGTCCTTTGTAGAAATTTGTGATTTTACTAATTGACGTGCGCCGCTCATTTTGTTGGCTATTCAAATTGCTCACTACGCACGCAGCTTGTGCGACATTTAGTAAAATTATGTCGCCACTGAATAGTTGCGACATTATTGGACGTTATCAATCGATTACCTAAGCGTGATAAACTTATTTTTCAAGCTCGGTCTTCCTCTACTCCTTGACAATGGCATTCATTACAGAATTGTGGGAGTCAGTGTTCACTCCCGGAACTACACCTGCTTTGATAAAAGCCACCCATGCTTCATTTATCCTATTGATAATTTCCTTGATATCGTTGATATTCTTAAGTCGTTCAATTCACTTTGTGAATTTATTGGTCATTGCTATCCTACTCTACGCCGCTGTAATCTGGTTTATCAAGGAATTGGAACAGGTGAAGTTGAAAGACAACGACCAGTTGGATGCTGAAGGTAAAAAAGCCGAAGGCACTGAGCCTGAAGACACTCCAGGACCCGTGGCCATCACTACTACTTTTCCTTCCCAACTGTCACCAATTAAGAAAAGAAAAGCATAATCCTATCTCTTGTATATATTCATTATCGTACATTAAACATACTTCCTAGAAATTCCATTTTTCTGTAGTTCAGTCGCTTTAGGTTGGGAAGTTGCCTACGATTTTTCGCTGGCAGATATTTCATGCGGGAGAGTGAAAAATGTACCTCCCATAAATGTCATCGCCATGGACTTCAGAAAAGCATTACAGCCTTACATTGAGACACCGGAAAAATATAAAGATGATGTCGTATTGTACTACGACACGTTGGTGGTGATAATCAAGGACAAATTTCCCAAATCCATCCGTCATTATCTAATTTTACCTCGGGACTCAAAGGTCACACGCCACCATCCATTATCAGTGTTCAACGACAATCACCAATGGTACGATGATATCACAATGTATATTAACCAGACCAAGCAGATGATTGTCGACGATTTGATCAGCAGTAAATTGGTAGAATTCGATAAGAGCGATCAAGTCAGTTACAACACGTTCATGAATACATTCATCAAAGCAGGGGTACATTCTATTCCTTCAATGAATAACTTACATATTCACGTAATTACTCAAGACTTTTATCTGGAAAAAATGAAGCATAAGAAACACTACAATTCATTCACAACGTCATTTTTTGTTGAATTCGACAAGCTACGGCCTTTAGGACAAAAAACTAGACCTCGACGAGGCTTTCTTGGTTACCAATCTGGAAATGATTCCAATGATAGCCATAATGACGGCTCTGACGATGCATCTGACTATTCCCCTGATGATCCCGAACCGATCCCACACCATAAGCCTCAAAGAGAC
Organism: Isabelozyma rhagii; assembly: GCA_003708185.3. Lineage (NCBI taxonomy): Eukaryota > Fungi > Ascomycota > Pichiomycetes > Serinales > Metschnikowiaceae > Isabelozyma > Isabelozyma rhagii. Next base: position 503,939 of record PPNO03000011.1, on the reverse strand, counting down.
CCAAAAATTCTTGAATCGCTTATCAAATCATCTCCATTGATATGTACTTATTGCAGGAAGAACTTCGGTAATCGATTTAAGGAATTGAAATTGCATCTCGAGCGTGAATTCCTTGGAAAGTTCAACCAAAGTGGCGCTCTTCAGCAAAGTTAACACTAATATCCGAGAAGGAAAAATATGATGTACCCCAAATTTCAAAGTTGCAAATTAACGAGTGAATTATTGCGATTACAGCCCGGTTTCGTAAAAATGTTCCTTGATTACACTAGTATTTTCTAGCTAAGGAAAAATTTTCTGCACCGGGTGAAAGTTTCTCCACTTCTGCGTGAATTTTTGCGCATATACTTGCTATTATCCAGATGAGGTCCCCCAACAAACTTCTACCAAGGAAAAAACTTTTTCCGGTGCCCGATATTATGCACGTTACCCTAAATCTAGGAGGTACTAAATCTCACATCGATGCAACTAAAGATGGAAAGATTTTCTCAGATATTTTATTTGGCGTTCTTCATGACTTGGAAGAAGTCGGGCGGGTAGTTAAACCATGTCAAATTGAATGACATGAGGTTAAAGTTTCCCGAGACAAACTCACCTCCACAAAAATATATGCGGGCGAGTGAAAAAGTTTCGTCAACAAGTTGGGGAACTTTGCTTTTTCCCTTGTATATTTGGGGATAGATTGAGTTAGAGTTTGCTTCTGCATTTTAGGGGGGATAATCGCAAAGAATGTTCACTCAACTGGGATTCCTTCCTTTGTCGGCAATAGAGATACGGAAATGTCTTCCAAATGGCTGTGTTTGTACAACCCCGATATTCCCCGTCTTCTGTCCTCCCCACATATATCGGGCAGGTTTGCATTTGTGTTCGAGTGGAGAACTGTCCCGTGGAATCATTATTTTCAAGCAGAAATTAATGCTATCTGACATTTATTGCATGTTTTGACCATTATTACATATTTTGCCTAAGGCATTAGGGGCTGCAGGAGGTGCTAACCAATAATGGCCCCAGAATTTTCCTTTAAACAAACAAAATAGTGGCGTTATTAAATTGTTGACGGCAGCTAAAAAACATTATTTGAAACAGTATCGGATTTTCCGTGACGATAATTATTTTCTATGACGAGAGCAATTATTTTCTAGTTATTACAAACCCTTTGTCCAATTGTCTTCCTGGTTACCGGGTAAATTGCAGAAGATACAGGACATGCATAACAAAAATAGACATGGCGGAAGATTTTGGACATTTTTCTGGGGAAGATTTCTTTTTTTTTTGATTGGGGGACAGTGGGGTTATTGTTCTTTGGTATATGTATAGCAAAAATAGGCGTTGCGGAAGATCTTCGACACCTTTCTGGGAATACTTTGTGCTTTTGATTGGGGGATGGTGGGGTTATTTTCACAATTAATCCAGGCTTGCATTTTGTTTCTGTATGGGGGGCTACATCAATTTCTCCCCCTACCCAATAAATTTTGAGTTTAAAATGATGGTGATTGCCATCTGAAAATCAAAATTCTGAAAATCCATTCCATTAGTACATCCCACTAATAATGAGTGTTCTCGAATATAAAGCTACCGAAGACTTTGGTTCTGATACCAGTGAAGGTGTCGACGTTCATGAGGAAAGAAGTGCCAAATTAGATATTTACAACTTCGGTGAAGACTTTAATTTCGAGAAAGAGTTTGTTGAATTGGAGGAATTATCTAAAAATGCCAAAAGTGAAAGAACTTTATTGCAAAGAATCACTGGCGTTGAATATGAATTGCACTTCAAGAACAAGTCCCACATGGTTATTTTACTTGGTGCGTTTGCAGCTTTCGCTGGTTTATTATCTGGAATTGACCAGTCCGTCATTTCTGGTGCTTCTATTGGTATGAGAAAGGCCTTGCATTTAACTGACCATCAGGATTCACTTGTCTCTTCTTTGATGCCTTTGGGTGCTATGGCCGGATCAATTATCATGACTCCTTTGAATGAATATTTTGGAAGAAAGTTTTCCATTATTATTTCCTGTGTTTGGTATACTATTGGTGCTGCACTTTGTGCTGGTTCCCACAATCATTCTGTCTTGTATGCTGGTCGTTTTATTTTAGGCGTTGGTGTTGGTATTGAAGGGGGTTGTGTTAACGTTTATATTGCGGAATCCGTTCCTGCTTCTGTCAGGGGTAATCTTGTTTCTTTATATCAATTCAACATTGCTCTCGGAGAAGTCTTGGGTTTTGCTGTTGCAGCTATGTTCTACGAAGTTAAAGGTGGCTGGAGATACATGGTGGGTTCTTCGCTTGTATTCTCTACCATTTTGTTCGTGGGTATGTTCTTTTTACCAGAGTCTCCTCGTTATTTGGTCCATAAAGGAAGATTTGGGGAAGCTTATGGTGTGTGGAAAAGGTTAAGAGATGTAACTGATAAGAAGAATCAATTGGAATTCTTAGAAATGAGACAAGCTGCTATGCAAGAAGCTGAAGACAGAAAGAGAGAAAGCACTTTACAATTATGGTCTGATTTGTTTAGACTCCCAAGAAACCGTAGAGCTTTGGTATACTCTTCTATTATGATTACTCTTGGACAGTTAACTGGAGTTAACGCAGTCATGTATTACATGTCTACTCTTATGGCTAAGATTGGCTTTGATGAAAAAAATTCTGTTTTCATGTCTTTAGTTGGTGGAGGTTCTCTTTTAATTGGTACTATTCCTGCTATCTTATGGATGGATAAATACGGTAGAAGAACATGGGGTATGAACATCATTGGTTTCTTTATCGGTTTGGCATTAGTTGGTGGTGGTTACCTCATTAATCCTGTTACCCACAAAGCTGCTGCAGAGGGGGTCTACTTATCCGGTATCATCTTATACATGTCTTTCTTCGGAGCCTATGCAACTTTGACCTGGGTTATTCCATCCGAATCTTTTGACTTAAGAACCAGATCTATTGGTATGACCATTTGTAGTACTTTGCTTTACTTATGGTCCTTCACTGTTACTTATAATTTCACCAAGATGCAAGAAGCTTTCACTTATACCGGTCTTTCTCTTGGATTTTATGGAGGTATTGCTTTCCTTGGGTTGATTTACCAAGTGTTGTTCATGCCTGAAACCAAGAATAAAACTTTGGAAGAAATCGACGATATATTCTCGAAGTCTAGTTTCTCCATCGCTAGTGAAAACGTCAGAAACCTTAAGAACTTCTGGGGAAAGAAATAGATTTCTACCTCAAGAGCTTCTGGGGAAGCAATTTTCTTCTTCTTTCAAGTGTATAATTTTAATTCTAGGGCTATCTTCATAAAATAAACTATTATCTCCATAGAACGATCACCACTTCTGATATCGCCAGAACTCAAATTCTTATTATACCGCCTCACCATAGTCTAGTCTAGAATGGAGTATCAGATAATCCGAAACTGCGATGCATGAATAATATCTGGAACTTGCTTTTCTGCCTCTGCGCATTTTTCGATCAGAAATTTTTCAAAACTTTATCTTATCTTAATGAGCTAGAAGTCCCCCACATGTTAGTGCATCGTATACTTGGGGGAATTTTCTTATCCTCTATCGACCCAATAAATCAGGAGATAGAACTACGTAAGGAGTATGGTATAACACATATTTTATCCGTGCTTTCTGATCCCATCTCATCTGATTATCTCGAAGGGTACACTCACAAGCAAATAGATGTTACCGATGAAGAAACCTCCAACCTCCTCCAATTTTTCCCAGAGACTAACGAATTCATAGACTCAGTTTTGTTCCCCCTGAATGAGCCAGAGACGAGCAAAAAGCACCAAGGTGCCATATTGATACATTGTGCCCAAGGTGTATCGCGATCAGGGGCAGTCATCATAGCATATCTCATGTATAAATACAAATTGAAATACCCACAAGCTCTCCATGCAGTTACAAGAAAAGTTCCCGGTGTCGACCCAAATGATGGGTTCAAACACCAACTCAAAATATACGAAGAAATGGAATATGAAGTACTGCTTAAAAATGAAATCTATAAACAATTTCTCATCGATCTCAGTTTGAGGCTAGATCCATCAGGTGCTTCATTGAGGAATTTGCATTTCTTCAATTACATGGATCAGTACGAAGAGGACGAGCCTGAGATTGAGGAGTATTATGAGCTTGATGATGAAACCGCCCTAAGTGAAGACCCTGAAGCCCTTTCTGAAATGAGGTGTAAACGGTGTAGGTTTCTTCTCGCTAAGAAAAAACATTTGGAGTTTCACGCTCCGCCTGATGCTTCATCACGGCAGTCTTTTTTTACCAAAACTGCTCCAAATTCTCGAAGAATCATTTCAAAGGTTGAGGCATCCAAAAACTGCTCCCATTACTTTTTCCGAGAACCTGTAAAGTGGATGAGACAAGAACTTCAAAGTAAAGGGGACATTGAAGGCAAGTTTCAGTGTCCCAAGTGTGAAAGTAAGGTTGGGGGTTACAGCTGGAAGGGTTCCAGGTGCTCCTGTGGGAAATGGATGGTTCCTGCCATACATTTACAGTCCGCAAGGGTTGACTTTATCAAGAAAGCTCACCAGGAGAATAATGTGTAGATAGTAAAGATGATTCCCTTCAGCAACCATATTAAGCAAACTTAGGTTTTATTCATAAATAATTTGGGAAAGACTATGGCGTTCTGACCATTTGTTTCATTGTATCATAAGTAGTCTAGCATTAATGCATTATATTTGGTCATTATGAAGAGGGTCCATTTATTCGTCAATCACCATGTCGTGATGGCTATCATTGTTCTCTTCATTCTCGTCATTCTCTTCGTCACATTCACGTATCGCTTCAATTCTTCCCGAAACACCACTGGCCTCGAATCCTGTAAGAGGACTAGTAGCATTAGAAGGAATAGTTCTAGCTGAATTCACGATATTGGAGGACATTGTGGTTGTGGTTGAGCCGGTGTTTAATAAAATGGCTGGGCTTCCATCATGGATCAAACTGTGATCGTTTTGGTACTCGACTTCGTCAGCCATGAACCCATCATCGGCATTGAGAACATCGTCCCCGAACCCAGCCAGGGTTTCGTCATCACTTGCAGCTTCATACCTGGTGTTACCCACTGCCTCGGAGAGATCGTCGTTATCATCAAAATCATCGCTCATTTGGTTATATTCGTCTGAGTTTATGATATCATCGTCCAAATTCACTTCATCTTGGGGGCCAGAGGCTGGATTCAAGCTGTTATTGGCAGTGCTATTTTCTGCGGTTGGAGGGTATGATTGATCTTCCTGTTCGTTCAAATTATAACGTCTCGACTCTTCGTAGTCGATTTGTTCCATAGTTTTCTCCACACCAATTGGAATGATGGAAGAGTAGCCCAAATTTCGTATTTTACGAGCTCGCTCCAACTTTCTCTGTGCAAGGGGAGTGAGTAATGGAGCATTGAGGAGACCTGTGGTTTGGGTCTTTATCGTGTATTCCAACTGGGACACGCTAGCACCAGGATACTCGGCAGAGTATGCCACTAATGGTGGTGCAAAGAGGGAACGAAGGTGCTTTCTTTGATCTTCAAGCTGTTCTTCTTCGTGGCTACCACTTTTGGGGTCTAACTCGTAAAGCCTGGAATGGTTGTTGGACCCTTCTTTGCTCCATAGACTGAAAATATCATTCGGAAAGAGGTTCGGCGTGTACATCTGGATTTATGGTTGCAATGGTGTAGAGGAAAAAAACAGACATAACAAAATAAAGGGAATTTGTTTGTTTTTATACTGCGACTCTGCAACCATGTTGGCATATACAAGAAAGAACTGCAAAAAAGGCCATAGCGAGGGACAAGTTCACTCTTGAAGTAAATTTCTTGCCTGCTAATGATGTAGCGGGCTTTGCTACTGCTTTGGCCACATTATGCGGGGGTTGGTAGTCTTCATTGGTGATTTTGTTTTAGCAAGCAGCTGCGAAAGAAGAAACAGTTTACTAAATGAGTGTTTTCTAGGGCTTTGATTATGATTTGGCACTTTTGTCAGTAAAATGTTATATACATAATAATCTTCGAGAAAAGAGTTAACGTTTTGTTCATCGTTGACATATATAAAAGCTGGGTGCTATAGCTGAGGATCACAGAAGAGTAAAAACTAATTACGGACAGTTTACTCCTTGAAAGCCTAGTATCTTAATAAGAAGTATCGATATACATTCCATGCTTTAAACAGTGACTAGAAGTTTCAATATATATATCAATATTGAATCTGTGAGTGTCAATCAATACTCGATAGTACCGAGTAGGAATACAGTAGGTTTTGGTGCCCACTTCTACCGAAGTGGGTGATTCTCAAAGATTACTTCCAAGTATTTCATGTCTAATAGCACTGTCAGTCCGAAAATCTCTTAGGAGGTCGTCTCAACTACTTCTGGTAACAATTAGGAGAGAATCACCAGCAACTACCTGCTATGAGCCCATTATAAATGAGGCATACGTCGAGTCTCATTTACCGAGATCTCCACTATTGCCTAATTTCGGCTATAGACTTCCAAAGCGCTATTCCTTTTGTAGACCAGCTATCCTTTTACTCATCGTCACTGTCGTCTGTGAGTACGTATTCCTGTAGTATTTCCCTGTGTTCATCCATGGGTGTCTTTACTGGCCACATGAAGCCGGTGTCGGCCTTCACCCCACCCAACGAAACTATACAACCATAGCAAACACTTAACATTGCCTGAGGATCATTGCTTTCATTATTAGATCCATATTGGGCTGTGTATTGAGCAGCGTAGGCCCTTTCTTCGTCAGTTTCCAATGGGTGAGCATCACTGACAGTAATTCTTTGCAACCATGCCTTAGGATCATGAGGAATTCCCACCCCACAGATCTGGCAATCGGATGAATGTCCATCGAACTTAGGAGCTCCAAGCTTGTCTGCTGTCTTCACCACTGTTGAAGCAGTGGAGGCATAACCACTGTTATCGAGGTTATTGAAGTACTGGGTTGTGATATCTTTGATGGTCATATTTTTTGTTATGTTAGACACAGGCTTGGTAGACTGAAGTACAAATTCGTTCAATCCACTTAGGTCTCGGTATGCAGCTATTTCGGCTGCCAAAACGTCTCGTAATGGGAATATAATTTGAAACTCTTTTGAGCGGAAATTCTCGGTGTGGTCAGAAACAGCTCGATAGATATTAGGGCCTCGTCCTTTGACTGTCAACGCTATAACTTCATTGGCAATTCTGGTCATGTTATGACCATAAACGATGGTTTGACATCCTTCCATATAAGCAGTGCGTAATATCAATTCTTCATAGATAACAACCAAGAAATCCTCGACTGAGGATTTGTTTGGACACAAGTTCAACAAGTCCTTAACAGAGTATTTCCCCTCGAGATCAATATGTTGCTCGAAGGCCGAAAAATGCTTTGTTAAAACAACCTTCTGGAGCAGTTCTTGGTCCAATATGAATGAGTTGATGTCAAGAACCTTATACTTCACATTTACAGGGCTATACCGATATAATAATTTCTTGATCATTTTTCCTGCCTTCTGTTTCAATGACTTCATTTCAAATTCATCAATATTCACAATTAACAACTCGTACCCTTGTCTTCCCTTGTGGGCTTCGTACTGCTCTTGTAACAATGATGCGATCACATCAGTAAGCACAAGCGAAGACATCCCTCCTGATAATGCAAGCAAAACTCTCTGAGTTCCAAGTTTTTCGGCAACTTCTCCATACTTGACCCGGAACCTATCGTCTTGCATTTGTTTCCTCTGCTTCCCTCTGATGAAGCGAATGAAGCATCTCTTACAAAAGTGCTCTTTTCGAGAAATAAGTATGGCTCTCTCGTCTTTGCATCTCTGGCATCCTGTAGTACTCTCGTTCTCCAAGTACTTTATGGGGAGTGCGGCTTGATTTACGTTCATCTAGTGGCTGGATAAGGTGTATCACTCATAAATCAAGACACTTCAGATGAGATGCTCATCTCGCGGTGTACGGGTATTCTGAATGCACGGGTGTTTCAGACTGCACGGATGTTTGCTCTAAATCATTCTCCAGATAAAATCGATACTCTTTGGTTGTTCCCCAACACCACACCCATGACTGCTGAAGAGCCCGTTAAGCTGCAACCGCCCGAAGAGCAAGCACCAAAGACTCAAGTTGCTACCGATAGGGTGGTGTTGGACAAAGATAAGGTGGACTTCACCGAAGGAGGACCTCAAAGTTTCAAATTCTACCCTGATAATCCAGAGAATCACAGACATAAATACCGTTGGGCCAATAAAGAGCCATCGAAATTCTATGATCCTTGCGAGGAAAGTAGGCAGGCATCAATAAATTGTGTTTTGAGAAACCAAGACGACAAATTAGTCTGCCAGGACTTCTTCGATGCTTATACTGAGTGTAAGCGTGATTTCTTCGCTAAGAAGAGAAAGGATAGAAGAGAAGGAAAAGCAGGATGGGGGAGGTGGTAAAAGTGAAAACCGTGTGTATATAGCATTCAAATATTTGTATATAAATAAAATGTTGATAACCATGAACTACGTTCTGAGCTATCAGCTAAAATCATATATACTAAAAAACCTATAAAGGAGAACTGATAAACCGTCAGTTCTAGTTAAAGAATTAAAATCATAAATCATAAGATAGACAACAGAGTCGTAGTCAAATGCGCAAATTCTCTATACGAAGCTAAAAGTACCACTTCCGCCGCCGTATGACAATTGGTTGACGCCTTGTCTCCTTGCCTGACCATAAATCAACTGGGGAATCTCACTATCGGTAGCAGGATTCACGTACATAGGGTCCAGCAATTCATATTCACCATCGTCAACTTTGAAGAGCTTCAAAAAACTATCATCAGTCAACTCATCGATGTCACCATCATTAGACCCGTCATGTGTGTATTCTTCGTCACTATCACCATCAAAGTCGTCAATATCATCAAAAGCTCCTAACATCATCGGATAATCTTCTCCATAGCCTGCAGCCAATTCTGCAGCTAATCTTGCATTATTCCGTCTCAGACGATCGGAATCTCTCGGTTCGAATTGCATTCCAGAACATGAGCTTAGGTAATGATAGTATCGGTTAGCGAATGAAATAGATGATAATGGGTTGAAGATTTGCACTGAGCCTGTTTTCCGGTTAAGTGAGCAAAGTAATGTACAATTGAACTTAGAATGGTTGTTGATAGCGTCTTTTTTTGTGAACTTTTTGAAAAGTTCAGTATACTTTCCATGGAGTTCTGGAGGTAAAAGCGATAATCTGTACTTCAAGTATTCGGTTAAGAAATCAGATAGATTGAATTTGATAGTAAATAAAATGAAGTTTAGTTGGACATTCAACAAGCAATGTTCGTTGCACGTCAAAAAGTCAGCAAATTTATCAGATAAACGTTTTTCCCAGTCCAAAACGAACCTCGAATCTGAGCCCGAATTTATCACCGAAGGAATGCTATTTTCGGTGAACTTCGTTATGGGATTCTCATTGGGTTTTAAGTTTTTCAAAAAATGGAATTGGTTAGTGAGGTAATTGATATTTGATCGAAGATCATCGAAAAAGGCGAAATTTTGTTCCTTCACCTTGATGGAAAGTCTTCCAAAGTTCTTAAGGAATCGAGCAATACAAAGAAGGTGATTGAAAAAGAACATCACAGTACACTGATTGAAAGGTTCTACATTGAACCACTGGAGTAATTGGAATCTCACCTCCTGGCTTTTGACTTTGGATTCATGGTAATGGCTTGATGATGGTGACGAGGACTGATGAAAAGATGAATTCCGGTCTTTGGGGGATTGGGGGAAGAACCTCAAATCATTATTTTTAAAGTCAATGAGTGTTCCTTCGAATGGAAATGTGAATTTCAGGGTATCTTCTTTGGAATTAAATCCATTTTTTTCCAAGTCTTGATTCAAAATTTTAAGAAATTGAAGTTTATAAAAAATGGATTTATCTCGAGGAATGTTTTTATTGTCTTTGAACCCTGCAAAGAAATTCACGAACTTATTCAGCATCAGCTGATCTTTACCTTTATCAAAAACAGTAAATGAACCGAATAAATCTCTCAGTTGGTAGTCAACGTTGTTTATATTGATATCCATGAGACCTACTTCTTCTTTATGGGTTGATGATTGCTCGGACAGGAACTGGAATGAAGACCCCAGCCTCAAATAAGAACTAGGAAGAATATTCATGATATTGTGTTTTTGCTCAGCAGTCAACTTACTGGAGTCAATTTGATCTCCGTAATTCTGACAACTACATGATGCTGCAGGCAATTTTTGGGCCTTGGGAGAATAACTGTCAGAAGTTAGATTTGAAGGAGCCATTTTTTTACGTTTATGGGAAGTTTTATCGCACTCTGAGTGAGAACCTCTTCTCTTGCGCCCCTTAACATTCTTTTTAAATTTTTCTTTAACTGTGGAGGATATTTGACGATAATTCTCGAGAAGTCTCAGCTGTTTATCAGACTTTAGCTTTGGAGGGGAAGCAACTGAGCGGAGGACTTCTTTGTTCCATTCGTCATTCCATATGAATTTTGATTTTCTTTGATAAAGAAAACTATCTAATTGGTCATTGAGTCCCAATACCGAGGAATTATTCAAATTAAGTAGCTTAGCAATGGTATCATTATTAACATTATGTCTTGAAGAATGATTTTTGAAAATCGGAGAACGACCAGGAAAGTTTTGCATCCCTTCAAGTGACTTTATTAGCCGAACTATCGAGTTCAAGTGATCATTTCGAAGATTCTGGATTTCTTGGGTAGTTAAATAATGCAAAAGATTTGTTGAACGACGGTCATCCTTTCTGCCCAATAAAAGAGAGTCTGATTCTAAACTTTGGCCAGGGTTTCTGTTTCGCATTCTGATAGCATTTTGTCTTCTTAGTGGTATGGCTTCCATAGGAAGAGGTAATGGGTGACTGGGTACCAAAGTGTTTCTATTGTTGGGGTTTTGACGAGCTGAGGAAAGAAGTAACCGCTCATTGGTGCTGATGTCCGACCGTAACGATTGTAGAGTGATTGGAAAAGAGTTTTGAAGTTGGTCATTAATGTTTTCGTCAGATACTGACGATGAAGAAGTGGAAGACATAGGCACGTCCGTGGAAACATCATTAGTATGGTTATAGTCATTGTCAAGATCCTCATCGATACTCATGAATCCTGGGGATACTATTGAGTCAAGGTTATTCAAGGAATCTTCAAAGGTGATTGAAACGGAATTACCGGAGGTGTTATCTGATTCATTTTCGTCGTCTCCTTGCACATACGAGGCACTAGCATCAGAGTTTTCATTTTCATCATTGGTTTCTTCTTCACAAAAATCAGTATCATCCTGGTTCATACGTGAATCAATGAATGCGCCTATATTTGTAGAATTCGGTTCAATTAGTCTTCGACGTTGTTGCTGGCGTTGTTGTCTTAATCTTCGATGTCTACTTCTTCTTTGAAAGTCGAGATATAGGTTATTATTCCGGTTGAATTCCATGATAAGTCTTGTTTGCCGTAAATTACTTTGGTCTCTGCTGTGATCCCTACTATGGTGGTCACTGGTGGCGGGGGGAGGACCCATATTCAATAGCATTCGGTTACGGAGATAATACCGCAGTAGTAGGTTCAATCGGTGGAGTGACGAGATTGTAGGATTCCCGCCATCAGAGGGAGCCTGGGGGTATGCCTCATACAGGGTAATAGGTGGTGGGGGAGGAAGGGGTGAATGGGCTATGGAAGGAAGAGAGATACCTGGTGGGGCAGGTGCTTCTTCATCAGTAGGAGATTGGTTGTTATAATTATCCGTAGGCGAGGAAGGAGGTGGCATGGTGCAGGAAGCAAGCCAGCAGTTCAACGATACGTCACGAAAAGAGAAGAAAAAAATAAAAGAAATAAAGGAATTAAAGATTAGAGATGAAAATAATAGATAATATAACTATGGAAGTATCAGGTTTATCATGCTTAAAAAAACACCCGTACCGTGAGCCATTCAGAAAGGTCCGTACACCACACTACCCCCAATGACCCCAACGCCAACACCCCTGTCACAGTGCTGTTCCTGGCCAGTGGCCAGTTTAGCATCTTCACCCTCTTGTGAATGTGTCACAGCTAAGTACTCTGCAACTGAGGACCCAACTGAAGCCAGTCTGAATTATACTAGCACGTGACTACGACAAAGCACACCCGTACATCATTTTGCTCTCTCTACCCCACAAGTTGCATGCTTTCTAGCTGGTCAGCAGTTTTTCTTAAGTTACGTCTACTCTGCCTGATGAGTTCGTCCTTCACCTATTTCTAGCCAGGGACCGCCAGCAGCATGAAACACCTGCATACTTATGGCAGTAGCCAGCATGATTTCACTCAAAAGACGAGGAGAGCGCGATTAGCACCCGTGCACCACATAGTTTAAGTTCTGATGCGCACACGACCACCGACTTTTTTAAGTTTTGTGTCTCGACCTCCGTATAATAGTTCACTGGCAGTTTCGTCATGAGATATTGTGGTTCGTATTGTTGCCCCTGAGGAGTATCATAACATTCTGGTCGTGAACAGGTTTTGATACGGTTTCCTGTTTCATACAACCATTTAATGGTTTACAGCGAAGCCACTTGCCTTTATTTGGTGGTCTGCTGTATCATTTCTACCAAGTTTGCTTTGTTCTACATTGCTTGCTCCATGGCCGCTTCCGGCTTCCTATCACAACATCCCCCGCCGGCCACTCTAAGTGGCGCCATCCTGCCTCAAATTACTTCGTCTGCAGTTCTCCGTCTAATTTTCTTTTCTTAGGCGGGAAGTTAACTTTTTCGTCCGCTATCAACTTCTATTTTTCACCCCAACAGGAAACACAAAAGAAAAGAAAATAGCCGTGATCAGAAAAAAAAAAAGTTAGGCTACGACACCATTAAAAAAAAAGAATACAAAACAACTTCCTTGATTGTGTACCGACTTCTTTTTCTCTTCCTTGTTACACCTCTTTTTTACTCTGTTACATCTTTTTTTACGTTCATAAAATACCGTACTACAACACGGTAACCGTTTAGAAGCTAGCACCTGTCTTTCCTTTTCTTTTAAAAAAATTTTCCTTTTAGCTCATTTTGTTCTTTACTTACCTAGATAATAGCGGTTATGTCTCTTGACCCTGCTACTAATGGCTCGGTGTACATTTGCATCAAGCAGTTTAATGCCCGGTTGGCAGATGAATTAAACCTAAAAGTCGGTGACAAGGTGGAAGTACTAGCCGATGACTCTGAATATAACGATGGATGGTTCATGGGTAAGAATCTTCTTACTAATGACGTGGGGCTCTATCCTAAATCGTTCACACAACTCTTGACTGAAAAGGCTGAAGGTCAAACTTTATTACGCTCCAGATCGAGAAGATTAGGTAGCAACAAGATTCCTTCAACCCCATCAAACACCAATGGTCGCAATTCATCCTCCAATACCCCCATTGCCTCCATCAGTAAATTGTCTGATAACTTGGAGAAACTATCCGTTAAAAACCCTCAAACACCGGCTAATGGACAAGTCAATAGAACCATGAGCGATATCGATAAAGCACTACAAGAGATTCAGTCCGATATCCATGAAGATCTGAAACATGAACCCGAAGACTCAACACCAAAACCCTCTGCAAAACATAAACCAACCAAGTCTATCACTGAAGATCTCAATCCAATGGATGCCATAAATTGGAATCCGCAACAAGTTTCCTCGTACTTCGCCCTTGTGTTGGGGTTTGACGTAGATGTTGCCGGGAAGTTGGCTCGTCATAAGATCACTGGTGCCATTCTTTTCCAATTGGACTTGGCCCACTTGAAAGAGTTGGACATAGACTCTTTTGGTACCAGATTTGAGGTGTATAAGGAAATTGAAAATCTCAAACAACTTGGCAAGAAGAACAACAACAAACTAGTTGACGATTCGTCTGTTCTTTCTGACGATACTAATGATTCGGGCTTCAAATCTCCTTATAACAAAAGCAATGCTTCGTATCCTCACAATAATTCAGATGAAGATACCTCGTATAGTCATAATGTTTATGGTTCCAATTCCTCTTCTAGACAAGTATCATCTTCCCGAGGTCACAGTCAGTCCCAATCTCAACTATTACCTTCTGCTTCTATCGATCACAATAAATCAGTCTCTCGTCAAAACACCTTTTCCAGACGCCATCAAAGAAAAAGATCCCAGTCGATGGAAAACATCCCCGCCAGTGCCGAGGTGTTACAGACCCCCGGCAGAAGGAAATCAGCTATGATTACTACTCCAGACCTCTCTTTCATGTCCCCAAGAAAAGCACCAGAACCTCCAACCCAAAGTCCACTCAACAAATCGTTCAAATTTGGCGATGAAAATACCACACCTTCGTCTTCGTCCAATTTGTATGTTACCAGAACAAATGCTTCTAGTGCAGGGCTAGGAATATCAAATAGCAACCAGCAGCAACAATCCAGTTTCCCCTCAAGACCGGCTTCTTCCGTTTATGAGAACTCTCTCATGAGTGGAGATGGTAAAAGTCATCATCGTAGAAACTCCTCAACTCTTTCTGGAGTTACCAACAGCAATAATGGTGTCCATAAAAGACCCTCTTCATTATTTTCATTCCTTTCTGGTCAAAATGAAAAAGGAGAAGATGTTTCCACTTTGAAGTCTCCCGGAGTATCTAAATCAACTACCAAATCTCCAGGATTATCTAACCCAACTACTCCATCGCATTTAGTATCACCGGCCAATGTCAAACGCCAATCCAGACTTGAAAGCCCTCTTCATGATGATGATACAGAGTATATTGACATTGACAATACTCAATTATCACCAAGAAAGTCCAAATCTCTAAATAGAAAGTCCAAGAGTTTCGTTAAACCTGAAGCCAGATCCACCTCAGACTCTAATGTCGTTACCTCCAAAGCCGACACTGATGGTAAGGAAGGCTCTACTATGGGACGTCTCAAAACGTTAAGAACTGCGTCAACGCAGAATTTCCGTAATTTAACTGGATCCAAGAAACTGAAAACTTCGGCATTCCAAGAAGGGATCCAGGCTGTGGCACCCGATGAAGCAATTAAATCAGCCAATTACAGTGGATGGATGTCCAAAAAATCGGGGAACACCTTAGGTTGGAGATCAAGATTTTTTACTTTACATGGTACTAGATTATCGTATTTCGGATCACTTCGTGATAGGAAAGAAAAGGGTTTGATTGATATTACCGCTCATAAGGTGATACCCATCAATACCGATGCAGATGCTACTTCCAATTCCAATGATAAGTACATCGCCATGTATGCTTCATCCACAGGGTTTGGTAGGTATTGTTTCAAACTAGTACCACCTGCACCTGGTTTCAAGAAAGGGTTGACGTTTACTCAGCCAAAAAATCATTACTTTGCTGTGGAAACCTACGAAGAAATGAGAGGTTGGATGAAAGCCCTCATGACCGCTACTATTGATATCGATGATTCAGTACCAGTAGTCTCTTCATGTTCTACACCCACTGTTTCGTTATCCAAAGCCAGAGAATTATTGGCCAAAGCTCGTGAAGAAACCAAGATGAAAGATGAAGAACTTCGTGCCAAAGGTTTCATTCGAGACGGATACGAAAATGACTTCACTGAATCTTCAACATCAAACACTTATAATGATTTTTTGAATAACAAGTCTACCAATAATGAAAGTTTAACTTCTGAAGAAGATTCTCCCGTGGTAGGCTCCCTTGATGATAGTACTGTCTCCTCAGTGCAGCGTCATAGTGCTGACCAGCAAGGCCCGCCTAAATTGAGTCTTGATACTACCACCAAAAACTATAAATCAGCTTCGTCAACCCCTCAAGGATTCACCTCTCCATATTTATTAGCTTCTGGGTTATTATCACCCAGGCTGGGAACTAGTCTTCCACCAGCTTCGCCAACTACCACCGGAGCTGGCACCCCTAGTACAACGGGATCCAAAGAGAAAAAGGAGTATTTCTCCGAATATCCTGCTCCCAGTTCATCGGCTAAAGAAGGAGGGAGTGGAAGTACTACTCCGAAATCAATTGGAAGAATCATGAGCGGTGGACTCAAAAAGAAGGACAAGTTGTTAGCTTATAGTAGCGATGGATCGGGAAACCATACCTTCATGATCAAAAAGAAGTGATCCTGTTGAATTGAACCTAATACCAATTTAGGAACTCTGCAAATGATCCAACAACGAACCTGGGACGATCTGGACTCAATTCCAGCCTCTCTCAACCTCATCTCAAACGGTATCGACCCAAATTCTCTTATGCTTTCTTCGTCTCTCCTGTATTATTTATGTTTCTTAATACCCTCAATCTTTTAATACAAGTGATATACGGTAAATGCTACCACCAATGTATGTTAGTTCCCCATGTTTATCTTACACTATCAGTTTCCATGAATATACTTTTGCGTCTCATTACGATCTTTTCACAAACCACAACCAAAAAACGACAAACAACTGACCAAATTCGAATTCATAATAAGACGACTTTCAGGTCTGAGCGGAAATATGGTTCTGGCTCTAGCTTTCTAGAGTCTTACCGGGGCCAAATACTAATGTTGATCCTCAGTTTTTGAGTCCCCTACCTTCAGCTCATTTCTGTTGCAAAATGCGCACTTTGTTTGTTCTCGTTTGTTTTGCTTTTCATTACACGCTGCTCCTGCTACACCAACAACTACGGGCTCAGAAGTTGGCGTTTCAACCGTAAGCAGCACTACTTGAGCTTCGACTGAAAAGGCTTTGAGCTATACGGAAGCTATTGATACATTCGAGGTTGTTACGATGCAGGTGGATATCGATGAATCCTTCGTGCAACAGCACCTCCGCTCCATCATCATTCATTCGTTGGATAATTTCAACTATAAGAATGCTGAGTTTGCCAGCGAAAGACTCTTAGCGGTAGACCCGAAGAATTTAGAGTACATTTACTTGTATTGCTTATCATTGTATCGCCAGGAAAGATTCAAGTCTGTCTATAGCAAGCTAATTGACATCATCGACGTCAATGATCATCTAGGATGTGGATTTATATTTGCCAAGCTGTGTCTTGAACTAAAGCGATATAAAGAAGGTATTTTCCATTTATTAAAGATAAACCATCTATACAATGAAGCAGCCATCTATCAATACAGCGATTCCACCGTTTATCAGTACAATGAAACTTCCGATTACGACAAATCAATTGAAAATGGCCCAACAAACCATATTGATGACAGTCATGGTAATCCTGCATTTTTCACCACTCCGCATCTACGGTACAACTACGAATCCCATCGGTCCATTTACCCTGATCTGTCTTCAGTATACCATCTCCTAGGAGACCTCTATAAAGCCGTTAATGATATCAAAAACAGCGCTTTGAACTACTCATTCTGTCTCAAGTATAACCAATTCAACTTCGAGGCATTCCAGGAGTTGTGTAAGTTAGGAGTCAATGTCAACGTCAAGTCCATTTACAAATCCAACTCTACCTTCAATACTCAATTCAACCAAAACGTGAGTTTCTCCCTCAATAAAAATGGCCAAGAGTCCGATGAATTTGGTATAAAATCTGACCTTCAGGAGGAGGATGTGGCGTCTACCAACACTAACATATCCAATCCTTTCTCTACCACTCCAGTCCATAATAAGGGTGTTAAACCATTTGGTGGAGACGATCCAATTGACCCGATATCAACTCCAAGAGTGAAACCATTGACAGTACCTGATGCTCCTCTACGAAAGACAAACTTCAATAGTGGCTTCAACAGTAACGAAAGACATGATTTTCCTAAACCAAACTTTCCTATCCATGTAAATATTACCCCTACTGCCCCCAATATCATTGACACCAACAGAAAGGGCCCAAGTAAGCGAGAAAGCACATACTCAAAGATCACTTCGAGGTTAATTTCTCAACCAAAAGTCATAGACAACGGAGAAACCGTAGCGAAAAACAAACGTCCAGCCTCCGTAATGAGGGGCTCCTTGAAAAGAACCAATTCCATTGGACATACAAGTGATAGTAGTACTGGTAGTGGGCCCGGATCCAATAATGTGTTGGTGAATAAAGGCATTGAATCCAGTGATCAATACTTACTCCGGCTTTACATCATGTTTGCTAAGAGTTTCAAATGTATGAGTAAATTTGATTGTTATAAGGCAATTAGGATACTTGAGGAATTACCTAGTAATGAGAAGGAAACACCATGGGTTTTGAGTAAGTTGGGAAGGTTGCATTATGAAATTGTTAACTACAAGCAGTCTGAATTCTTCTTCACCAAAGTGCGTAAGTTGGATCGAAATCGATTGGAGGATATGGAGTATTACTCTACGTTATTATGGCATCTTCATAAACGAGTTGAGTTGACTTATTTGGCTAATGAGTTACATGATTTAGACAAAAACAGTGCTATTACTTGGTGTGTGATTGGTAATTTATTCTCATTAATACGAGAACCGGATGAGTCGATTAAATGTTTTAGTAAAGCAATCAAACTTGATGAAAACTTCACTTATGCTTATACGTTAAAGGGACACGAATATTTTGGGAATGATAATTATGAAATGGCGTTGGAGAATTTCCGTATCAGTTTATTAATTGACAGTCGCCATTACAATGCGTTGTATGGAATTGGGATGGTTTACATTAACTTAGGAGATTATCAAAAGGCAGATTATCATTTCCGGAAAGCAGTTGGGATCAATCCGATCAATATCATTTTAATATGTTGTACGGGGATGGTATTGGAGAAGATGGGGAAGAAGAGTTTGGCATTGAAGCAGTATGAATTGGCCAGTAAGTTGCAGCCGTTGAGTGCGTTGCCGATATTCAAGAGAGCACAATTGTTGTTTTCGATGCAACAGTTTGATCAATCATTGAAGTATTTTGAACAGGTGAGGGAGTTGGCACCTAACGAAGCATCGGTACACTTCTTATTGGGACAGTTGTACAACATCCAGAATAATAAGTTCAAAGCAATTCGAGAATTCACCATTGCGTTGAATTTGGATCCCAAGGGGAACTACTTGATACGAGAAGCCATGGAGTCGCTCAACCAGAAATAAGGGTCCAGCAGAACAACCTAGGGGGTCTTTGGAGCCCGAAACAAAAGAGAGGGCCACACCCAGAGGTAAGGATTTGAACAGATATGAGGTTTTGATTACGTATGTGAAGCTCACACATCAGTGAATTTGATAGGAGTTTTCAGGAAGGTCTTACAAATGTGAGAGAACCAGCCTTGATGAGTTGTTTTATGAAGATGTCAAATTGGTATGAATGATATTTCTAGATGAATCGTTTTATGAAGTGTCTGATAGGAAGAAGCAGCATCTCCCAGATGAATCGCTTTATGAAGATGTCAAATTGGTATAAAAGGTATTTGGTATAGAAGGTATTTTCTAGATGAATCGCTTAATGAAGATGTCAAATTGGTATAAATGATATTTCTAGATGAATCGTTTTATGAATTGTCAAATAGGTATAACTGGTTCTCCCAATCATATATATGTGTTTAGTTCTCTGAGTTAATCATCAGATTCCAATTATCTGCACGAAATCCTTAAACAAGATTGAACCTGTCATGTAACTTGCATTGAATGTAGATGAATGTAGATCCAGTGCAGAAAAAACCCACCACTGAGTGCAGATCACAGGGGAAGTCAGAGATGCAAGGAGTACAACAGAGAGGTACGGCGAACAGACGAATAAACCCCAAGCTTGAGCAGGTTCATGAGCTTGCAACCAGTACATGTATTTGACAGTAAAATCAATGGTTGTAGTACAATACAACGTTAATCTGGTCACTATGCATGGTTGACGTCTGCAAATCGTACGTCTTCTGCCCAAAGCCGTGCGGACTTCTCACGCGCTGTCTCCTATTTAGTCCCGCTGTGGTTGACACCTCGGCCGAATGCAGCCCCACACCAGGCCACAACAAAAAAATGTCTACCGAAACAGGCAGAAAAGACCAAGACAACAGACAGGTAAGGAACAAACAAGACAAGTCTGACACCTAAGAAGTAGTCACAAGATCCTCACTCCACCGCACCCGTACGCCCAGCACCTCTGCCGCAGCCACGCTTGTCCAATACCCGTCCTCGCTTCGGCTACGCAGCCGGTGCTAAAGCCCACACACTAAATCCACTTCTGTCCATATGTCGTCTTTTTTTCTTCTATTGGCCTATTGTTGGGCCCACCTGCACCCGTGCCAGTGCCAGGGTTTCGTACGTTTGGCGGGAAACAACACAAAAGCTTATTGTCACAGACGGTTTTTCGATGCTCTTTCTAAACAATAGACACCTAAGCAGCAAGAAAAATAAACAATCCCAAACCTTCATTTAATTTAAATTCTAAATTACATTCTATTCTATGAAATGAATTAATTATAGTTGGTAATCAATTATATACTGAAAATGCTATTTTATTAATTTTAACGGGTATTATTTTAATTTTGTGTCCATATCATTCCTAGGAAAAACCCACACAACACATAAACACATCAATACATCATTTCGTACCACTTTTCGTGCCACGTCCCGCACATCTATTTCTAGCCTTATCTCAGATCTGACTTACACTACTTTCTTTTTTCTATCTGACTTGCACTACTTTCCTTTTTCTATCTGACTTACACTATTTTCTTTTTTCTATCTGACTTGCCCTACTGTCTTCTTTTGCCCGTTCGTTTTTGCTTCCTTTACATACACAACACCATGCTTATACACTTGATTGTGTTGCTTGTTTGCCTACTACCGATCAATGCCCATCTCTTTGGCAGCGACACCCCCAACTTGTACCAGAAGGGTGATAAGGTCGAGCTCCTCGTCAATAAGGTGGAATCAGATCATACCCAGTTACCGTTCCCTTACTACAAGCTCCCGTTTGTATGTCCACCCAGCAAAACGAAGAAATCGTTGCCGCTATCAATCGGTCAGATCCTCAGCGGCGACCGGGTGTGGGAAAGTGACTACGACTTACGGTTCGGCGTGGATCAACCGTGTCTTCGGTTGTGTGATTTGATTGCCCGAGAAAGTGGCTTGAAGAAGGCAGATTCTCTCATTCGTGATGGCTATGTTGTTCATTGGCTCTTGGACGGCTTACCAGGGGCCACCACCTTCGTCAGTTTCTCCAAAAATAGTAAGTATTACGCTTCTGGCTTTCCTCTTGGCTTCGTCAAAGACGAAATCAGTTACATCTACAATCACTTCATGCTAGTGATCAGATACCATCGTCAGCCTCAATCCTCCTCGTCCTCGTCCCCATCCTATACAATCGTGGGTTTCGAAGTATACCCCAAATCGGTCAGCAACGAAGAATGCCCCGGTGCCTCCAAAGACTATAAGAATTTCGCTCTCAACTTCAAGTACTCGGACAAAGGTGAATTACTCAAACTGAGAACTACCATTCCTTATACTTACTCGGTGTACTGGCGTGAAGATAACAGTATCGAGTACGGTTCTCGGTGGGATTTGTATTATGAGGGTGAAGCCAATGAAAATCACAAGATTCATTGGATTTCCTTCGTCAATTCCATCATCTTACTTCTGTTTCTCTCCTTGGTGGCGGCAGTGGTGTTGTTGAGATCGTTGAAATCTGACATCGAATCCTCGGTGGCTTCACCTATTATCCCGGTGTCCAACGAATTCGAAAAACATTCTTCCTCCCCCACATCCTCCTCCGGTTCTGGTTCATGGAGAGATTTGCTTCCCGAAGTTTTTAATAGACCTCCATCTGTTTTGTTGCTTACCATCTTGGTTTCTAGTGGGGTGCAAATTATGGTGGTGACATTTGGTGTAATGTTGATCGTAATTGTCAACTACGTTCCTTTATTTGATTTCCGCCTTAACTCGTCAACGGGAACATTACTTTCAATCTCACTATTCTTCTTAATCACTTCGGGATTTACATCTTCATTGTCTGGGATTTTGTTATTTAAATTCTTCAATAATCATAAATTCGAAGAATACTACCACCTGAAATTGTGCCTTCAATTATCAGTCCTCTTCAGTGGTTTCTTACCTGGATTACTACTTTCAGTAACTTTGTTCTTAAACTTATTCGTTTGGGCTAAGGCTTCGTCTTATGCCCTTCCTTTTGGTACTATAATCATCCTTTTACTTCTTGTGATTTTTGTGGAAATTCCATTGGGTATTGTCGGTGGTCACTATGGTAATAAAATCGTTTTCCAGGACTCTAATAAATCGTCGTTAATAACCCCAGCATTCAACCCTGCGTTAGCTAGTATCAAACCATCTTCCTTCAATTTCAAGAATTTAACAAAAAAGTCTTTAACCCCAGCCAAATTGGGCATTTTTAAGAATTGGTTATTTAATCCGATTTCAAGCACTTTGGTATTTGGAGTAGTTCCTTTCGGTATCGTGTATGTGGAATTGCTCTTCATTTTAAACTCCATTTGGTTTGAAAAGACCGTGTACTACTACATGTACGGATTCTTATTCGTTACTACTCTTATTCTCATAATTATCATTGCAGAGTCTGCCATAATTGCCGCTTATATCGCATTATCATTATACCATAACCCAAATTGGACTTGGTTATGTTTTAGAATTGGTTCAAGTATAGGATGGTTCATTTATGGTTACTCCATCTATTATTTCACTTTCTACTTACACATTCGTGATTTCGTCAGTGTGTTGTTTTATTTTGTTTATATGGCATTATTTTCTTCTGTCATTGGAATCGGGTGTGGTTCCGTCGGTGTCTTATCAGGATTAGGATTCATTAAGAGAATCTTTGGTGCCGTTAAACGTGATTGATGTTTCGATCACCTCACCGTATGTATATAAGATAGAGCATTCCTCAGAATTTTTGTAGACTACATAAATTATACCTAAGACAAGCAGTGAGTAAGTAGCTTATCTTATATAAATTTTCTTTCCCTTTCTCCCTACTACACGCATTTTCTCTGCATTCCTTTCTGCTACATTCTCGTTCCTTTTCTACAATCTTTTCGCATCTCTTATACCATGAGCTTTATTGCTATTTTGATGTCTCTAATCTAATGACGAAGCACCAGTAATGATATCAACCAATTCGTTGGTGATAACAGCTTGTCTGGTTCTGTTATATAAAATAGAGTAAGAGTTAATCATGTCACCAGCATTCTTAGAAGCGTTATCCATAGCGTTTCTTCTGGCAGAGATTTCCGAAGCATAAGCTTCGGCTTGAGCGGACAATAAACTGTTGGCCAATGAGAATTCAGAGAAGTCTTCAGCAATACTTTCACCTTCTAATTCATATTTGGATAAACCTGGGGCCTTTTCAATGGCATCAGTAGTGTAAACAGAGAATTCAGATGGTTCGAAAGCAACACCAGAAACGAACTTGTTGTATAAGATTTCAATGTTTTCGTACTTGCCTAATTTATTAATTTCATCTACAATCAAGGAAGCTTCATTGAAGGTTGGTGCTTCTTTACCAACACCGTTGAAAGCCAATTTCAAGTTATCAGAATGAGTTCTTGCTATTTGAACTTTAACTTTATCACCTACAGTGACAAAATCAGCATTACCTCCCAAGGCATCGAATCTTCTTCTGGCAGCCTTGGAGATTTGGGTATGGATGGATCCACATAACCCTTTATCAGATGAAACAACAATCAATAAGGTCCTGTCTTCTTCTTTCTTGGCTGGTTCGGTATTTTCATAGAATTCAGCATCAGACTTGTTGAAAACTCTGGAAGCACTCATGGCTCTTTGGGCCTTGTTTAATCTGGTGGAGGCAACAATTTTCATGGTCTTAGTGATTTTTTCAATGTTCTTGATGGATTTAAGACGCATTTCGATTTCACGTAAAGTGGCATAGTTTCTGCAAGTTAGTATGAACATCCAAAGTGAAGAAAACGCTTGCTGGCATTTGATTGGATTGTATTATTTTCACCATCCCGTCATCAATTGCCTTCAATTGATTACATACCTTGCACCGGCATTGCGGGCAACCTGAGTAGCTCCTAAACGAAACATATTTGTAATAAATTCACGGATTCAAACGAAGTTCCTGAAGAAATCGTATATAATTTTCCACAGGTGTTTTTTCTCCCATACATTTTTCAGTGCTCGGATTTGGATTTTTCGGCACCGTTTTTTCATTGGCCAGAGAAATATGGTAGGGACACTGTTATTTGGTGCACGGGTGTGACTTGGTGTCACGTACAGTGTATAGCATTGATCTTTTCTACGACATGATGATTAATACGTAGACTGCTCATTTGATGACTAGTATCTGGCCAGCTTGTCTCTATTAGGCAAGATCAACGCCAACGTAACCCCGAAATACGGATTCTGCAAGGATGAATTCACTGGTGCACGGGTCTACGGTTCTACTAGTACTATACTGATAAGAGCTCTGGATGTATAGCATTAGATGTGTAATTAAGAGTATGCAGAAGACTGTGGCTACCTCGGGTGAAATACCTCCACAGATATTATAGTTTTACTTCTGTGTGTGTAACGTAGAATCTTTTGGTATCTTTTGGTATCTTTTGGTAATGTTCACCGATAAGGAACCGACCAATTCCAAGTCTTCGACTTCACTGTCTGGTACAGAAGTTTCAATAAATAAATACATTTCTATACAGAAATAATGCTAGTTATGTCAACTAAAGGTAATATACAAGTTCCTCGTCTAGTGTTTATTTGGAAGGATCGTTCTTTTGATATCCTAAGTATCCTTGTAAAGTGTAATCCTCAATCATCTTCATATATTTGATCACCAATGGTCTGCAGTTCTTTTGGGCGTCTTGGCCATGGTATTGCTTACATTTTCTTAAGGCTTCATGGGTGACTTTTAATGCAGAATTCCTTATCCATTGTTCTCTTAACATGGATTCACGAGCTTTTTGGACCTCGGGGAAGTTTTCGTAGTTGATGTCATCAAACGACACCAATTCAGGTCTTTTATGATCTTCGTAATCACTTAATGCTAAACAGGTGTTAGTTATATGAAAGTATTCATACAATACGCAAGTAAGAGAATTGTCCAAACCTCCAACTCCTCTTTTGGTCTCTCCTTCTCACTCCATCCTATTCCTTATCATTACCCCACGAACCACCAATTCTCCCTTGCTCTCCTATCATTTACATACCCATTGTGTTGATGTGTTGTCACCGATGCTATCTTATAAAAGGAGCTATTTTTACTGGTCCAAATTCCAGGCCTCTTTTTTTTTCATTAATATTCACACGACCTGGTTCACGGGTGTATTTTGGAAATCTTTTCGTCGGATGCACGAATCGGGAATAAATCTGTAGGTCGCAACTCTAAAGGTGACAGTTTCTCCAACTTTAACAGCTTTGACCACCTCAATTACTTTCGATGACGGAGAAAGATAAAAAACCGGTGGACGAGCCTGTTTCAGAGGGTGCCATCATAAAGTTCAACGCCAAATATATCGCTTGGACTCATGCCGTCTGTGCCTATTCAGCGTTTGTTGGAGCTTTAATCGTTGGTTGTTGGCTTCACTATGAAAAAATCGTTCAAAATGCATCTTGGGGATATCCCGATGAATGGTTCCCGCTGGTTTCTGCAACAATTGGTGACAGATACCCGGAAAGATCACTTTTCCAGGTGTTAATTGCATTGACAGCAGGTCCAAGATTCTCATTGATCATCTTCAATTTCTTAAGACTATACAAAAAGAATTCAACACTTCCTTACATTGCTGCCATCTCTGGTATTGTCAGGACCTTCACTTGCGGTGGATGGGTTTACATTACCTCTACAGATGACCATGATTGGCACGATATCTTCATGATCAGCTATATTGTGTTGACCATTCCCTGGACAATAATCATCTCCAAATTGTCACCACCAAAGTCCAAAGTCAGAAGGGGAAGAGCGTTCACTGCTTCTACTTTCTTTGCCACCCTTATTCCTTTGGTTTACTGGTTTATTCAGCATAAGGTTCACGATAGAGCTGGGGCATATTCGGTTTACGCCTACTTCGAATGGGCCCTTATCATTTTAGACATAGGTTTCGACGCCTGGTCTATTGTTGATTTCCAGGATATTGAAGTGCAAATTCATGGCCATGGCTTGAACCTTGTAAAGGCTCCCGTAACGGTGGCAGCCAAGGAGTCTAAGGACAAAGTGGAGGACGAATTCACCACTTTCGAATTCCTCATCAACACCGCCAACTCATTCATGTTGTGGACAGTGTTGACGTCCTTGATGTTGTGTGTTTGGTACTTCCCATTATGGCATATGGGAATTTCTGGTTACGAAGCTACTGTTGGAGTTGTCTTCTTAGCACCTACTTTTATCATTATACCTCACATTAGAGCCTTCTACAGAAACTTTCCCTTCATTGCCAGATCATTGGCAGTGCTCCTCGGAGTGGGTGCCTACAAAGCCGAAGATCCGGCCCAAAGATTGTTAACCATCACTGCAGGTACAGGTTTTGCTATCATTGCTTTCACCACCGAGCTTTGGGCATTGTCCAACCAGCCAAAAAAATACAACTCTTACGCCATTTCGTTCCTTTTAGGTTTACTCGCTACCTCGGTGATTAAATTCGCTTGTTACTCAAACAACCCATTCTGGCCAGTGATGCATGAAGCCAACGGGGGTTATAACAACTTTGGGATCTTTTTTGGATTGTTTGCTGCTTTCTCCACTCCTTCGTCTAAGCCTAAAGGTCCAATAGTGTCTACGACGAGATCCGGTGGTTCCATCTTTTTGGCAGCCTTCGGATTTGGTGCTTACTTCTTCTTGGTTCAATTCCTCTTGAGTGATTCTTCCACTCTGATCTTGTGGGCTTGGGAAGGTTATCCTATCAGAGGACCAACTCCAATTACTGGGGCCTTGATAAATTTCGCAGCCATCGGCCTTGGTATTCTTGCCTCTACCAAATTCCACTCCAATGCGTTCGGCGGAGCGTTTTACAACCTCGTGATTGGTGGTGGAAGCGTAGTGACTTTTTACCTTTATAAAAACTGGTTGGGATTTGCTGGTTCCGCCGTCTATTCTTTCTACTTGGCCTCGCTTGCTCCATTGGTCTGGCAGTCGATTATTGGATATAATCCTTCCATTTTCTTCACTCTCTCGTTCTTCATCAGTATCGTGCTTGCTTTGGCTAGTATTTGGATCGTTGCTTATGCCTTTGTTCCTGGTGGCTTCTTATTGAGAGAAAGAACCGATATTATCTTGGCTCTGTCTTACGTGGGTATTCTTGCTGGTGTATTAAACTACAACTTGAGAAACAAGAGCTCTCATATCACTAGAGTCAACATCACTGGCACTCGTCTCGTTAAACAAACGTTGTCAGTGTTAACCTTCTTACTTGCTATATCTGTGGCTGTTCTCTATAAGAGATACCCTACTCAGCCTTTCAAACCATTCAACGAGTCTTCCCGCTCTTTTACTGCCGGTATCTGGTGTGTTCACTTCGGATTGGATAATGATATGTGGTCCAGTGAAATCAGAATGAGAGATTTGATCAGAGATGCTGAAGTTGATATCATTGGATTGTTAGAAACTGATACTCAACGATTGATTGGAGGTAATCGTGATTTCACCCAAACCATAGCTGAAAACTTAGGCATGTATGTCGACTATGGTCCCGGTCCAAACCAACATACTTGGGGAGCAGCCTTACTCTCTAAATTCCCTATTTTAAGCTCTACCCATCACTTATTACCTTCTCCAGTAGGTGAATTAGCCCCAGCCATCCATGCTACTTTAGACATATACGGAGAATTGGTGGATGTGGTAGTGTTCCACTCGGGTCAGGAAGAAGATGTGGAAGATCGTAGATTACAAAGCTTGGAGCTTCAAAGAATCATGGGAAGTTCAGACCGCCCCATGGTTTTATTGAGTTACTTGGTTACAACTCCATTGGAAGGAAATTACAATACCTATGTGAGTGAAAAGTCAAGAATGCACGACATCGATAGCACTGATTGGGACAGATGGTGTGAATACATCTTGTTCCGTGATTTGAAGAAAGTTGCTTACGCTAGAGTCTCGAGATCCACCATCACCGATACCGAATTGCAAATTGCCAAGTTCAAGATCTTAAACCACGAGCAACAGAATGCCGGAGATGACTTCTTATATGGCAATCATTACATTGATGAATCAGAAGTAGATGAAAATCTTAGAATGCCCAAAATACTCAGGGGAGATGGTGTTAGAGGCCATAGATATCATGTTTTCGATGAACCTCGATACTTTGCCGAGAGTCCATCCCAATTAGTACAACAGTAGATCTATATTTCTGAATGCAAAATCCTGTCATAACACCTACTCAATATGTCAAATTTTTCTTTAGATCAAATGTGTCAAATCAATAATTTCTCGCATCACATGTGTCAAACATGTCAATCTGTACTAAAGGTGCTGAGATAAAGAAATCGCATTTAGAAGTAGAAGATGTAGGAAGTCAAAGTCACCGTTACGTAGTATCTCATAGAACGAAAAAATATCCGGAAACCTCGTTCTTAACCGTAAGTTTCAATGCAATTGTTAAAGCTTGTTCCCAGGCTGAAATGTGCCAAAAATCAGCAGATAAATTTCAAGTTGAGGAAGAATGCACCTTTTAGTGAATTTTTCAGTTTTTCGCATCTAATGATAAAAAAATAATTTTTGTGTATTTTGGACTTATCAATAGTTCTACTTCGTCTTTTTCTCCCACTAATATCTCAATTGATCTCCATATGGTGAACTTTGTTAAAGAAAACAGTCTTGATTCAGCGGAGATCGCTGCTCAAAATATTAGGGCCCAAAAGGAGAATGAAGACTATATACTCGAGAACAAAACTGAACGTAAGAGTCTTCGAGAACAACTTAAAGAGTCAAGAGGTATGTCAATTGATTTCAAACAGAAAAGTATTCATACTAAAATTTGTAGAACAAAAGCAGAAAGAGTTTCAGGAGCAATTAGAAGCTAATAATTCAACCTACAAGCTAGATGAGAAATCAGCCAAGTTCTACGAAGAGCTAAGAAAGAAGGCGAAACAGAAGGATTTGAAGATAAAGCAAGATGAGACTCGTGATTTGCATAGATTTCAACATTTAAGGCAGTCCCGTAACGATAAACGAACAGTTGAAAAGGATGATATAAAGCTAATAAAGCCAACCATGAAGAAGAGAAAGAAAGAAGACACCGATGGCATACACAAAAAAGATGGCATCGTAATTGAAAGAGAGACTTCAGAAACGACAATAGATGATACTGAGAGCCCAATTCCAACCACCTTGGGTCTTGAAGGCTATTCCTCCAGTGAAGACGAAGAAAGCTAGGAAGTGTTATCATGTTGGCCTGTATATAACAAAGGTCGTGTCCCTATCCCATTATTGGATAATTTTTCACTAAGAAAAAAAACCCTCCGTAACTCCTACAAAAGACCTTGGTAGGCAGTATGATTGGGAGAATATTCGAAAGTGCTTCGAGGATCGTGTTTCCCCAGAGGTTCAGTCTTAACGTGTTGGTTCAGACCAGAACCAAAATGAAGTCCCACAAGTCATCCGCCAAACGATTCATCAAAACCGGATCAGGTATCAAGAGAAAACAAGCAGGCAGAAACCACGGTAACGGGGGTTTCAGCTCCAACTCTTTACGTCATTTGGACTCCTTTGTTCCAGTTACAAACAAGGCAAATCACTATAAGAAGATGGACAGATACTTGCCAAGTAACTAATGATTAATGAATCTTGTATATACAATAAACAATATTTTCTATGTTCTTATGTCCTGTCCCTGTATTACTATATACTTTTCTATTACTTTTTATGTTCTATTTCGGTCCATACACCCTCTGCATTCTTCTTAAGTTCAGCAACCGGGAAGTAATGGTAGTTGGTCTTTACTGAAATGGCCACAGGAACGTTATCAAACGATACGATTCTAAGCTTGACATAAGTGTTATCAGCGATGTTCTTCACCGTATTGACGAACTGCTCGATGTTCTTAGTTTCTTGATCATTGACATGGGTAATGAAACTATTGATCACAATTCCATACTGGTGAGCAGGTCCTCCAGCTGCCTTACGAGTGACGTAGATTTCTGAAGGGATCTTCTCCATGATTTGGCGAACACCATGATGAGGTGCTTGAAGAATGCATCCACACCAAAAAACAATATGGGAAGTATTGATACTACTGGTGTCGATAGTTGGAACCACAAGATCCAATTCTTTCTTCTGTCTAATGACTTTAAAATCAAGCTTTTCATTATGGTACATTACCTTAAAGTCTCGCATATTCTTCACAATGTTACCATTGACAGACAATATGATATCTCCAGACTTCAACGGGGTTGTCGGATGTTCCAGTGTAGGGGCTGATACTCTGTCGACGGAAAGGAATTTGATTTCATCGTGAGAGGCATCTTCTAGCTTGGAAATCCATTCTTGTGGGACTCCTCTGGTTCTACCTTGGAGCACGGTCATGGCAGAGAACTCAGCGTCGAGGATTCTTAACGAGTGAGGTACTTCATTATGTTTTAAATTCTCTATCACGTCCAACACGTCAGTCACATCGAGTCCCATTCTATAGTTGATATCTGTAGTTTGATCACAGTTGGTTTCACCGAGGTACATAAGCCAAATGGCTCTAACTGTTCCATCATCGTCCGCTAAAACCCCTGAATCACACTCTTGACAAAGCTTACTATCAAGTAAAATGACCTCTAAATTCGTACCCCGGTAACGAGGAGATGCAGCAGCGGAAGATATGTTTAATGACGAAATAGCACTGACTTTAACATCATCAGTAACCAATCTTAAATTGTAATTATAACCAACGAAAAACGATTTTTCACCTCTTTTCAATGGTTTAGTGCTGAATTTGGGAGTACGAACATCTGCTAAAATCAACTTAGGATCATACTTCACTATAGCATAATTCTGATTTGGGTGCAAAAACACAACCTTACCAGGTATATCCACAGATTCGGCGAAAATTATGAAGATATCGCACATATCATGCGGAACAATTCTTCGGGAGACTAGCACATACCCATTTTCAGCATCAATGATTACTCCATGGCCGATTTCCTTCCGGTAAGGGAATCCGTCGAGAGGAACTGGAGCTATAGTTCTGACTTGAACAAAGGATCTCACCAAAGACGAGCATCCTTCCTTACCTTGGTCCTCGAAAGGAATGTCTATGTATTTAGCATTCTTGGGCTCCAACTTTAATGGAGGTAGTGGTTTATCCTGAATATCAGTAAAGTCCCAAAGCCCTGTTTTATCGTTTCTTGTGGCCAACCTAAATGTTGATTGCCAGTGTCTTTCTAAGTAAATGACCAGAATGTTCTCTGTGTGTAAGTCGGTAACATGACGATAGGTGATGGTGACTTTTTGACGGTCGGGAATCTCCTTCATCACTGCAACAAATGCGTCTAAGTCTGGTGTAGGTTTATCGTCGATTGTTTCGAGTAACCATCCATTCTTATCCTCGGAAGAAAACTCGAATGATCCCGAGGCATCATTGATGAACAATCCTTTCACAGGAATACAGTAATATCTGGCAACCTGGTAAGAAAGGTTATTGAAAGAGGCTCCAGTAACATCAACAAACTTATCTGGAGTAATATCATGAAGGTTACCAATGACGATGTTTTGGGTTAATTCCTTGCCGCTTCTTTGAATAACAAATTCCAACGTCTCCCCCACATTTGCGTCCAAAATCTCATCGATGGTTATGAAACTGCTGATTGGTGTTTGATTTATCGAAATCAAAGTGTCTCCTTCTTTAATAAGTTTATCTGCTGGACCTTCTGGTAATACGAATTCGGCTACGAGCAACCCAATTTTATCAGGAAACAATTCTCTAGCTTTGGCTTCAGCTTCTTCTGTGAGTCCCAATCTTCTACATTCTTCAAACGGTTTCAACAGCCACTCCACTTGAATGTCACCTCGGGTTATAGGCAGTGATTCCTGGATACACCGTAACGCTCTCAAAGGACGAGATACAGGTAAGAAGAAATCCGTCGATGCTTCGGTGGAGCCTCCAGCTTGAAGGGCAACAGCATTACCCTCTTCATTCACCACTGGAGATCCGGAAGACCCTCCAGAAGCACTGGCAGCAGCCTGTATGTACTCAGTATTGAAATCATTATATGTCAAGGCACCGTAGACGGGAGCATTTCTGTCCAACCGAGAAATAAACCCTGCCAAAATCGAGAGTTTTTCCCCGGCATCATTACCAACTACTCTGATTTCAGTACCGACTTGAGCTTGATCCGGTCTCAAGTCAAGTTGGTCGATTTCCATATACTTGACGTCTTTGGGATCGAATTGAAGAAATCCAAAATCGTGAACAGGATCTCTGTAGATTGGTTTCACCACTGCTTCTTCGTGATTGTCAAACACGGCGTAGCCGCTGAAAGGACCCGGACCCACTACATGTCTGTTGGTGAGAATGATTCCTCTTGCCGCGTCCACTACGAAACCGGTGGCTTCACTGGTTAGACTCAACTCAGTATCGAAGTTGGTGATGTTGGAAAATTGGATCGAAACCACACATTTGATCACATTGGTGATAGTTTTCTGCCACTGGTTGGTGTTGTTCTCAAGAATGGAGTAGGTTGGTGGTCGGACGCCTTCTGACTCATCAGACGAGTAGTCATCCAGATCCTGGACCTGGGATATTTGACTACGTTTATTAGGAGAACTGAACCCGTTTACTGCTTTCCGTTTGGTGGGGATGGCGGTCATATTCTGTTAGACGAGATCAACCTGGGTAGTTAAACTGGGCTTAATGGGGCAAACAAGGTTAATGTAAGGGTTGTTCAAAATAAATAATGACGTTGAAAGGTATGCAAAAAAATCTATTATGTAATACGTAGAAGACAATCGTCCTATGCTAAAGCCAAGGTCTGGTGAAAGATATGAGGAAAAGACGGTGATGGCTAACACGAAAAAAAAAAGTAGCATAACCACCGCGAAAAAATGTGATGATCGAGCAGACAACAGAAGAGATTTGGTGCGGTTGCGCAGCCGCGAACGGGGAAGTCCTCGTGTGAGCGACACTCTTGAGTCGAGTACTTCAATGAAGAGTCTGCTTCTGTCTCATGAAAATGTTCGTGTTTTTTTGTATGATAATGGTGTAGATGACGCAGTGTTTGAGTGTTTCGAGCAGCTCTTCGAGGCTAATGAGTCGTAGGTCAACCGAAGGTCCAATGCCCAAAAAGAATCTCTCTGATGTAAATCTCAGTAAACCTTCCTCTAGTGAGGATCGACAATGTATCAATGTGCTAATCTGCTAATTCGGCGAAGAGATCTTGAATGGAACCGACCAACGTGATTTCTCCGCCTCTATATTCGTTTTTGTCTTTATGTTGATCCTAAGGACAGTCTCTTGAGATGCCGCTTACGGCGTCTCTTTTATAGTTTGTACTTCTGCCTCTCTCTCTCTGGATTCAGCTCAGTTCGAGGCTATCAAGTACTCTTTTTGTCCATGTCTTATAATACTCGTTCTGGGACTTTGTATCAAACATTACGTTTGCCGTGATCATGCTACCAAATTTCTCGAAGATTTCCCAATGTTTGCCCAATTTAGCCTCCATCTCTCTTGGTCGTGGATCTTTCTTTGCATTCCATGTCCGATCTACAAACTTCCTTTCTATTGCGACTATCCATGGATCGTTCTTGATCGAATCTTCAATCATATGGATCCATAGGATCATATTCCACTTCATGAGTCCTCCTTTTTGATAGTGGAATAATTGGTCTTGGAATTGGGTTTTGGCACCCATTTTACTGTCAAGAATTCGATTATTGACTCGAATATATGCTGCGTGTATAAGACCACACGCCAATAACCATTCGCTTTTCTTCGTGAACTTATGTCTTTGGTCTAGAAATGACTCCACCATTCGGGCGGTGATCGAAGAGGGAATATAGAAGTTGTTGGCAAATGTAATGAGATCAGCTATTGTAATTTGTTTCTGATATCTGGGAGTAGAAGGAGTGGACGGAGCTGATTTGACCGGGGACTTGGTTGCTTTGGGGTTGAATGGAGAGTTTACGTCATGAAGAGATGACCCCGGGGAAGAGTCATCATCTCGTGCTGCTTGAAGCCTTTTGAGCGGAGAGCTAAGTTTTGGGGTCGTGGCAAGCTCTGGGTTGGGTCGAGAACGTTTAGTTGGGGTCGTAAACGGCGTTTGGCCTTGGCCTCGTTTCCGTGGAGATGAGACAGGAGAAGAAGCAGGCGATCTTACACCATTCAATAAATTGACCCGAAAATCGTCCATTATCTTGTTCACCACCCTTGGCTGTACAGGAATCTTGCTGATCTCCGGCTCCGGCAAGTTCAAACTGTCCTTATACTTCTCAACAGCTAAATAAGCACATATGTGGAACCTCGCTATTTCAGCTCTATTGGGGAGCACAGGTTGCTTCTGGACACTCAATGAATACAATGAGTCAGCGAATGACACGAGTTTGGGAGGATATGGTTCGGGAACAGACGGAAGAACGTCCTTTATCGACTGTTTGACTTGGGGTTTACTCATGGTGCAAGAATTGGTGATTTCGATATTTAATTTTGCATTTATTGAAGTCGCGTACTATGCACCCGTACACAAACTCTTGATTATAAGCCCGTACACTTCATATTTGGTCACGTGAGCTACTTCCACCAACCAGAACAAAGCAAAAACTAATTGTTCATCCCAAATTCCATCTTCTTCCCATCAATCATGTTGGCCAGAACTATTTTCAAGAACGTGAACCAGACCACTGTCCGTTCGTTATCCAGCAGTGCTATCCTCAAGCAAAAACCAGTACCATATGACGACACCAAACTAAGACAAAATGAAGTGGTGTCAGGAGCTCCCGAAGATTTAACTACCAATAGAGTGGTGAGAATTTATAAAGAGGCCAAACCTGCCACTCAACAAGGAAAGCATCAAAGTAAAGGTTGGAAATTAGACTGGGATGTCTTGGGCAAAGGAAACAGATGGGAGAATGACTTAATGGGTTACCAGTCGTCTGCTGATTACATGCAAGGTACTATTTTAAAATTCGATACTAAAGAAGCTGCCATTAAATTCGCTCAAGGTCAAGGCTGGGATCACTACATTCAAGAACCAAAGGAAAGACACTTCAGAAAGAAAGAGTATGCCATGAACTTCTATCACTCTCCCGGTCCTTTAAAGCATATTAGAACCAAGTAACTGCATCTGTACATTAATATATCTTCGAATGAAACACACATCCGTACCTCCATTGTAAACCTCCGTACATTCCTTCTCCGACATCCGTGCACGCGGAGTATTTATTCTGCGCGCGAGTAAATCCACCAAGACTCCACTATCAACAGCTAAGGAGACCAGGAGACGGGTGAGGACAGACACCGTTTAATACAAGGGGTCTAGCCAATATCAAACAAAACCCAAGAGATTTCACGCGCTGAATCCGTTTTTCATTTAACATCTCAGCTACTTTTATACGGTGGGTTTCATTGACGTCTTTTTTTTTTTTCTTTTAATTTTTTTTCATTCGGTTATCAGCATATATTTATAGAAGCTACATTTAGATCATCATCTGGAGCTGCTCTTTTTCAAACATCAGCATAATGTCGTACAACTATCGACAGAAGCATTTTGGAAACGGTAACGGATCTGGCAACTATGGATATAAAAATGGTAAGTATTATGGATATGATGATTATCGGGCTAATGGTGGTTCAGGTAGTGCTGGAGGCATGATAAGGATCAATAAAAGCAGTCATTACCAGTCACATGAAAACAGATACATACCGTCATCATCATCGGTGGAACCTTCACCTACAGAGTCCGTAATATCTCAGCAATCTAAGCTGACCTCATCGATGGACTCGAGTCCTGCGGATCGCAATAAACCCGCCATCTCAACCCCCACTTCTTCCAATACTCCATTACACAAACCAACAGTCAGAGGTACCGATCTAAGCACCGGAGTCAATCCTAATGACGATAACTTTCCTCAGTTGTTACACCATCTTGATCTACAGGCCAAAGTACCTTTCTATTCCACCCCAGATCCAAAGAAGAATTACAAGGTATTATACGATCCCGAACAGGACAAAGCGCTTTCTAAAGCTGAGCGGAAATCAAAACCGAAGAAAATTAGATTCGACGGAGAAGGTGTGAGCTACGAAAAAGTACATGATCCAAGAAAATCACGCCTTCCACAGTATTTCAACAAACCCAATAAGAAATCAAAAAAGTTCCCATACAAGCAGTTGCCACAGCCAAAGTTTTTGTTCGACAAAGACTCACTTGGTGAACCTCCTCGATCAGAGCTTGTTGTATGGGGTCTACAATCCACCACTAGTGAGGTTTACTTGATAAATTTCTTCGATAGCTTTGGTAAACCCATTAAGAACTTCAAGTTTATTAATGATCCTGAGAACGGAGTACCGTTGGGGATCGCTACATTCACCTTCCCAGGATCTCCCGATAGAGCCATGAGAGCGGCCATAAAATTGTTGAAGACTCTCGTAGCATCAAAACCAAAGGTAGATGGGGTAGACTTGAAAATTGCTCTTAATGATGGCGATGGAAAACTTCTTAGTACCAAAATTGAAATTGCTCGAGGAAAGCTTCGAGTAGATAAGTTCAAGAGGGATGAAGAAGAAAAGAGACAATTGAAGATTAAACTCGAACAAGAAGCGTACAAACAGAAGCAAATGGAGAAGGAGAAATCCAAGGAAAAGGAAAAACTCAAGGAGAAAGTGACGGAAAGCACCGATATATCTTCCACCCCCAATGACAGTAAATATAAACCAAATACCACCGTTGTATCCAAAAGGCATCATAACAAAGTGATCCCCGGTATTTTCCTTCCAAAACACCTTACAAAGTATATTAAAGACCGGCCATATATCCTAATCCACGACAAATACGTTCCTACCCGGAAAATCTCTTCCCAAGATGTCAAGAAATTTCTCAATAAGTACGACTGGACTCGTGTTCTTTCTGATAAAACCGGGTTTTATATCGTGTTCAATTCTTTGAAAGAAGGTGAACGGTGTTTTTTCAACGAAGATGGAAGAAACTTCTTTGAATATAAACTCTATATGGAATTGGCCATTCCGGAACGATGTGATGTAAACGCATATTCACAAAATGACGATGAGTTTATTCGTAGTGAGAACCATGATGTGGTGGATGAGGCTGTTAATCTGTTGATCAAAGAGTTCCAATCATTTCTTGCTAAAGATATCCGTGAACGAGTTATTGCCCCTTATGTTCTTGATTTATTGAATCCAGACAGATATCCTTCCATCATGAAAGAATTGAGGGAGAAGGAAGCAGCAAAGCCAGCTGTATCACCTGTAGAAAAATCGGTTCAAATGAGACAAGAAGCCATTTCCGTTCTTGCTGCCAAGAGGAGACTGCAACATGAGGCCATCAAGCATAATAGCTTACCAAGCTTCACCAAGAAGGCTAATCGTGCAAACAATAAAGGAAGAAAGAGTTTGATTCCTATGCAACATGCTCTTAACTATGATCATGATAGTGAAGCTTCTGATGAAGAAGATTCAAGTAGATCAGTTACCCCTGCTCCTGTTATTGGAGTTAAAAGAGAGATCGACGAAGATAGTCACGAATCTCCAAAAACGAAGAAGAGTAAATTGACTGAATCCTTCTTGTACAAATCGTCTGACGAGGAAGAAGACGATGATATTGAGGGAGAGGCTAAAGTACCAGACATTAAAGCCGAAGTAGCTGACGAACCCGCAGACAGGGATGAAGGTGAGGAGTTTGACTATTCTAATATCGAAGAGAAATACCGCCCTACTACTGGTTATTCTCGTCCTGTGTACAATGAGTTACCTATCGAGCTGCTAGACCTTGACGGTTTAAGATCAGTAATTAAAGATGATGAAGACCTTCAGTTAGTATCGGAATTATTTGCCGAAGTCAAGCCTTCGTCTGAGATCAAGCAGATGGAATATTGGGCATGGAGACAACAAGATTCGAAGTCATCTATTGTGACGGAGGAAACTTTCGATGATATTGAAAGCATGGGACCACTCAGCAGTCATTTAGAAAGTAAAACTGGGGCATTTGGAAGTGAAGGTTATAGAAAAATTATGGATGCCGATAAAATACAGTATTTACCTCATCGTCGGAAAATCCATAAACCTCTCAAGACAGTTCAAAATGATGAGAATGAAATATCATCTTCCAATACCGGGAATAGTAATATTCAAAGTTCTCGTGTTAATAGAGCCAATAATAGAAGATTTGCTGCTGATATCAGTGCTCAGAAACAAATGCTTGGTAGTGAAACTGATATTTTGAATCTTAATGCACTTACGAAACGTAAGAAGCCAGTGTCATTTGCCAGATCCGCTATTCATAACTGGGGGTTATATGCATTAGAGCCAATTGCAGCCAAAGAAATGATTATTGAGTATGTGGGTGAG
Organism: Isabelozyma rhagii; assembly: GCA_003708185.3. Lineage (NCBI taxonomy): Eukaryota > Fungi > Ascomycota > Pichiomycetes > Serinales > Metschnikowiaceae > Isabelozyma > Isabelozyma rhagii. Next base: position 465,639 of record PPNO03000011.1, on the reverse strand, counting down.
AGTATTAGACAACAAGTGGCCGAACACCGAGAAAAGAGTTATCTTAAGACGGGTATTGGCTCGTCCTATCTTTTTAGAATTGATGAAAACACGGTGGTGGATGCAACGAAGAAAGGTGGAATCGCCAGATTCATCAACCATTGTTGTAATCCTAGTTGTACTGCTAAGATCATCAAGGTGGAAGGAAAGAAGAGAATTGTGATCTATGCACTTCGTGACATCGATGCTAATGAAGAACTCACGTACGATTATAAGTTTGAAAGAGAAACGAACGATGAAGAGCGTATTCGTTGTCTTTGTGGGGCCCCTGGATGTAAAGGGTATTTGAACTAGCATTGGCCTGTCTGTATTACTATTGTAATTGTACATTGTATATAATATCATTCACGCACTTATGCAATATTACGTTGTATATATCACAATTGACACTTTTATTTGTCTGTTTGAATTAATACATTTATCTATTGACCCTTTCTTTTGCAACTGTCATAGTGCAGAGTTGTCTGCACGTGACCATCACCGAATAAAAAAGTTGAGGGGTTTGGTCCCATCATCTCTTTTCAAACCCCGTCGTTATCTTCTCCGTCTTGCACTGTTTTCTCTGCGGCTAAATTGTTAAACCCTGAGAAAAAAGCAACATGGATCAAAGCCGAAGTAATCTCGAGGCAGAGAGACAGCGGCAGATTGAATTGAACCTTCAACTACCGCCAGTAAAGAGACGTGCCCATGCCAAACATGTTAGTCGAGCCTGCTTGAACTGTCGTAAGCGACATTTTAAGTGTAATGGTGAGTTACCAGTATGTGAAAAGTGCCAAACGCTAGGCACTATTTGTACCTACGTTCAAAGTCATCGTGGAGGTGCCAGAAAGAAAGGGGTGAAGATATCATCCGCTTCTACTCCTGAAATAGAAGATCTACCTAGCGCTAAAGGTACTGATGATGGGCTGTATAAATTACCATGTGAGATCCGATGCTCCCAAGGACAATGCCCAGGAAAGGATGGACAATCCAAGGGGTCTGCTGCTAATTGCAAATGTCCTGAAGAGCTGCTGAAAAAGGTGAAGGCAGAATTGAACGATGAAACGTTTGGACTAAAAGTTCAAAACTATGCTAATTTATTCACGTTAGATTATGATGAAGAAGATATGATTCTTACCAACTTTTATAATGGACTTTACAATGCTCATCCATTTGTTCCTCCTCGTCAGGAACTTATCCATTACTTCAAAGAGCCCACTATACGTAAAGAAATGCTTCATATTATGAAGATCATTAGTGAGGGTCAAAATTGCGGAATTTATCACCGAAATCACGAGCTAATAGCTGACCATTTAGTCCAATGCGTGGAAGTTATTAAAAGTCATAACTTCAAAGATATCGTGTCGCTTCAGTCTTTATTGTTGGTGTCGATGATCGGCCATATTTCTGCTCTTCATGAATTCAGTCAGAACATCCGTCAGTACTGTATTCAGATGATTGAGGAGTTGGGCATAAACATCGTTGATGCTAAAATCAACATTTCTCCTCCAGAGACAGGATCTCCGTCTTCAGGTGACATTAAGCTTCCCGTTTTTCTGTCCTCTAGAATGGCTCATATTCCCCAAGAGAGTATTAAAGATTCAGGAAGACGATTGTTCTGGGAGCTTATATTCTTTGATGTCATCACTGGTTCTGCTGATGGTAAAACCTTGACTAATCTTGCCTCGATCAGAACCGAAGTTAATTACCCGAATTTTCCTCCCGCCAATGTCTTTGATTATAAAGGTAGAGCAGAAGCAGCTTTGTTAGTTAATAAAGCCATCAAACTTAATCTTGCAATCATCAACAAGAAACCATTAGACAAACATTTGCGGTCATTAAAAATTGCCATTTCAACTATGGAAATGAGAATTTCTGATCCCACTTCCTATAATGCCCCTTCTTTGACTAGCATAAATGGACTGGTTAATGAAGGAGTCCACCAATCTATACTATTGTTTAACTATGCCAGAATATTTGTCCACCGTCCGTTTTCCTATCTATGGAAGATTAAATCACCACAAGTGCCCAAATGCGGTGGAGAGGCCCAGGACGCCCGAGCTGCTACCGCTTCAATCAAGGGAGAAGAATTGGCAGTGATTGAAACCCAAAAGACAATGCAAGCTGCCGACTCGATCGTCCAGGTTCTCATGAACACCAATGCTTCCAATATATTGAAAAGAACTCCTCTTGTAGCCTGTGCTTTGGCACTTTCATCATTGGTTCATTTAAGTGCCTACATTTGGATAGAAAACTCACTTCAAGAGTCCCAGCAGACAGGGTTCAATTCCGATGATTTACTCATACTTGCTGATTACATCCAATTGTCGATATCGGCAATCTACCCTATATCTAAGCATTGGATCCTTTCAGGAAGGTTGGCAAGACATATAAGAGATACTGTAAGTAAGTTAAGACCAGAATTATTTGCTAAGATGATTTCATCGCTTCCATCCTTTGAAGAAGAAGAAGAGAGAACCCCATCGGTAAAAGAAGAAACCCCACAACAATTCCTGAAGCCATTGACAGAAACCCGGACGCAGTCCGTAAGAGCGCCAATCGAGGCAGGAACTCCATCTCAGTCTCTAAGAACTTCGATTGATGGAGGAACCCCATCTCAGTCTATAAGAGCACCAACATCGACGGTGAGCGACACCGACAGCAGCCGAGACTTCGAAAGACTGGAGAACGACCACATCGGCTTGGTGCAGCCTCCGGTGTCCTTTAAACTAGAACCCCGGTCTCAGATGCCGTCGATTCTCAACAACGATGATTTCAACGATGATTTGATAGATGGTGACACCGGCTGTGATTGGATTGACAAGGCGTTGATGGATTACTTTGAAGACGATTTCACACCCTTCGGTGCCATTCCAAGCATGTAAAAGTATTTTTCGCCATATATTTATTATTACCAAGTTAGATGATACTATTTATCCTTCATATGTATTTATTCATATAATTATGCTTTTCCAAGTAATTCCTCCTTTAATTTGCTGTGGGCATCATAGTCGAGTTCTGACTTAACTCCGTCGTACCGCTCCAATTCCAACCACCCCTCTGCTAACCCTTTTTCGTAGAATTCAACCAGCTTGGACTTGCTTACGGACTCGAACTCGGCCTTTCTCAAAAGATACCATAAGGTGGTTTTCTTGTCCCATTCCTGTTCCTCAGCCACCGAAGGTAAGAAGGTGCCGGAATATGACCTTCCATGGTAACTAATGTAAAGCTTTAACCCGTGAAGGCCAATTTCCCAATCAAGGGGCAGCGATATCGGTGTGAACTTGTCTAGCAAGGTTACCGACACCGATAATGCTGGCAACTCCGATCGGGAGATGGGTGGGAACCGCGAGTCCTCCAATGCACTCGTGAGGGCAAATTTTTTGACCCCGGACTCAATGGGGAGCGCCCGAAACGTGCCAATGCATCCTCTAAGGTCCCCATGTTTGTTCCAAGTTATGAAAAGGGGGGCACTGTCTGGGTAGTCATCAGAACTGCCATTTGTTAGGGAGTTGAAGGAGGCTAGCGAGGTTGATGTCGTCTCGGAGACAAGCCTGTTGTTGAGGGTTTCAAACGCAAGCAAGCACAATGCCTTGGTCATTTTGCGGGTTGAAGTGGAAGAAGTGAGGAAGGGAGGTAGAAAAAAGTCGTTATCAGGAGCTTTGGAGGAGTGCTGCGACAGAAAAAAAGATGTCGCAGATTGCCATTTTAGCTACAAATTAACACTGGGACTGCTATTACAGACAAAACTGGGGGAGTTGTAGAGAACTACGCCAACGTCGAGATATCGGCACTAAAGACACGGATACTACATTGATTCTTGCTACGAGAATGAGAACTTTTGTAATGATGAGCTAATAATTGGGTATTGAGTTGTAGCTACTAGACCATGCACTGGTTGCAAAGACGACTTCTCGAAGTAGACCAGGCGCTACACCTATTAAAGAATTTGGAGGTGGGGGGGGCACATTTATGTTCTCGCAACAGTCAAGTAACGTGCCGCTGATTTCTAAGATTTTTAGATGAAAAAGATCTTCCTTCGAAAGTAAATAGTTTACTGCCTTGGGGACATCAAAGTGATCGTTCAAAATTTGACAATAGCTGATATGAAGTTCGCGAAGGTTTGAAGGGAAAATTCTCCCATTTATCTCCAGGATGAACTTATGAAGGTAATTCCCATTGAGGTTGATAATTTCTAGCCATGGTGGGAATGGAGAAAGCTGGTGGATGAGATTTCTCGATAGGTTGACTTCCATCAAGTTGCTGAAAAACCCATTTCTCACTTGAAAAAGATCACTATAGCTCTGAAGGTTATTGCAGCAAAGATTAAGGTATTCCAATCTGGGAGTAGGGAAATTATCCGGTTGTCGGAATCTAAATTGCATTATATTATTGTTGGAAACATCGAGCCTTGTCAAGTTTACTAAGCTGGTGAGATTAAAGTTGGAGTTGCGAAGAATACAAAGGTTGTTGTTGGATAAACTCAAATTTTTAAGCAGAGTAGGGAACTTTATGCTGGCAATACTATCGTCGGTAAGGTCGTTGTACGATAGATCCAACGTTTCGAGAAAATGACACAAGTAGCAGGAACTATTGTTGGATAAGTGATTGAGAAGGTTATTGGAGTTGAACAAGTGTAACTTCAAGTTCTGTACCGTAACCCCTTCATTGAATTCCGACTCCAACGGACTGGAATAGCCAAACGAAGATGTCGGAGCCGCCGTCCATTGGGCATGGATGCAAGGATTGTATCGAATAGTAAACCAGTTGATTTTGAACTTGTTGTAGTTGAACGGTTCAAAGATTTGTTTGATAAGATCGTTGTTGACCTTTATACTCTCAATCAAAAGCAACTGTACACTGAAAGACGTTGTAAATCGTTCAATGTAGGGAAGAAAGTACTTCAAAACCGTTTGGAATAGGTTCAATGACTCACTATTGTCAAATAAGATAAAAGACACATCCTTGGGTTTTATGATGATATTGTACTTGATCAAATACTTCAACTGGATAATACTGAGTTGGTTCGAGCTTTCGTTATTACTCATGATAAGCCGCTGGTTGAGGTAGCGGGAATATAGTGCCGCGTGCTTGACATAAATGTATGCATCACTGTGATCGTCGTACAATAGATTATCTAGCTCGAAGCATCGAGTAAGATCGTGCGGACTGAGACAGGAGAGTGTTGGGATCAACAATTCTGTCGGTAATGAGAATAGTATTTCTGCCATATTGTTCTTCTACTGCTTCTCCTAATAAAGTGATGGATAGTGGTGCATCTTTTTATTTGATTTAGCTGATAACCATCATATTACCAAAATTTTTCAACCTTCTGCAGTTGGCGTCTGCGGCCACTTTTGGAAAAAGCTTCACAAACAGTTATTCACGCGTCTTATCACAGCATCAACGGTTCGCTTCTGCGTTTCAGGGTTCACTATTTGGTGTCCACCGAACTTGCGGGTGGTATCATTAATAGTTTTGGCTGATAAGAGACTTTGTGCAATAGATTTTCTTCTTTTTGCTTATCAGTTTTTGTGCAATATATTCTCTTCCTGTATCGCACCCGTGCACCACGGGCTTTTGGTCTTTTTTTAGTGAGTTAATAAATTTTTGAGACATGGTGCTGGCTCCTCAATACTACTAGCTAACTTATTGTATCATGGGGATATGCCTCTCATGCTTGAGGTCTGACGACGACAATGATGACGAATTCAACGAAAGGTCATCGCTTTTGAGAGATCACTTATACACAGATGAAAACCTCCAGGAAGAGCTATTGAAGCAACAGCAACGGCAGCAGGAATTGAACGTGATAGTAAATGACTTGAATGATAATCTAATAGACTTGTCCACATTTCTCAATAGCTCTGTTAACAACAATTTGGCTGGTAGCACTAATTTATCATATTCTACTGGTAGTTTACAACCACAAACCACCCAAGACGAAATTGCAGCACCGAATTCCCAGCAGAAACAGTACCCTTACCTATTGACTAGTGAAGAGAAGCAAGATATTCTCAGGGAAATTGAAAATATCAGCGACGATATTAAAAGTAGCATCAAGGCTGAATCTGATGAACCTTTGTATTTGCAATTCTAATTCACACAAGTGAACAGTATACTGTCTGAGACATTTGCTTAACTTTTTTTCAGATCGTCATTTATCATCCAGAACATCAAGATTTCCTTTTATCCCGAACGTCAAAATATCCTTGTGTTCCAGAGCGTCAAATGATCCTCGCTTTCCCGGACATTTGTCTTGCTCTTGTATTCCACCCAGACTATAACATTTGCGCTTTTAATTTCAACCATGCAGACCATGTGTTCAAGCGCATTGAGAGGCAAAAATAGTTAATCAATTAATACAGGATACTTCATAGCTGACAACTATGCAAAAAGCTAATCCGATTCTAACTTCTCTGCTGCCGTGTGCTTTATTTTAACCTACGTAGCGTCGGAAGTCAAACCTTTTTTCTCACAAATCAAATGTAGATGGCACTAAATTTCATCTTGATGCCCTTTCGTTTATTTCTTTTGTTATAGGTCTAATACGTTAAACCCAAAGCAAGTTCGGCATGAAATCGTACCGATCTCCGATCAATACTTGCTACCACTCGCTCAACTTTTTCGGAACTTTATTGTCTTCTCCAGATCAATATACCGACCGGAACTGTCAATATCCGATCGGTTTCTGACATGCACCTACCGGAAATAAAGCCACATGCATAACTTGATGCCGCGGGAAATGGATGCGAAAAAAAAAAATATTGAGAGAGAGAAACTAAAGACGAGAATCGTAAACTACACGAATGTACTAAGGGTATCCATTACAACATCTCACTGAGACAGAGATGAGGAGTCTATAAAGTGAAGCAGTAGATTGAAACTATCTCAGAAACACTCGTTGTGTCAGTCTTAATTAAAGATTTTATTAAACCACAGTAAGATGTCCGAAGGGTAGTTTAAAATATCTGGTCCTAATTCTAATCCAACCAAGACTTTAGCACCCGCTTCAATCGTTTGAAGAGCTGAAATATCGATACCTGGGTATAACAAATTAGAAAATCTTCTGGTTTTAACAGCTCCTGAAACAGGGGCTTGTCGCTTGAATCTTTTTTCGATCCAAGTCAAGGCAGCAGCAGCTCCCAACACAAATTCTTCTGGATGATTAGCGGTTTTATCACTACTGAATTCCAAGGAGCTGATCCCCCATGATTGCCAAATCTCAAATATTCTTTGAGCATTGGCTTCATATGGAACTGTAGTATCTTTTTCCCCGTGATACAAGAACACAGGACAGTTTGGCATTTCCGATTTTCTCACTCCTAGAGTTATCGAGGAGATGATGTCCGAAACAACAGAATCACTGAAGATTCCCCAGCCATCTTGGAAGAACCTATCGTCGCCAGAGAAGAAGTTGACATCTTTGAAATAAACGTCACTGTTACTCAAGCATACGTCGGCTGTACGGTTGAATAATCCCACTTTCGAGGGTACTAACTGTTCATATACTGTCTTTTTCAAGTCAGGGTATTCATTTGCCAAACCTGCAATAACTGCGGCTGCAATACCGGCGTTAGAACCTCCTTCAACGGCGACAGCTACGGAAGTAATGTTAGTAACAAATCCTCCCACAGCAACCCCAATTAAATCGATTTCATTAGCATAACTTGGTTGGAGACTAGCAGCCCATCCACTTGCCAAAGAACCTCCAGAGTATCCCCACATAGCTACGGAAGCATTATTGTTGATATCTGTAAACGATGAGGATAAAGCAGCCCTAATACCATCTAAGACAGCATGGCCACTTCTTATACCAGCAGTGAAGGCACTATTCAACCCTTCATAGTCCGGGGAGACAATGTACCATCCTTGGTCTAATGCCGTTTGTATCAAGAACATTTCAATTTTAGCATCGGAGTTGTTGTTGGAGGAACCTTTCAAGATGGCATATGATGGAGAACAATTAAGATCAGATGAGTCCTCGAATGTCTGATAAGAAAGGAGTTTGTCTGGGTTACCATTGTTAGGTTCCATAATAGTACCTACAACAGCAGTGGGGTTCCCAAAGGTGTCTGAGCTCCTATAAAGAATCTGCCAAACATTTTTAACGTCAATTGGTAAGATCTTGTTGCTCAAATCAGCCGGTGCTGGTCTGTAGTTGATAATCAGCCCAAGTTTAAAGTCTGATATATTGGCAGGAATAGTGTAGAAATCATCTTCCTCGGGAGTAAGAAGAGTATTCGACACATCAATTGGAATAGCCAATATCAAGTTGACAAACAACAACAAGGAAAGCAAATACTTGAACATCGTAGATAAGCTGTGGAGAACACAGAATTATTCAATATGCCACAGGATATGAAGAAGTATTTATCTTCCTCTTGATTCAATTTACCGCTGGTCGTATGTCAAAATGGCTAAGTTACTAATCATAACAAATGAAGAAGAGGACTTTCCAAAAGAGATTAATAATGGCTGTTGTCCTAAAATATTTTTTGATGGAATTGAAAAGACTTCGTTTTATTTTAACCCAAAATCATACTTTTTTCAATTGCACAAGATACAAAATAGTACACTGATTCAATAGCATGAGATAAAAATGCTAAAAACACAGACTCCGTCAATAATATCAAGTCAGAATACAGTTTTAGTATGACAGGCTAATTCCGTAACAGATAGTACAGAATATAGTTTTTATGAATGCAAAAAAAAATACTCTTCACAAAAGACTCAGATCACTGCAGAGTCACTTCCGAATGGGAGTCAGAGTATCCCCAAGATGCGCTTTAACTGTCACTGCGTCCCCAACGTGCAACGAGAAGTGGTTTCCTCATCCACCCAGTAGGAATGCATTCCCACTGGTACATGTTGCAGCTATATTGACATTGAAGCACGCAAACAATGCCTCGACTGCGCGAAAATCACCCGCATATGCAAACACGTAGGTGATGCAGACCGGCATTTGGAACTGACTTTTTTTAAGGTTGACATAAAAAATATTCTTGACTCGCGATGCCAAATCGGGTGTCAACCAAAATAAACCGGCATAGTTCCTTGGCAACAATGTCGGCTACGAGAGTTTTTTATTTTTTTAACTCGTAGTTGTTCTGAAACACGTAAACGATTTCTCATCACATGTAGCCTTGAAAAGTTCACCTGACATCAGATGAACAGGGTTGCCTCGTGGTAGTTAGGTGAGTATTACTTTCCGTTGAAGTGGTACTTAGGTAAGCATTTTTGTTGAAGCCCACAAGGGCCCGCTAGCCAGCAACAGTATTTTTGGCTTACGTCTATTGTGTAAGACGCAGTTGCGTCAAATGTTCGGGCAAAAACAATAAAAATAAGTTACCCGAATAACGATTGTCTGCTAGATATGATCGGCGTAGGACACCATGCATAATATGCTTGAAATCCAGCCACCTAGGATGCGACGGAAGTACGGAATTTTCAGTTAGGACGTTCTCGGTACTCTGTCTCACCTACCTATGGTTGCTTTTAACTTTTGCAGCCGTACATTCATGTAGCAACAGGGACGATGAAACACCAAGAAGACATGCTATTTCCTATTAACTTGGGCCGTACGCCTGAAGGCTTTCCTTTAGACTCCTGCAGTTACTTGCCAAACGACATATATGGCTATTATTTGCGGAAACGCACCAAAACATCCGGAACAATCATAACCCGCATTATGTTGCATCGGCTGCATTAACAATTATGAAGACATGTTCAAATAACAAAGCACTCCCACGTTGATCGTAAACAAGAACTGGATCTCGCTGAATCTCCTATCATCTCGTCAAAGCGATCTCGTCAAAGTCCTCTCCTTGGTGTCTTCTCCTGTTGCAGCCCCTACTCCTAATTTATGCCACGCACCAAAGTCCGGCATCGGAACAATCACAGGTGAAAAATAATCCACACACTAATCTTCTAACCTCAAGCAATGGCATCGATGACAGATCTTATCACCTCGGCGTATTGTCAATTCGACAACTACGTGGTGGATGTGCTTTCTGCACGTGCGTTCACTGCCAATCTCATCACCACCAGAGTCAGCCGAATCATATCCGAAGGGCTCTTCGTATCGTTCGTGTTGTTGTTTAGTTATGAATTGATATACTGGTCAGGTATCTACCTCGAGTTATGGGAATACCATGCTAAGGACATCTTTACCGAAGTACCGGTGCACTGTGCTCATACCTACGTCAGAATAAATATAATAGACGAAAAGGATGTTTCCAAGTTGAGAACGTATTATGGACTCAAACAGTCATCATCGTTTAATGTATTCAATTGGAAAAAATTGAATTTCCTTGCCCAAGACATCTTTCAGTTGAAAAAATTCGTCAAGTATCACTTTGAGTTCAGTCCCGATGACTTTGAAAAAAATCCCCAGCCTGAATGGGGGTCTACCGTGGAACACTTAAGACTCAAGATCTTGTCATTGGTTGATTCTTCCAGCTTCTACAATGATTTTGTAAAGGGGAAAAAGCTCTCGAAGGAAAATGTGTTGGTTTTCAACAATAAAAACGAAGAAGTAAATAAGGATCATGACAAGCAATACCTTAGTAAGGTATTTATTGAGACAGGCAATGTTATTGACTGTACCATTACTGTCTGAGCTATGGAAACTACTGCTACGGTCTGACCTACAACTAAGTGTTTTCATTAGTCATTGATTATGCACTCCCCGATTCAATATCGATAATCCTCTGCAGGGTAATCACCCATAATTTTATAATACGCTCCAATTTTGATTCGAGTGAGATGTTCTGTAACTTATTAAGTTCATCTTCTAATTCTTCATTTTGAATCACCGTATCCTCCGTTTGTATTCTTCCTGTAATACTGCTGACGTTTTTCACGTATTCTTCTTCGTAATTGTAATCATAATCTTCCTCTTCTTCATCGTCGTCTTCATCATCGTCTTTCATGTCTACGTCTTCCATGCCCTTTTCAAACTCGAACTCATCATCATTGGACTTATCTGCCTCAATTTTGTCAATATTACTGAGGTCAAAATCCATATACTTTGGACCATTATAGTCCCTACCGCTCTCTCTTTCGCCAGCACCGTAGTTATTGTCTTCCAGAGACAGATTGGTATTATTGGCATCAAGATCCAAAATAGCTCGATTAACTACTCGATAGCATTGGTTTCGAAGTGATAAATTAAACAACGATCTAAGTTCTTCAGGCAAGTCTTTTTGTTCTTCGATGTTCTTCACACTGGGGTCGAAGTTGAAACACAACAAACTCATAGTGATTTCCAACTCTTTAAGTAATTTGAATGAATTTGTCACTTTATTGACTAAGTTTTCCCGGACAAACTTCAAAATATCATTGAGAAATACCTTTTCATTATCAATACTACTCTGAAGCTTATGGTTTCTGATCATTTCTATCAAATTCAACCTCAAGAGCTTGAAGTGGAGTAGATTGTTGGAATCGAGAATGGTAGGAAAGCATTCACTTATTCTCAGGATAGCATCGGTTATATGGCCCTTCAATATCAAATATTTGATCTCCCGCCGTTTCCTTATGGTCGAATAACCAGCAGAAATTCGGGAATTGACGTCCGGTTTTGCTACACACGGCACGTCAGTTTGGCTTTTGCTGGAATCTTTCAAATACGTGCTTACCAACTTGGAGAACCCGTCGGCAGTTGATGACGATGTGTTGTTAAGCTGATTTACGAACGCATTCTTCTCGCTTGGTTTGGGTTGCGTCCTGTGGTTATCGTTCAACTCGATGTTAAGCTCTTTTGCAAAGCTGATGGCAGCCGCCTGGTGGCCCTCTTGAATGAAGTAGTTGAGGATCAAGTGATCGATCTTATCCTTGCTAATGGGCTCCATAGTGAGAGAAAAGAGTGGTATGAAAGTTAACCGTAGTAAAAACTAGTGCGATAAGCCCAACCAAAAAATCTGTACTGCACAGAAAACAGCTGCAACATAGATGAATATAGAGGATGCCTATCATGTCATATTAGTGATGAGATAAGTTATACTGACTAAAGAGTGCCTCTATCTACAGTTATATGCAACAATCGACCTTCAACAGCCCGTAGTGTAATTTGTCTATTTTCCTTCTACTAGGAGCCTATATATTTTCAGGCATGTTCATGATCATGGCAACAGTGGAAGTCCACCCAAGGAAGTTCTTCGCTCCTTTGGCATCTCCAGTAATATCATCATAATTCTCCCATACAAACCCGGTCTTTTTCCATTGAGAGAACACATTTTCTACTAAGTTGATTCTGAGCTGATGATAGGTACTGCTAATCTTCTCCTGCAACTCTTCGTCATAAGAATTGCCTGCTTCCCTCTTATAGTACTGTAAGCTGTCTAAGACCAAGTAGTTCATGTGAATCCAAATTGGTGATCTCCAGTAGTTTTCGTTGGTTCCGTAGTTTTCATCTGACTTTGATAGAGACCTGATACCGAATTCAGACCACAACTCATCCGGATCAGATATAAAATCAACCAAGTTTTCAATCTTTTCACTGTCTTCTACCAGCACCAATTTTGTGAGAAAGGGGAACAAGGAAATGTATCCCTTATGGCACACTAGCATGTTCTCATCATCTTCATTCACAGATAGATCACAATATACTCCTTCCTCCTGTGACCAATGTAAGTCGTTTAAGTTATCGATGATATCCTTATCTATCTGAGTGTACAACTCCAAGTCTTCCTTGTAGTCCAAAAACTCGGCAATTAACTTTATTGAACGGGTCATTACCCCAATCCATGATAATAAATCTACATTCAATTCAGCAATATCAGCAGGAAGGGCACGGGGATAATCGTCCAACCCACTGGCTAAGCAGTGTGTCAATGTACGTCCCCTCCATCTGTATGCTTCTTTATTACTACCTCTGTCGAATTCTTCGGTGTATCCTTGCTGGGTAGTTCTAAACATATTGTAGTGGAGTTTGAGTTTGGGGTAAATTTCTTTAGTGTAATTGACTAATAAATCACGATTATTAATAATGATCAGACCCAAATCTTCCTTGGTGAGTGAAGCATCATCATATCCTTTTGCTTTGGCAGGTTCATTGATATCTCCCATACCGCTTGTTTGTCGGTTCTCTAATAAATAGGTTAGGATGAGAATGAGAGTAGGAGGGTTGACAATTTGAGGGCTTTGAACTCTGAACTGTTCGGGTACCCTTGACCTCAGTTCTGGGCCAATGATTTGTTCACGAGCAATCCATCCATTGTCGTCAATCAAATTGAACCAAGATTTGATGATTTCAAATGCCAAGTCTGAATCGTATTGCACTAATGGTAATAAATGGAACCCTTCATCCCAATAAAATCCTCGGGGAAAGAATGGTCTTGAAGGAACTAAGGTGAATAGTTCATTAGGTCCCTCGTATTCCCCCACCAATTCATACGATTCAAAGGAATCTTCGTCGAAAACAGTTTGTCTGTCAACCAAATGATCCCCATAGAAGTAAGAAAGACCTCCAAGCAAACCAGAGACGATTTCCTTACCGAATTTTTCATAGTTTGCTGAGTCAAATGGAGCATTGGCAGCGAAATACTTATTGAACTTAGTATGAAATTTTTGAAGTGCTTGCTTTGCTTTCAGTTTGATGTTATCAAAGGTGATTTTACCGTGTTCTGGAGTTAAAGCGTTGGTGAAGATAACATCGAACTCAGCTTTTCCTTGGAATATTTTTTGAACATAATGTAAATTTCCTTCAAAGTTATGCAAGTCTCTGATGATGAATGCCTGTTCGGGAGGGAAGTTTTCAAGAGCAGTATATTTTTCTACGAGTTGTTGAATCGATTCCTGAAGCATTGTCATGAAGATATCCTTTGCTTGCCATACATTGTCGTCAGGTACGGTTAAGCTGTAATGATGGGTCTTCGATGGGTCTAGTTCTGGATCAATGACCTTGGCGTCATGAGGATGGACGTTTGTAGCAGGTCCATCATTTATTTCAAGAGTGAAAAGTCCCAATTCTTCAGAAACCCCGGAGAATTTCATATTGCCAGAGTAGCCCACAACATTCTTCTCGTTGTCAAGCTTGAAGTATCCACTTCTGCCTCCAGTAATTTCCTCTTTATTTTCTCCTTCGAGTCCCGAGTACCATACAAATGACGTCTTAACATTTTCGTGGCCCTTATGGGGGACGGCCTTTATCTTCACTCCCCACGAATTCCCATCTTCACTCTTAACAAAGTCAATAATGATGTTGATATGACAGTCTCCGTCACTAATGATTTGTCTTCCACCGGTCCGGGGATCATACTGGACCCAATTGGCACGTTTCATGTTATCTCCCTGCTCGTAAAAGTGTCTGAGCTTGCCGATTCCATTGTAACCGTCGACATTGAACCACATCAACCCCGATAGTAGCGATCGAGGGATCCGGGGTCTGACTCCAAAATACAATGCGGATCGATAGGGGCCCCAAAGCAATGAATCATTGGATAGTTTATCGTATTGATACTGTAATGATGTTTGATCCACCACATCGTCGTCTGCCTGGCCATACACATCAAAACTGATTTGCTCAGCGCAAACCGCCACGATGAAGACGACGAAACTGAGGAATGCAATCAATTTCGTCATTTCGGCAAGGTTAAAGAAATATAGTTCGGTATAAGAGAGTTAGGCGTCAAAGACGTGATTTTATGAGACTCTTTTTCAGTTCTCGTTTTTTTCATATACTCTCTTTTTATCTACTGTCTTTTTCACTCTCCCTTCTTGCCTTTTTCATTTTTTTCACAATTCCGACTATCGCTTGGAACTATGTGGGCCAGCAAGGCAGGTTTGGGGTCCCAGCTAAGTTTCGGCGTCCGTGGTAACGGGCTTGTCTCGGTGGACCCCGATGACTTGGAACCTCATCTCGAGTTTCCCCGAGCTTCAGATGAAGGAGTGATGCTCCATCGAATACGAAAATCCTATAAAGAGGTGAAGCCATCCCAGACCACGGTGGTGATCTCGGGCCTGGGAAGCTTGAACCAGGGATACATTCCAGCCAAGATCATCAAATCGTACTCTATCGAGTCCAAGACCATCGAATCAGAGATTCGCTACGACCCAACGTACGGCCAGATGATGGCCTTTTTCGATGTTAGAGCGAAAAATGGACCCGTTTCAGCCACTGCAGTAGCTTTTGTTAATGGAGCTGCCGCCAATGTTGTAGAAATCGGCGTGCTTTCGTACGAACCCTCAAAATTAAAGGGCGTGGGAGTAGAAGATAGCCAGGTTTTGGTTCCTAAGTTTCCTGAAACCCCACTACAAATCTCGTTCCCTGGGGCGGTGAAACAAATCGAATACTGTCGTATTCGCGATAACTTCGATACTATTTCCCAGTACCTTGCTGTGAGAACCAGTAGAACTATCCATATATTGAAATGCTATCAGCTGGGATCCAAATCCTCGATAAAATCCATCCAAATAGCTGAAATATCGGCATCACAGCTCCATGGCTACGACTGGGCCGATGTCTGCTTCAATCCTCATCTCTACCATCAGCTAGCGGCAGTAGACGTAAATGGTAATTTTGGAGTATGGGAAATCAACTCTAGAGACAACCTCACCAAAATGATGCAGCTGAGTATGAATGACCCCAGCAACGACCTTCTTCATTTGTCGAATTGGAAAAAAGCTGCTTGGGGCTCCAACAGCGATCGACTTCTACTTTTCTCCCGGGTGGAGGCCGTGGAATTCCAATTGACATCCACTGAAACCAGCACCTCTCGGGCCATTATCACCGCCAATACCTGGTCTCGAATTCGAGATTTTAAGGTGGTGTCCAACTCCATGAACTACGCCTTTCTTTTGACCTCCAAAGAATTGATTTGGGTCGAGTTATCAGACCCTATTCAACGTATAATGACATGGAAACATTTCCTCGATGACTCGGATCCTTCTATGAAGCTCGACGTATGCGAATACGATGACCGGAAGTTCATCTGTTCAGTGTACTCTCAGACTAATCAGTTGGTTTTTGTTTACAACTTTGGCTTCATCGATGATCAACCATACTGCCTAAGAGACCCGTACTTCATTGAGCAGACTTTGGCAGACACCCCAATCTTGCAAGTTAGTCTCCATGAAATGAACTCGAACTTCTACTCTACCATCAGGGAAGATGGTCCCGAGGAAAGTAACGAATCCACCGCCAGGTCGTTTGGGCTCTTCGAGGTACATCAGGACTTGAGTTTCAACTTCAGCATCTATTCCACGGAGCCAGGCTTGTCATTTCTGTCATCGTTGGATAAAAGTAACCTGTTGAACAGCATCGAAAGAACCCCTACTCATAAGACGAAGTTTTTCCATCTGCTCTCGAAAAAAGACGTGCTCCCAATAGTTGAAGCAATGAGAGGTATCCTGAAAAGTCCTGGCATCGAAGATGACGTTAAACTAATACAAAACTACGCTTATGAAATTGGTAAATGGGCCAGTGGTAATGACAATGAACAGAATTGCTCATTATTGGACATTTCTTCCGATATCCCGTTGGTGAGTGACCTTGGAGAAATCGACTCAATGCTTGAACAACTTTCGGAGTATTTTGATCTGAAAGACATCAAGCTTCAGAGTTATTACCATCGTCTTGCCGAAATGGCTGTTTTTCGTCGGAAGATTCGCCTGATAGAGGCTATTGATGAAGAACTAAGTGTTTTCAACCAAAGTAAGCTCGCCAGTTTTAACCAGCCCGACAGCCTAAAGAAGCTAGCGATTATACTTGGAGCCAGTTTGAACAAAATCACCATTCCGTCCGACCAACACTCGTCTGAATTCCAAGAAGAGTCCAAGGATGCCCCTTCAGAAATCCAAGAGATATTAGCAGGCTGGGATGACGAAATGATCGAAGACAACACGCAGACAACTGTTGCTGACATGCCATCTTCATTCCCCATGATCAATATTTCCCAGGAAAAGTCTTCCCGTCGACCACGGAGGTCGGAGGTTCGCCGAACACTCCATAGCTCTAGGACTCGGTATCCACCTTTCAGACCGTCATTGCTCTCACAAACTATCGGATCCTCCCAAGACATTGCTCCTCCATCGGCTCCCACTTCCCAGGTATCTCCACCGTCTTCACAAATAGCATCCTCGCAGCTCCACCATCCATTCTCGTCGCAGCTTGATCACCCATCCTCTTCACAGCTACCCAATCATCCTTCTTCATCACAACGCTTGCATTCACAGCAAACCTATCCTTCTTCACAAACACGGCCTTCTCAGCGCTCAGGCCAACGAAAGAAGAGAAAGAAGGGAGGTTTTGCGTAATTGTATTATATGTATATTTAGTAAGTAAACACTATACAACTCATAAACTTGATTCCTGTTTGATTTTGCGTATTGACTTGGCCAAGTCCTCGGGATTTACCCCTTGGTCCAATAGTGTGATACATAACTGTAACGTCGACTGATCCATGTCAGTAACCCCAAGCAATCTAGCGAGCTGGACGATTAAGTCGTTGGCGCTGTCCATTTGTCGTGATAAAGAGTCTTATACGCGTAGTTGTTGAGCGCGCGAATTACTGCAAAAGAAAGAAAAATTATAACATAAGAAACATGCAAAACCTAGATTCTTATGTTGAAACCCTTTACAAAGCTACACCAGATTAGAAAACGATACTTCTTTACCATAGATCTCTACATCATTTGGATGGATCCTCTTCAAACCTCAAGTCCCAGCCGATCTGCTCACCCAATTTAGGTAAGACCTCAGCAACACTCTGGACATCCTTATCACCTCTACCAGAAACATTGATAACAACGTGTTGATCCTTGCTCAACGTTTTGGCAACTTCAAGTCCTCCATAGATAGCATGCGAAGACTCTAAAGCAGGGATAATACCTTCTAATTGAGACAATAATTTGAATCCTTGCAAGGCCTGAGCATCGGTAGCAGCAATGAACTCGGCTCTTCCAGTACTCTTCCAGTAAGACAATTCTGGGCCAACCCCTGGGTAGTCTAAACCAGCAGAAACTGAATGAGTATCGTGGACTTGTCCATCGTCATCTTGCAACACATAGGTTCTAACACCATGGAACACCCCTGGGATACCAGCAGTCAAAGTAGCCGAATGACGCTCGGTGTCAATACCATCACCACCGGCTTCGACCCCCAACATCTTAACTTCGGTGTCCTTCTCAAACGGAGAGAACATACCAGTAGAATTGGAACCACCACCAACACATGCAACCACGACGTCGGGCAATTTACCGTTGTTCAATGCTTTGAACTGTTCCTTCGTCTCCTGGCCAATAACACTTTGGAAGGTTCTCACTAAAGTAGGGTAAGGATGGGGCCCAATGGCAGAACCAACAACATAGTGAGTATCTTCCAAGTGAGAAACCCAGTATCTGAAGGCTTCAGAAGTAGCATCCCTCAAGGTTTGAGTACCATTAGTAACAGCAACCACTTTAGCACCCAAGATTCTAATTCTGAACACATTCAATGCTTGACGTCTAACATCTTCAGCCCCCATGAAAACCGTACACTCCAACCCGAATTTAGCACAAGCAGTAGCAGTGGCCACCCCGTGTTGACCAGCTCCGGTTTCAGCAATAATCTTCTTCTTTCCCAAACGTTTGGCAATCAATACCTGGGCAAGTGCATTGTTGATTTTATGAGATCCAGTGTGATTCAAATCTTCTCTCTTCAACCAAATCTGGGCTCCTCCAGCGTACTCCGATAAACGCTCGGCCTTGTGGAACGACGAAGGTCTACCGATATAGGGGTATAAGGATTTGAATTCAGCCCAGAAAGCAGGATCAGCAACCGCATCTTCGAACCCTTTTTCTAATTCAGCCAAACAGGTATGAAGGGCTTCAGGAACGAATTGACCACCAAATTCACCGAATCTTGGGTTGTACTTATGAACTTCCTCCAAGGTCTCGGAGGCCTTTGCTTTAGAGGCAACTGCAGGAATGAACGATTCTGGCGCATTGGCTTTATAATCTTCTCCCAAGATGGTTCTGACGAACTTGTAGGCGGTTGCACCACGCTTACCTGGTGCTGATTCTCCAATGAGGGTAATGATCTTCGAACCAATAACCACCCCGTCTGCAGATTCTCCCACGGTCAAGAAATGGTCTCGCGTAGAAACCCCAAATCCAACAGCAATAGGAGTGTCACCAGCAAACTTTCTCACTCGGGCACATAAGCTGTCGATACCAGAAGACACCTGAGCCGAGGCTCCGGTGGTACCCATTCTTGACACCACGTAGATGAAAGAGTCAGCAATACTTCCCAACACTTTCAACCGTTCGTCGGTGGTGGCAGGAGCTACGAGAGGAACGTAGGATAACCCATATTTAGTACAAGTGGATCTGAATTTAACTGCTTCTTCAGGAGGCAAATCGACCACGATGAACCCATTGGCACCAGCTTTTGCCGAGTCTGCAATCAATTGTTCTTCACCATACTTTAAGATTGGATTGTAGTATCCCATCAAGATGATTGGAACGGTGACACCTTCGGCACGAGCAGTAGTCACCAAGTCCAAACACTTAGCAACAGTGATACCGTTATCCAAAGCCACGTTATTGGCTGCTTGAATGGTAGGTCCATCAGCAATAGGATCGGAGAATGGGACACCAAGCTCAATGATGTCTACCCCGGCATCCTGCATTCCTTTGAGAATTGGAAGAGTATCTTCAATAGTAGGGTACCCGGCGGTAATGAAATTCACCAAGGCATTTCTGCCTTCTTTCTTGCATTTTTCGAATGTTTCTTTCAACAAAAGTGACATTGTATAGTGTTGTTTGTATGAAGTAATAAAAAAAGAATGGAAGACAATCTCTTGTCTCTTTATATGCGATCGAGTGAAAAATTCATGAGTCAGTTCAGGGTAATATAGTGAAAAATTCGTGAGTCAGTTCAGGGTAACCCCGGATTTTTCTTATCAACTCCATCTAACTCCGCCATATTTTACGCTAGAGAGACCGTTTCAGACAATACGGAGACGTAGATTACATATTATACAAACATTACAACACTATATGTTGATAGACGGCGCAGTTACCGGCTTTTTGGTGCCATTGGTGCTGGTGGAGCTGGTGGTGGAGCCGTTGCGTACACCATTCGGCTTCTTTGCCAGCATTGGTTTTGCCAATGGTTTCGGGGGGACGGCATCGGGTAGCACTGGAGTCTTTTGAGGCACGATTTCCACTTCGTGGCCCAATTTAATTTGTGCTAGGTTGATGATGGGAAGAAGCTTGTAGTATTGCGTGCAATAGTCTTCGATGCTGGCCTGGACGGTTTTAAGTCTTGTTTTGGCGGTTTTGTAGTATTCTTGTTGGCTCTGGTTCTCCGGGATAGTGGCAAGTGCCTTGATGAACAACGACATGTCGTTTCGGAGAATGTTGATTTCGACTTTTAATCGGTCGAGTTCCTCGTAGATGAGCTGAGGCTCGATTCGGCCCGAGGCGATGTCATCTATTTTGATAACATCGGGTAGCCGGGGGTCCCTGGATGTTGTGCCCATAGCCGACGGCGATGCCAAATTGTAGTGAATTAAAGGAGGATGGAGGAAGAAGAGCACCGGTTTTAGAAAGGAGACTGGAGAAAATACAATTTTGAAGGTTATGCAAGTCGCACCAGGTATAAGAAAATGTGCGGACGGGGTGCGGAGGAGAATAGGGGACGAAGATGGGCAGACAGGCCGAACGTGGAGGGAAAATGAGAGTAGCAAAAGGGCATATGGGCCGACTGCTCGGGACGGATAGGCTGACAATGGGTCAACAGTAGGCCGACTTTGGGCCGACTTTGGGCGGAGAGCCTATGGGATGCTCCTGAAAGGTTTGACTACAGCTTAGATAGGCAGATGGTAGAAAATAGTTGACATTACAATGGCTATACCTTTAGCTTATTGAAAGAATACTTTGTATAATCTGATACTGGAGTGCCTTATATATATGTACCTAGCAAGCATGGCTGTGCTAATATGAGAGCATCAAAAAGCTTCTCTTCTCTCTCTCTCTCCCCATCCCTCCTCTCTCTCTCTCTACATCCTTCCTCTCTATCTCTATCTTTTGGCACGTTGTCGGATCACAATATTATTTCCCTCTTTCTGCCACATCAACTTATGCTCTTTCGTTATCGTTTCATACGTCACTCCGTTAGGAAGCAACTTCTCCAATTCTTTGACATCCATGCTGAAATACGAGCTGCTCAAGCACTCAACTATCACTTGAACCATACGCTTAATTCCATACCTCATCATTGCAGATGCCGCACTACCCACCTCTTCATTGTAAAGTTTAGTCCAAGTATAATAGTCATTGGCCATATAACTCCTAATAACAGACAAAACCTTTTGGTCGATTTCTGGGTCTAAGTACTTGTAGAAAAGTCGAATGGAGAAGTTAAACTCTTGGTTGAAATGAAGAACATGGAGTACGAGTATACTCGCAACTTCTTTAGTTTCTTCCTTCGTTAGTTTATTCAGACCTAGTAGAAAATTTATACTAGGGATGTATGTCTGATAATGTTGCACGTTCACACTTATTCGGATGGAAAACAAGAACACTTCTTTGCTGAAGTCATCAACTGTGGTATGAATCAATGCTTCTCTTAGTTTCCGCAATGAAGTTAGTATGGAATCCATAGAAACAGCTTTGTCTGGTTTATTGCCATCTTCCTTCTTCCTGTTTCTATCCTCGTCTCCCTCTCCAAAACTCTTCTCTTCGGTCGTCTCTTCTATGCACAATTGCTTGAGCTTTCGACTCACAAACTCACTTATATTATTGTTCACTTCCACTTGTGTACAAAATGCTGCAAATGATTTAAGGATTTGGTTGAAAAGCTCTCTTCGATGTTTATCACTTTTTTGAAGTCTATCGTCTTCTCCTCGACTAAGAAATCCGTATTGTTGTCGTACGGGTTCGTCCTTTTTAGCAAACCTCATAGACCTTTGCTTCATCTTCTCTGCCTCTTCCTCTGTAACATCACCGTTGGGCTTTCTGCTCCGATTGTTGTTAAGCTTCTTGCGGCCAGATTCGTTCCTTGACCATTGGTTTCCTTTCGTAGCCTGTCTCCTCTGTCGGTGGTTCGTTTCGGCCATAAAGAAGAAGAAGAGGAACGGTTGCAAGTAGAATTAGATCTACATGACTACTTACATCCGTACATTTGCCTCATTCTTTACACCCGTACATTTGACTTGCTTTATACACCCGTACACCTGGTGGTGCAAAAAAAATAAGTTTATAACACTTCTATAAACACCATGAATATACACATTAGACGGATAATTTCCGATGGTCTGAGGATTTGGGCAAAAAGAACCTGTCGCCAAAATTAAAGAAAGTAACCAACAAAATTGTCATCACTGCCACGATCGTGGTAAGACTAAAGATAGAACTGTAGCAGTTTTTCCCCAATTTACATGAAGATATAGCACTCACCAATGATGAATGGTCCTCTGGAGTGGAGTTGGAATCGAAGATCTTTCCAAAGAGATTGGTGAAGAAGAATGAAGGAAGAATGGGTGCAAGACAAACAATACCCCAATTAGATGAGAAGTTTTCCATTCCAAATACATCTCCAATAATGATGGGGAGAATACAGAAGGAGAAACCATAGAAGAACCCGGTAAGAAGTGACACCGCCAGAAGGTTAGCGTACTGGGACACTTCTCGGGCCATGATCTGCGTGGCAAGAAGTCCGACGCTAGGGACATAAAGGAGCCATGAACGACTCTTGTGGAATGATTGATTTATGATGTCTCCCACCACACCCGAAGCAATTCTTCCCACACAATTGGCGATGGAAAGAAGACCTACTTGAAGTTGTTGATCCTTTTGTATCAAAGCATTGAGCAGAGCCTTGGTTGCTTCGATGTTTTCTGTCTTGGACGAGGTCAAGTCCACTGAATGAGCTATGAGTGCTTTTACCATGTATCCCACGGAGTAAATGTACATCTGGCCCAACGAGGCCAAAGCTCCGGTCACAACGAAAATTAGCCAGAATTTATACGATACTACAAGCCCGAATCCAGATATTTCTGCTGGTGCCAAGGAATGCGTTCGCTGAGGGATTGGTGACATGGTGCGGCTGGTGCTAGTGCCCACGGGAGTGATATTTAGGCTGGGGCTACGAATGGTGGACAATTCGATGGTTTCTGGGATGGGAAGATGCATGGTTCGAGCCCTTTTATTGAGGTGTTCGCGATCACAGACCATGATGCTGGGTGCACATACTGCGAAAATGATCACGGAAGAGCAAGCTAAGAAGCCCAAGAATTCGGAGGTGAGTCCAGGGTAGAACACAGAGGCTATTACTGAGTAGAACAACGCACTGAGGCCGTAAAGGGCCAACGGGAGTGAGGTGGCTACACCTCTGATGCTAGGAAAGCTGACAGCGCAGCATTTCAAGCAGGCGGAATTGATGAAGGTTGAACCAGCTCCGATAGAGAAAAGGAGCACACAGGAGAGTTTCAAGTTGGAGTAGCTATGGTCGTATTGTCTTTTCAACCCGAAATAGCCTAGGACAATGGAGAAACCACCTATTATCAAGGCAATGGAGTATCCTCGCCGGTCGACAACAGCACCAGCAACCGGGCCCGCAGTGGCCACCCCCAACGTTCCTAGGAGTGCTATCGAAGAGGAGTCGGTGACGCTGTAGTTCAACCGGGCCGCTAGCTGCGGACTGTAGGACGAGTAGAGATAGAGAGTCCCACAAATTAGCCCTAGAAAGGTGCACGATAAGAGCACGAAAACTTTACGGACAGTGGGTGAAATCATGGCAACAGAGGAGGATTGATCGTGGTGAATGTAGTAGAATGTGGCAGAATTTGATAGAATGTGGCAGAATTTGATAGAATGTGGAAAGTATGAGACTGGAATGTGGAAGGATTTTTGGAAAAGTTGTTCTCAAACTAAACGAGGCTCAACCACCAAGCCACCGATTGAGTCGGTTGCGTAAGTGAACTGCCTACAACGAACACCACCGATGTAGTAAAGAAGGAAGGAAATGTTAATGAGAATTTCGGGATAGTGGCCGTGTGGTGTTTCTTCTTCCGGACACGCTGTCTAATGATTAAATTAACGATTGAAAGATATCCTCACAGCAAGAAGACTGTTCTGTGAGGTACGCGGTTGTGAATTATTTCTTTGGGAGTTTCAACCGTCGCTTCAACCGCTTTTTGGTGTTTTTTGGTGTTTTTGCAAGTTGTCGTGTTTTTCGTTGATTCGGAGTGTTTTTTTGGAGATCCAAATTTTCTGGTGCAAAAATGAGATAGCCCATACGTAATCTCTTTCTTTTTTTTTTATGAGTGCGACTCTTTCTTCTGTTTTTATCAATGCTTTACACCCATTTACTACGACACTGTCGTGACGGTTTTGGTATTGGCTACCATGGCTACCGTGGCCTCCGTGTTGGCTCCCGCTGGTTCAGTCTCCGGATTGCCTACTTTGGTTCCGACGATTTCAGCGTACAATCGCTTAAAGCCCTATGCCAGCTCCAGAGAACCGATCCACAACACGTCTCTTCCTTGGAGGTGATCACACGAAGCATCAAAAGAAGTGGGCGCAACTTGAAGGCATTCGCCGATGTCCCTGTAGGCACCTATGCCATCGCGAACAATATCCCCGTGCATCGGGCAGATTCGTCCCAGGATATCATCTCCCTCCTTGACTCCTCCAACTTCAATCTTGCCGTGGCTGTTTCTTACGGCAAGCTAATTCCTGAAAAGTTCCTCAACGAAATGAAATACGGCGGCTTGAACGTCCACCCCTCACTCCTTCCTAGCTATTCAGGCTCGTCGCCAATTCAGTACTCCTTGATGAACGACGATGCCTATACCGGGGTTTCTGTCCAGACATTGCACCCCACCAAATTCGACCACGGCCAAATCATTAGCCAGTCGGAGCAAATACCCATTGGCCACGACGAAGACTTTCTATCTTTGAGAACCAAATTGGCAGATATAGGGTCCAAGTTACTCGTAGAAACTATACAAAAGGGTCTCTTCCTTAATCCACAAGCCTCGGAGTCTTCTTCTCCCTATGAATTCTCCTTAGCTGCTAAAATAAAACCTCTGGCCCGAGAAATTGACTGGGGGAAACTGTCTCGACAACTCCAAAGACTAAACCATGCATTGGGCCCAATTTACTCCTATATCCCCAAAGTGAATAAGGAAGGGAAGGTGGTGGAAAAGCTTCGAATCATCCTCAACAGCGTAGAGCCAGTGATTTCTTCACCCTCTTTACTACAAAAGTTGGGCCAATTCACTGAAGTCGATGGCAGACTCATAGTAAAGACTTCCGATGGGGTGATAGCCTGTGATAAAGTAAAACTACAATACTGTGCCGAAGAAACACCTAAAATCTTCATGGAGAAACTTCGAAAGAGAGTGGGACATGAAGATCATGTTTTTGTCAATGGGTGATCCACCCTCCACTGTGGAAAGGAAGCCATTATACGTTATCGATCAAAATTCATACTTGTAAATAGCAATCATTGTATATTAATTACGAAATAAAAACTTCCTTAAGTCATCACACCAAATCTCTAACTTGTGCCTATAAAATTACTTGACAGTGCTTGTTATACTCTTGCACCGCTATGGAAATCTTGTTATACAAAAAGGACCTGTTTTGCTTCTCTGGAATAGGAATAAATGGACCTTCTCTCTTCTTCAATTTGATACTGATTCCGGTAGGTTCTATCGAAATGGCTCTTATTTGATCAAAAGTTATCTGCCATTTTGACGTCAATGTATTGATTTGAAACAATATTATCTTCTTGAACGTAACGATTATAGCATTCTCCTCTCCGGATAGCACTAAATGAGCCAAATATGATTCATTGAAGAGTACTCCTCCATCAATAGACATGAGCCAGAATTGACCTTGAGCCTCTCTCTGAGAGTAAGGGCGAACTACCAAATCATGAGCAATAAATCTTGGTAATCTTACCTTATCTAATCCTTCGGCATCGAATACTGTGGTAGTATTACGAATACCTTCACTTACATTAGATGCAAAATCAAATAACCCAATGGCAGTCTTAGTAGGCAATCCAACGAAACCTTTACCCAAGCCTCGGAAAAATCCTGAAGCGCCATCTTCGTTCGCTCCTTCTATTGGATTAGTAGCAATACCTGTAACTCCAGAAGAAATAGACTCAAAGAAGGAATTGGCCCCTGAAGCAAACCCGTACAATGCATGCTTAGGCTTGTTACGGCGTTGATTAAGACGACGACGTTCCTGGAACTTCTTATCTAATGTAA
Source organism: Isabelozyma rhagii (assembly GCA_003708185.3). Taxonomy (NCBI): domain Eukaryota; kingdom Fungi; phylum Ascomycota; class Pichiomycetes; order Serinales; family Metschnikowiaceae; genus Isabelozyma; species Isabelozyma rhagii. The sequence continues at coordinate 439,408 of PPNO03000011.1, read as the reverse complement.
CCACCGACAATCCTTTGGCAATCGATCCTGTGACCTTGGAAATGGAATCAGAGAATCCAAAAATGGACTTCTTCAAGAAACTTAATCCACCTTTGGCGAGACCTATTCCTAATTCTTGAGGACGATCATTGATGATAAACCCTTGGTATGGCTCATAGAAGATGTCAAGAACACCCGATGATAAGTTCTTGAAAAGACCCACAGGATTACCAATGACATCGGCAGACCCCAAAATCTTATGAACCTGGTAAAAGAAAGACTGACCATAATGTGTTTCTATGGATTCAATCAATAACGGAATTGGAACTCTAATGTTTTCAATGAATAATGCGTTCAATTTGATAGGTGCATCGTTGATGTTACCAATAGCCATGGTAAGAACATTGAAGAAGAACATTAAAGTGTTTTGGGATGATTGTCGATCTTCAGCATTAATCCTTTCAGTTCTCACAAAAGATAAGTTGGTTAAAGTGGGTTGTAAATGTAATGCCTCGAAGTAGATATCTGAGCTTTCAGAGAAAACTTTGGGCTCAGGAAGTTGTAAATTATCGTCACAAAGTTTGTCCTGAGTTTTATCATGCCAAACGGCACCAGGAATGTTGGAAAATTCTAGCAATGCAAATAAGAAATCTTCATCAATCTCTACGGTCATTTCCTGTAATAACACCGTAGCATATTTAATGAACAAAACTCCATGAGAATCATCTTTGACCTTGCAAACAGACCCCGAAAACGAGGGATGGTTATTCATTTCCTTACCCGATTTAGGTACCACACTGGGATAAACGACAATTGGGAAAATACCTCCATATAACTGGTTATCAATTTGGATCCATTTCAATTTCACACTCAAGTTTTGGTACAAATCAGATTCATTATACCTTATTTCCAATCCTCGTAATGTGGTATAACACAATTCATGACCACGAGCATTGATTAATGATATACCAAATCCTTCAAATCGAGTGACAACCTTAGTATAGTAATTTTCATCATTTTCCACGGCTTCAAATCTCAGTACCGAAGCTTTCGACCCACTCTTATTACTCTGTAATTTATACAAACTGACAGAGGGATCGTAATTGGAAATGATCAATGATTGTGTTGGTCCATCAGCCACGACATTCAAATCGACAATGGCTTGTTCACTATCCTCCGTCACAGGTAATCGGAAAGGCTTTAAGTTACCAATTTCAGCTAAATTGACTGCTCGTTCTCTACCATGCGATCTGATCACCAACTCCTTGATTATAGCATTAGGATAATCATAAGCATAAGGCATCACGCTCTTTGGAGGAACCCGGTAAAAAATTGGTTTATAATTGGTATCATCCTTAACCACATCCCCATTTTCATTAACATTAGGGTCCCCTTGATAAATATAGAACTCATTGTCACTGAAATTCCTAATGGAATATGGCCATTCGTTATTAGCGTTGTCAATTTGGATGAACAATGTACTATTTTCGGTAAGAATACTCACCTTTAGTAATACTTGTCCAACATTTTCCTTATAAGCTTTGAGATATACTTGCCCAATATCATCTATAGCAAATGGTGATGACCAGTTACTCTTGGTAGAATGGGGAAATCTCAACATAAGACTCTTTAGTTCCGTGTTACGCAAACCATATAACGGTTTGAGCTCATTAGGTAAGATTTCGAATTGTTTGGTTGACCCATTTTCAATTATTTCCAATGGTTCATTCAACTTACTGGTTACAATATACCTAGGAGCTAAAGTAACGACTTTACTCAAATTATACTTTCCTTCACCTTCCAGAATTGATACTCCAATATTAATTTCGGTCTGTTTACCATGAACTTGAACTCTGACAGCGGTTGCTTGCCCAATGGCATCAAAACTGATAGGAGGACTCCAGGTAGAATCACCAGTCTTCAAAAGAGCACGATTCTTACGATCACCATATTTATCAAAGGAGAATAAATTGGGTGCTACTCCCTCAATGTTAGTTTTCCTTCCAATAGAATGTAACTGGTTACCTCGTTCACTAATGATAACATTTCTACCAGTTCTATTCAATATCACATAAGGAGAGTAAATCACCACTCTCAAGCTGGTACTATCGCTTTGCTTTCTGGGATAATGGATTCTCAACTTAAGTACTTGGCCATCTTCATTTCTTAAAGACATTGTCTGTTCTCGTTTGAATTCACTCTTCGAGTCAATGTTAATAATAGCAAATTCTGATTTAGAAAATCCACAATCCACGGGTTCAACACTAAGAAGTAACAAACTGCTTAGGCTTACCAAATGAACATAGCTTTTAACACCCTTTTTTATGTTCCCACTCCAATCCTTTCTCGAACTTTTATCATACAACCTAAAGTTGATGTCGAAAGGTAACAAGTTCTCCACTTCTAACGGAGCAGAAATCACCAAAGACATATGAGGGTAAATTTTTGAGAGCGGTTCATCCTTGTCATAAACTGCCTCCGCCTGGAAGTAGTATATTGATTTATCATTATGGCTTGTGGCAGGGCATGTCAAGGAAGTTCCTCCTTTCAACAAATCATGCCAATAAAGTGCCTCTTCTGACCAATCATACTTTGTTTCAAGAACAGGCTTGATTTTGAAGCTGTCCAGGTAAACACTACCAATTGGCAATGCCTTAGACTTTTTCGATTCAATTATTATGTCACGACCTTCATTTATTGATACCGCGATGGAAATATCGGCGTCATTCTCCACTTTGATAGTAGACTTCAACCAGATAGTTTTCACATTATCGGTTCCCAATGTTATCTCACACGAAAGTCTGTCATGAACCCCATCGACTGGAGGCTGCAACATCACTAGTTCTTCGCCTTCTCCTGTAGCCGAAAGGCCATTAACTACATCATAATTTGACCCTATCATTCTTAAGGCGAGAATATCGACCTTATTGTCGGTATCTAAATTTTCTCGGATCTCCCGCCAATCTTCGAATGAAAATGGGACGGTGTCGTGGTTCTTGATGATGGTCTTATCATCTTTCTGAGGATCATTATCGATCCACACCTCTAAATCGTATCCAGTTTCATTGGTTATACGATAAGGTGTAGCATCTTCACGAGATTTGTACAGTTCGTCACTTGTAAGTGAAGAGAAAACTCGAGATAATAATGCAATCGAACGGGACGACACATTGATTTGGGCCAACTCTCGAGATATAATATCAACTAAAATGCTATCAGGGTTCATCTGTCTCGAGGCATAAATCGAAATGGGCCATGGTTCAACCAAAGGTTCCCAAGTAGAACGAGAGTAATTGTAGATGTTGACATAACACTCAATATGAGTTTCTGCACTAAGATCAGTGGACCAATTGATTGCTCGGGCCTCGAAAGGCTTGAGGTTCATATCCAACACTGGTAATTCGTGAACATCACCGATCAATACGAATCGGGCTCCACCAAAGCTAGTGAAAAACTCTTCTCCTTTGATTATGACCTGAGTGATATTGGAAACTTGCTTTGATTTTTGAGAATTCTCTGAAAAGTTGGACCTAATAGTAGGGGCATATTGAGAGAGTCTTTTCTTAAAATCTTCAGAGAAATTGTACTCATCCTCACCTGTTTTGTTCAAATTTCCCTGAGCCGCGCTATACAATTCGGTTGCTCGGTTGAATATCTCAAGAGCAAGACGAATATCTCGAAGAGACACTCTCATAAGTAATGGTTCAATTGAAAGTTGAATGTTGGTTAAGTATTTGTTGACGTCTGAATCTCGTGAGTCATGGGCAAATGATATAGAGAAATCATCAATAATACGAAGCCTCTTATCCTCAGGAGAATTCATTATGGTTACGAACATTCCTATGTTGTTTGCAGCCACCGAAGTGACATTTTGACTGGTAATTAACACTTGTTCCATCTTAAATACTATCGCCTCGGTGTTTTCATTAGAAGGATCTGCAAGTAACATCAATGTGGGATTGGTGATGTTGATAGAGAAACCAATTCGAAGAGGATTGGCCTGAGGAGCACCTTCTTCAACAATTAGTACTTTACTGCTAGTTGCACTCTTATCCTCCTCGTTTTCCTCCTCTTGTTCCTCTTCTTGTACTTCTTCTTCCTCTTCCTCTGTATCGGAAAGCTCAACAAGAGGAGGATCAGATTCTAATCCTCTGTTTACGAAGTTTTGAACCTCGAAAAGATAATCCAAAGCTAATATCATCTTCGGACTATCAACTGTAAGCATGACTGTGGTATTTCTCTTATCGGGTTCACCATCCGTAGTGGCATTCAAAATGAATTGACTGTTTTCATGGTTTACTGGAGGAATCATCTCACTGAATTTATTCGAGGTTCCTAATCTTTCATCGTTGACCACAAATGACTTGATGGAAACATCTGACACATAATTGCCGTCTTCATTCATATCAAATGCCAAATCGAAATTGTTTAAATTGAAAGACGAAATGATTTTGAAATCAAACTTTTCCAACTGATCAGTTCGGTTGTACAACTTTAAAGCCACTTTAGGCACGGCAAACTTCATTTGAACTTTGCAGTGATCAGAGGGAATGTTTGACGGTGCTTCATTGACAACTGGGGCTTCCTGTTCTTCATTCTGTAGTTTATCTCTCTCAGTATTGTGCCTTACCACAGCATTAGCATTTTTTGCATCAGTTTTGATATCATCTAAACCATCATCGAGCTCTTCATCGGTGGTGAATACCTTAGTGACTGAATCAGAAATCGATAAAAGGTTCTTGAGTTGTAACTCAGTGAGATGCATTTCGAGTTCAGGCATCTTTCCATCTACAACGAATGTTGGTTTACCTTCCACATAATCTTCAGCATAATCAACCTTGAACGAGATATCAAGGCCCTCCACTAACTCCGAGACTTGCAATAGCTCATCAAAATGATATTTCGACGACAATCTGATATTTCTTAATCCTGCTTCAATGACATTGCAGTTCTCTATGAACTCGTTAGAAGCATATAACTCCCCAAGGTTGGCTGTCATAGTATCAAACTTATTCTGGGAAGCATCAACTAACTTGGGAAACACTATAGTTGGGGCTTTGAGTAAAAAATTGAACTTGATCTTATTAGCATAATCTATTTGAGATGCTTGGTTTATAGCGGCATCTCTAGCCCTATCATAAATCTCTTTCATTCTCTGGAATTGACTCAAATAGTTTAGAATCTTCCTGAATGCATCTTCAATGAAGCTAATCGTAGTAGAACCGGTCTTGAACTCTAAAAGAGTATTGAAAGGCTCCTTATTAGTTTCATTATCGAAAGTTTTATAAGTAAATTCGGCAAGGTTGTCACCCTCCATACTAACTAGCTTTCGCAATAATGAATCACGAGGAGACCCTTCATTGCTTTCATCGTGAAGACTTAAAGCTCCGAGCTTTCCTGTGACTTCCATAGCTTCTGGTACTAAGAATACTTTGATATTTGCAGTACTCAATTGAATTGTAGCTAATTTTATACTATCTTCATTCAACACCATGATTATGCTATCTAGGTTCACATTAACATTTATCTTCTGTGGTCCTGTCACTTCATCTTTGGAGTCATTATGTTTGAGTTCATCCGCTGGAGTAGCTTCCGCATTAGGATCAGTAAAGGTGTTCAAAACAAAGTTCAAAATACTCAAAATGGATTTTCTAGATACCACCAACTTCACAGTAGCAATGTTCATAGAAATATCTTGATCAAAAACCTCAATTTCCTTACCATTGAATTCAACAATTCTTTGAGTTCTTTCGTAATCCATTTGAAATAACTCCTCCCTCTTTTCTCCTTGATTCTCATTCTCTATGAAATTATTGGAAGAAATCAACTTTTCAAACTCAGGAATGCCAGACTTTTCTATATGGTCAATTAAATTAATATCCTTTAACAGCAAGTCAAGATGCATATCATTATCGGCCTTGTAGAAATTAAGCTTAAGCGCATCTCCCACTAAATCAATGAATGGCTCAGCATATAGTGTAACGCCGTTAATACATCTTGAAAGGGAAATTTGGGTCCTTCCTACAAAAAGGTCAAATTCAAACAAATGTTGCTTCTTTGAAGCAGTGGTTCCAAGCAGTTTGGACTCTTTTTTAATTTCTTTAACCTCAATATCTTCAATACTTCCTGCCAGGCGATTTCCACCATATGTATCAAATACACTGGACTCCTCAGAGTTCATATCATCAAAATTAGGTATTATTACATCAATGATATTCATAATAGTTTTATATTGGAAATCATTGATTGCTACCTTAATTTCAGGTACATCACCGCTTATCTTGAATCTGGCTAGATTAGTGGCTTCAGGGAGAATTGAAAGACCAAGAGTTAAACTAAAATTGAATTTGTCAAGCATGAGTGCCGATTGTTTCCCATTCGACTGATGTAATTGTTCCATGGTACTTCTTATGTTAGGACCAACAAGGAATTGAGCGTCATGTAACTGAAGACTAAACCTATCATACATTAAGGTATTAAGTCTCTTCCAATCCTCATCAGAATAACTTTGTTTAGCCTTTATTTCTTCAAACGTGGATTTGTCAACTAAATCACTCACAACACTGATATGACCTGCATCTATTATTGCTACTGGTGATTTCCAGGTGGTGGGATCAAGGGGAAGAATAATTAATGGTGCTTGTAAGTCCAACTTAACATTTATAGTTTTATGTTCCTCCAATGCATATTGGAGTCCCATTCTGGTCTGAGCAGTAATTCCTTCCACCGTAGCTTCTGCTGCATTCATAATTGCACCTACAGTATCAAGATGGATTTTAGGAGGTTTGAAAAACTTGAAAATCTCTTCAACAAAGTTCGGGTTATAGAAAATGGTCATGGACTTCAATTTAGCAAGCAATATAGAGTCAGCACTTCCATCGAGAGGATTTTGTTCGAATGAGACTTGGAAGAAAGGTTCATTATCCACAGAACTAGCCGATGACGATGATGGAGTATGGTCATGGGAATGTAGTTGTTTAACACTTACAATATGCTTGTAGAGAGTCTTTTGAGTACCATCTTCTACCCTAAACTCTTGTAATTGGAAATTAGCCAAAAGAGAGTCGGGTCTTTGATAAATTTGTGTAGTACATCCTTCAAATATAACTTCGGCCAAATTAGAATCGCTTTTATCTCTTCTGATGGAAATTCCACCCTTCTTCAATGTGGCCAAAATTTCTACTTTCACTCTATCCCTAGGGACATCTATAGAGTCTGCCAATTTCTGGTTTTCGTCCCATTCGATAGCTTCATAAAAGGCCTTTCTTTGCTCATCACTTAATGCCAATTCTTCCGTATTACTCTTCTTTTCATTATCTGTAATAGTTGGTTCTGTGGAAGCAGTACTGCCACCCCACCAAGAAGAAATCCAACCACCACTTGTCTGTTTTTCCTCGGGTTTTGAAGTTTTGGGAGTTAGTGCCGAATCTGGGTTTTGGATCAAATTCTCTTTCCTTAAGTCATTTCTAGCTAATGAGCGATAAAATTTGATATCTTCAAAAGGTAGTTCAGCTTCCAAATCGTCAAGTTCTTTACTTTGATCAGCGTTTAGTTGTTTGTTGGAGACTTTTAGTTTCCATAAATTAACATATGTCTTTCTTTGATCTCTTCTCTTAGCAAAGTATTCCCAACTCCACTTATAGTTCTTTTCGTGGATTTCATTGAAAATGGATTTTGCAGTGTACTTGAACCATTCCTTAGGGTCTTCTTCAACCGAAACTTTAGGTCTGAATTTACGAAACTTTTCGGTTTTAATATACCAGTGGAATTTAGATGCTGTCCATAAGATATCACGGTATTGCTTTGAGTCCAAATCTACACTAAATTCTTCGAAAAACAACTCTGTCTTGACGTGAGGGTATGTTTCGGTTGTTCCTGGTTTATGAACGGTTAATCTACCTTCCCCAGATACTGGTTTCAATAAGTATTGGGTGTCCACAAGGTTTTCGTTTTGCATGGATTGCTTCAAATTCTCAAGAAGAGTATCATGATCATCATTATACACCGAAGTCGAATCGGTGTTCATATAGCAACTCAATCGCTTCAATAGAAGAAGCTTTCTTGAAAAATTCTGGGTGATTGAAATGAAGCTTGGAGTCCAATTCTCATCGGTAGAAACTGCTGATAATTCATGGAGGAATAAACCTAAGCTATAGGGATCTTCTGTGAGAAGAGAATCGTCTTCATACCGAATATGAATGTTTTTAATGGTGACTTGTAAATTGTCCACAATCTTAGTCACTAAACTCTCGGTGAAAGTTTCATTAGAGTTCAAATCTGAAGCGATTTGTTGATTTTCTAACGATGCTCTAACCAAGGTTTCTAAATCCTCTAATTTCTCTTTTTTAACCTGTAACTCCTTTTTCTTTTCTTCTTCGTAGTCGTAATCTTGTATGATCACCGGTGAGGCTAACACATAAACATCTTCAATGATAATTTTTACTGGTTTCGATTTCAAATTAGACCATGGGATCTGTAATGTCAACTCACCTAGGTGACCAAACTTCACATCTAGCGGTAATTGGAATTTATCTAGGGATTCCTTTTTTAATCTTAAGTTCTTGAGCTTGACATCACCACTCCAGATCCCAATATTAAGTTGTTTGGGATCGAAATTTTCTATATAAGATCCTAACACTCGGTTGAGGAGGTTAGCCACCAACGACTCAAACATGATAACGTAGTGTTACTAGGAAATTTGGGCAATTGAATGGATAAGTTTCAATTGAGTGGGATAAGTGTTACACTAACAAGATTGCTACTCATCAGCAAGACAAGCCATCCGTACACCATAATCACACTTGTGCAAGCAAAGCACCCGTACATCTTCAAGACGGAGATCCCGTTTACGTCATCTATACATTCCTCACATCCGCACATCCGTGCACCCGTGGACTGCGCTAACCTTATCAAGCCACATCTTGTGACAGTGACCCGAAGACTTTTGGGTGAATCTCCCAGGCTTCAATATGGCTCATATCATCTCTGGTATTTGGTCGGCCATTCTCGGACTCATGGCCCTCCAGCGTAGAGCAGTAATTAGCTAGCCTCACATGACTGTCTCAAATCCCGAAACCACATCCGTACCACACCGGTACGGTCTTTGCCCCTCTCTTACTTATCTTATCAATACAAATACGCACCCTTATACACAACAAATGATCACACCAAAAAAAAGGTATGATTCATGTAAACTAGAAGCTCGTATACAAATATTTGTAATACAACATCCCTCTTTTTTTCCTTAGGTGCTATCAGTTTTAATTGTGAGTAATATTTACATCATCACTATAGAAGTCGATACCGGATTTTTCTATATAATAGCTGGTACCATAACTCGCTAGAGCACTGATAGGTCATAATCCGGATTACACCTTAGCACATAATTTGACACGAACAGAGTGTTAGTGGCTGTTTAAATACCGTGAAGACATCTATACATCAGTCTTCAAGTCTCGCTAGCTGATTAGTTGTTCATAATCATCCTTCATCCTTATCATTACCGTTCCTCAATTCAACTCCACAGTCATCATAAGACGCTCCTCCCTTAGGTACCATCTCCTTTCCTCTTACTCTATTTTTCTCTTACTCTAGTTCCCTTTTCTTCAAGCACCTCTTCAATCTCTTCTTTTCTTCTTCTTCTCTTTTTATCTTCATTCATCTTTTTCTCCCTTAGAACTCTTTGCCTTTCTAATCGCGTCCCTTATCAAAATCTCCTTACTTGGCCACACAGCCGTCTTTTCCATCTACAGCTCAGTCACCACCAAGTTTTTTGTTGGATTATCCCTTACTTCACTACTTCACCTTCAAAATCAAATATCCCCAAAAAGTGGTTGTCGTCATCGTAACCACTCTCATTACATCGGCTAACCTTACTCCACAACTATTATATTTTTTTTTTCTTGGTGCAACTAACAACAACACGATAAAAACTCCAGAGAAACATTTTCCATATGTCGTCGTCATCTTCCCAGTCGAGGTCTAGATCCGAACAGCCTCGAGAAATTGGCATTTACACCATAGGTCCAGAAATCGGTAAAGGATCATTTGCCACAGTTTACAAATGTATCAATAATGTATGTATTATTTTGCTTTGAACTTTTATTAAGATCCTATACTAACTACTATAGAAAACACATGCTGCCGTGGCCATTAAGTCGGTGGTGAGGTCCAAATTAAAGTCCAAGAAACTTGTGGAAAATTTGGAAATTGAAATCTCCATCTTGAAAACTATGAAGCACCCTCATATTGTCGGATTATTGGATTACACTCAGACCTCTTCACATTTCCATTTGGTTATGGACTATTGTTCTATGGGAGATTTATCTTACTTCATCAGAAAGAGAGATCAGTTAATCAAGACCCATCCGGTTATTTCCTCCTTATTAGAGAGATATCCATCACCAGAAGGATCTCATGGATTAAATGAAACGTTGGTGTTTCATTTTTTGAAGCAATTAAGTTCTGCTTTGGAATTTTTGAGATCTAAAAGTTTGGTCCATAGAGATATTAAGCCCCAGAATTTATTGCTATGCCCTCCAGTTCATTCTAAAGCAGACTTTATAAGTGCTAAATTCGTGGGCCTTTGGGAATTACCCGTTCTTAAGATTGCTGATTTCGGATTCGCCAGATTTTTGCCATCCACTTCCATGGCAGAAACATTATGTGGCTCGCCCCTTTATATGGCTCCTGAAATTTTAAGGTACGAAAAGTACAATGCTAAAGCTGATTTATGGTCCGTGGGTGCCGTTCTTTATGAGATGACTGTAGGAAAACCTCCTTTCAAAGCAGCAAATCATATTGAATTATTGAAAAATATTGAAAAATCCCACGACAAAATCAAATTTCCATCTTCAGCTCAAGTGCCGGAATCACTGAAACGTTTAATTAGATCGTTATTAAAGTATGATCCTACTGAAAGAATTTCCTTCAATGAATTTTTCAATGATCCATTGATTACTTGTGATTTAGAAAGTAATGATGAGCCTTTAGAAACTTCAGAAATGGATGAAAACTTATTCATTAGTGAATATATTTCTCCCATCAAACCATCTGAAAAATCAAAGTTTATACATCCAATCACCCCTCTTAAGCAGACAGATGGAAAAAACCAAACAGCCACTTATAATGAACCAATTTCCCCTAAATCTCATGCTCTTCCTGTTTCAAAACCTTCATCTTCAAGAGATGAGGAAATCAAACAAATCATTAACAAAAATAGTCCTGGTCCTGAATCTATTAGTCAATCTATTCAAAGTATTCCCCAAGCGAAAAATAGAAAACATAAAGATGACTTGGTATTGGAAAAGGATTATGTTGTTGTTGAGAAAAGAGCGGTTGAAGTCAATGCTATTGCTGATGAATTAGCACATGCTGGAAGTGGTGCGGTAGCTATCAATCCCCGTACTAATCTGAGTGGCTCAAACTCTGTTAAGGAACAATTTGTTAAGAACATAGAACAAGAGAATAGCACTCAACAAAAGCATTATCAACCCTCTCAAGGAAATATTCTTTACAGACGCTCTTCGTCTATTAGATCCAACTCGGGCGAGAGTCAAAGAAGGCCCAGTTTCCAGGATCGTAGAATTTCGATCTCCATTTCTCCAACCAATGCATTAAGCAAAGCTATTGGACTAGCATCCAATAGATTATTTGGTTTGAATACAAACAACGATCATGAAACTGCCAACCCTAACACAGTTTCTACTGTTATTTCAAGTCCAAATTTTGCTAATAATTTGCTTCTTCAGAATCTAAATTTACCAACTTCATCAACCATTGCTGCTGCCAATAACCCCTCACCTTCAAAGCTGCCACTGCCTCAACCCAAATTATCTCAAGACGAGTTGGTCTTGAATAAATTAGAATCTTTAGCAACTAAATCTCATGCCGTGAATTTATTTGCTGATGTCAAATTTAGTCAACTAATTCCTTCACCCCCATCTTCAGATGGTTTGGATGATGACTTCTTACATCAAAATGATATGTTACCACCAAAAATGGTTAAAGCCATTAGTGAAGAAGGAGTGGTCTTATACGTGAAAACTTTATCGTTATTAGCCAAGGGAATGGCTATAGCTAGTGATTGGTGGTATAATCAAGTTGAATATAAACAGGAAGGGTTCATTGAGGGTGATAAACAACAATCTTCCTCTTCGATGATCAGACCTTCATCTTCCAATATCCAGATTTCAGTGAAAATCAATGAACTAGTGCAATGGATCCGGGAAAAGTTCAATGAATGTTTAGAAAAAGCTGAATTCATTAGACTTAGATTACAGGAAGCCAATGTTGCCATTGGCAAAGAAATAAATGCTGCTGAAATTTCTCCTACATCTTCTTCATTCCTCCTGGAAAACATTGCTGGAACTAGCAGTAGTGAAAAGACCAGCAATAGTGTAATTGCCGAAAAATTGATCTTTGACAGAGCTTTAGAAATTTCTCGTAATGCTGCAGTCAATGAACTAGTGAAGGAAGATTTGAGAGGCTGTGAATTGGCCTATAGCACAGCAATTTGGATGTTGGAAGCACTTCTTGATGAAGACACCTCTGATGAAGATAAGCTAGATGATGAAGATAAAGCAATGGTTGAAAAATTTATTGTTAGTATAGGAAATCGATTATCGGTACTTAAGAAAAAGCTTGAACTCGCATGATTCACTTTCCACCCATCAAGATGGCCAGAGTTCATTCGACAACAGGGTCTTTTCGTCCTGACCCACGCACACAATCCCCAACACTTTAACCCTAAAGGTTTCCCGTAATCTACCCACAAGTGACCCTTGTCCCTCAATCTCCCAATCCTCCCCCGGTTTCTTCTATCCTTTGTACATACTTTTCTTTTCTTGGGTAAACGTATTACTCCGTGTTACGTTTTTTTTTATTTTTATTTTTTTATTAGGGAATTCGTCCGTTAGGACAATTTATAATTTTATTACTTGGTTGGAACACAACGCTTATCTGGGTTTATTTTTCAGCTACAAATGGTTGTAGCAAATTTAATTTTAAGATTTATTCATTGAATGGTGCTCTCACACACTAACGTAAACCCTTATGGTTCACCATATATTTGGCAGATCTTCTTTTTTTCAACTATGGTATAGTTTTATCATATACGCTCATAATTCAGAATATATTAAATGAGAACAGGCTGTAGAAGAGAGCATGAAGATAAAGGAATTACGTCACCGTATGCAACTTCATAGAAAAAGGGTTTACGCAACTTTTCAGTGATCAACTCCCGATTACTGGGTTTATAACTTGCAATAGGGCTTAATAATGTTATCGCATTTGAAATATGACAAAGCCATTTGCCAGCGTGATTCAATCCACGCTATAGATACATACTATTGGTACAATACCATAATACCTCTACAATGTGTATATAATACGTTAACTTGTTACAGATTTACTATTGCCAGTAATAAGACAATACTCTATATTATCCTTTTTCTTACAATGCAATATCGTCAGGGTTATCATCCCGTCTGTGTTGTAATAACCCGACGGCGACAGAGTTGGACCTGTAGTAATTGGGTCTAAAACTACCATTTTTCCTGCTGATCTCTTTAGAAGGAGTTTCCTTATCATTATTTAAATGATGTGCTTTGGGAAATGGATGTTCCTTATGGTCCTTTCGGTAATGATTGTTGAAATGATTCTTAAACAAGCTATCACGGGTATTATCTTTAAACATTGGTGTAGGGAATTGTGAATGAGGAGCAGACGTATCAGAACTCTGACTGCTATCGATCGCCCTATTAATTATATCTTTCCTGAACATTATATGAGATGATACTGTTTCTGAGTCACCTAGAGGTCCTTTAGGACGAGTTTTAGGAGGTATATCTTGAGGTGAAGGAGACGATGAGGAATCACTGTTGTTCGGTGACCTTTCCTTGATATTGTTCTGGGATAAAGTTATACTTGATCCATTACTTGACACTACGGACACTGTGGGGTTCATATCTGCCGAAACACTTTGTCTAGGGACAGCACTCATCAATCCAATAGGGACATCTTCAAATTCAGGTAAATTATCCTGGAATACAACAGGAGTATCATAGTTATGGTTTATTAGATGAGGTAGGTTCGAATCATGAGATTTAGCTCTGTTGGATAATGACAAAAAGGGAGGTTTTATATTGGGTGCAACTCTAGAGGAAAATTTTAAGGTCAAATTTCCTTCTTCATCACTTTCACTGCCACTACCAGAGCCGCTTGAAAATGAGGATGTAGATGATGAGTTGGTACTAGAAGACGTATAGGGAGATATTCTTCTGGGCGCTACGCCTTCTGTATATGCTGCTCTTCTTGTGGGTGCTACGCTACCTTCGGCATATGCTTCATTAAAAGTCACTCCGCGACCTTTAGCATTCATCAGAGAATTCAAATCAAATTTTTGAAACTTTTCATTGATGTTATCAATTGCATCCGAGGCATCTATATGTTCCTTCGTAGTTAAAATCTGAGGATCCGAATAAACAATTTCATTATCTTCTTTATCATATAACTGTTGATGACCTCTTTTTGCCGTACTATCCTTATACTTAAAGGTGATGTAGTCATCGTCAATACTATCTAGCGAAGCAAAGCTTTCATTTAATGGTAATGAGATCACGGAATTTGCATTTCGTTCTAATGGCGGTCTGATTCTTAGCTTATCACCCTCTTGAGGAATGACAATAGGCGTTGTTGCAGCTGGAGAAGGTGGGGTTGCTTCTTCAACCTCGAGATTAGTAGTGATAGATGGGCCATTTGGTTGTGAGCTGGAAACATTCGAGAATATACTGGATCTTCTTCTTTTGTCATCCTTTAACTGAATGCCTTTAAATGTATCCACGATCGATTGATTAGTAAGATATAAGTCTCCACCAACATTTCGTTTGGTTTCAATTTGTGAGGCTTCTAATCCTGCCGAGCTTCCTTTCCTGCTCGATGCATTACTTTGGGAATCAATGACATCCTGAAGAATCATGTTTTTTTGGACATTGGTCCTTGCTGCTGGAGAAGTTGAAGTATGTTGAACACATGATAATCCGGAAGGCACATGAGGAGCATTTGTATGATTAAAATAATCGGCATTAGTATGAACATGAGATGCATTTCTTGAAATAGTAGGCGAATCCATTGGAGGGCTCGAAATATGGAGGGCTTCGGATAAAATTACAGAATGTTCACTGGCATTGCCATTGCCAGAAAGGTAGTCAAAGGAGTTTTGATGAGAAGCTACTCCTGAAGAATCTTCACTTGATGAACTAGTGGAAAATTCCATTCTGCGAGAAAGATCCTTGAGTACTTTAGGATCTTTGGATCTAATTGCTTGAACGATTCCTCTTTTGATTCTGCTACCTAACCCCACCACAGCATCATCCAATTCTTCCTGAGAAATAACAACTTCGAGCTTTTCTGCAATCTCATTGTTGGCTAAGTTACCACCAGTGGTATCGTTAAGATAGAATAAGTCATGTAACTCGTTAATATCATCTTCAAGGTCCATTAAGACGAAAGGATGGTGTTTAATTTCTGGTATATCAATTCTAGTTTCTGGATCTTTATCAAGTAACCTAGAAAGTAAGTCTTTGGCCAATTCAAATTCATTTTCAGAAACCTCGCTTGGTGAATTAAATGAACTACGATCTTTAGGGTATTGTAAGTCTTCGTTAACAATCACTTGAAATAATGCAAATTCTGATTCAGCATTAAATGGAACTTTCCCAAACAACAAACAATAGAAAGTGATTCCAAGTGCCCAAATATCAATTTTGTAATCAATTTTAGGTAGTACTTTGGTAAGGGTTAAATCATTTTTGAGAACTTCCAATGACGTTGCTGAAACTGAGGCTGAGACCGAGTTAGAAGAAAAATTAGTTTGACATAACTCAGGAGCGAAAAAGGCAGGGGTACCAGCCGTCTTTGCCAAATCCATTTCATCGACTAAGTAGCCTTCATCATTATCATTTAATGACGAAGCAAATGAAACTCCAAAGTCACTAATTTTCACCACATTATCTGAGCTCACCAATAGATTTGCTGGTTTGATATCTCTGTGAACAATTCCTTGTAGATGAAGATATTCCAAACCGAGTAAAACATCGCGGAATACTTTTCGAGATTGTTTGAAAGTCAAATTTGGTAAAAACTCGTTAGACAATAAATCATTATCTTCGTCCTCAATGGTGTATGATGTCTTTCTGCCTTTTGATCCACAGCATGGCAAGTCTCCCCCATCATTAGGTTTTTCCTCTGGTTCGATAAGTTTTAGTTTCTTCCACCGTATTTCACCCTTTTCTAGATATTCCAATACAAGATAAATCTTATAAGAATTTAAATCGTCCAAAACTTCCTTTAATCTTACGATATGCTTATGATTACATTTCTTCATGATGGCGATTTCTCTCTTGATCTTGGTTTCATAATCATTGGGCGAGACTTTGGAAGCTCTTCTCATTCTCAACCCTGGGCGGTCTTTCTTCGATCTTCTATTGACGATTTTGATGGCCACCAATTCGTTATGAACCAAATCCTTTGCCAATTTGACCTTACCGTGTTCACCCTTACCAATTTCACGTAGAATTTCGTAGGTATTCAAAACTTTTCTTCTACTCAAAGGGTCGTATTCGAGGAACACACGTTTGGTTTCTCTGACTTGAGATTCTTGAAATTGAAATCTCGAGTATGATGGGGAGTTCAATAAGTTGAACCTACTCCCTCTGGGAGTTGCTTCACCGAATGCACGTCTTTCTTTAGAGGATATCGATGGAGACTTTCGGGGAAATTGCGCAGTTTCATTGGTGGAGTCATTGAAAGTGATGAGTGGGGTTTTTGAAGCAGATGGTGAAGGAACCAATGGCGGTGAAGCTGATTCCTTTAGTTTCTCCAATGCAGTGGTTTCGGTATCAGCGGAAGGCTTGCAGGATTGTGAACCTTCGGAGGCAATTGAATTTGCTCTTGATCTTGAACGTGATATGGATCGGTGTATGATGCCACTAACCCTACCGAAAATGTTATGGCGGTAGTCTTTCTCATCCCTCTCGTCGAGGGCCACGGAAGAAATCGCTGGGGTCATGGGGTCTGCAGTGGAGACTTCGGTGGTGGCAGTACTTGAGCGGGAGATGTTGAAGTAATCAGAGTTAGTGGGGAGGTGTCTGCTATCGGGGTATAACAATGCAGTGTCATCGTGGCTGATTTCATCTGACACAGGATTCATGACTGAGACTTAATTCTTCATTTGAAATTTTACTGTATTGATATTGTTTCACTCACTGACATAAGAGAAGAAAATGTGACTAATCTGACCGATCTATTTGATGATTTGAAGATTTGACGCCAATTGAAAAGAGAGAAAAAGAATTTTGGTAATATAGACAATGAAATTCCCGTTTTCTGTGTGTCTTCACAATTATTTTTTGTTTCTAAAAAAGCTTATGTACTCCTATCTGTAAGTATAAGTCACCAGTTTGGGAAGATTCTGGCCTGAGGTGTGAATTTTTTTTTTTTTTCTTTGATGGTCACACTATCAGTCATGTGACTGTTGCTCAACATGTATATTGCAAGACTATATGGTTACTTATCTTGTTTCGACTTGTTACGTATTCCTTGAAGGAAGTTATCTATACCTTCACCTAAGTAGTCATACTTTATAGACTGTGCTAAAAGATAGCCCGAACCATCGGAGTTCAATTGCTCCGTAAGCTTAGCGAGGTTTTGCTGGAAAAATGACGATTGCACCAAATCAATGAGGTCTGCTTTGGACAAAGTGAAAGAAATAGGAACGTAGTCAGAGTACTTGCTGACGAGTTCTTCGTGGGTAAGAGTTTCAAGGTGTGACTTGATGAGGGCTGGAGTCAAAAAGTCGCCAATTGACGTAATTGGGGCCTTGAATTCTGATTTGGCAGCTTCTGTAGGCAGGTTCCCTTCTTCCATTGGTCCACTAGACAGTTCCACTCGCTGCATTGGTCCATTAAACAGCTTCAATTCCTCTGTTAGTCCACTAGGCAGTTTCACTTCCTCCATTGGTACACTAGACAGTTAATACTCCTGTTTATTATGTTACATAGATACTTACGCTTTCTCCACGGCTTCTTCTTCTTCTTCTACTTCTTCGTCTTCATCGTCGCCATTGGGGGTTATTAATTCTTCTATATTTTTAATGATCGATTTATCCTTTTCTGTCAATTTATCTAACTCATCATCATCACCCACGTCTTGAAACCAATACAAATTTTTGGCACCAGAACTCAAAAATGTTAAAGCAAACACTCGCCCAGTTTTACATGATTTGACCTGTTTGAAGCTCACATCTCCAGGGATTATCAAGAGTTCGTCTTTTTCAACGCTTCTAGTGGTGTTTGATTTTGGAGTCCACGTAAAATCATAAAATTCATCTTCGTCACTATTGGGCTTGATACTAACTACCCCTTTGAACGGTAAAGGTGTGCATCTTTTGGTTTCTTCATCATACTGAACCTTCCCAGCATTGAACTTAACACTTTTGACCATGGTGACAATTGACTAGTAGAAGTAGTGAAAGTTGCCACTGGTTATCACTATCTCCAAAGGTTTTTTTTTTTGCGTTGATTTACACGACACTCACTGACAGTACACTACCGCTACAACAATTACTCACCATTAACTATTGATCTCCCAATTGTCACACTGTTACCTTCTCGACCACTGATGACATTTCCCGGGGACGACATCCAACCATTGGTTGAAAGAATAGCGGAATTGTTAAGACTGAAGAACCAGACTTTAGCCATTAGTGAAGCAGCATGCGGAGGGTTGATATCTTCATACCTAGTTTCGGTGCCGGGTGCATCTAATTTCTATATTGGAGGCAAGCTAGTCTACTCTTTGAAACAAAGATTGAAATTGAGCGGATGGACAGATGATGAAATCCGTAATTATATGGGTCCCAGTGAGCAGGTGGCATTGAAATTGGCTAGAACTACAAAATATGAATTAGGGTCTACTTATGTGCTATCAGAAACAGGCTTCGCCGGACCTTCAGCGGATTTGCATTTGAATAACCTTCATGAAGATGATATTAAAGTAGGGACGGTTTATTTGGGGTTGAATGGTCCTCAAGGTGAAAAATCATGCTCAAGAAATACTGGTAGTAATGATAGATCTGAGAATATGAAGAGTTTTGCTAAATTAGGACTACAATTCTTACTAGAAGAATTGGAGAATCAAAAATAGACATTTTAATATATGATTATTAACGATTTGGCTATAAATGGAAAAGTGGAATTTTTAGACATTTTCGTAAATTTGGTGAATTTTTAGGTATAAAGTGATATAATTTTGATATAAAGTGGTAGTGACGCCAAAATTTGTTGAAAATTTGAATAAATGAAAAAAAAAACAACAAAAGTAATAAAGCATTTGGAAAAGAACGGAAAATGATTAGATGGGTAACAGTTAGTTAGTAAAGTACACTAGGTTAACATAGTAGTTGCTGATAGAATAGACTAGTGTTGCAAAATCCAAGATGTGCTTATTATGCCTATCAGTGAGCTTCAATATTGACTCTTTTTTTAGTGCATAGTTTCGAGTGTCTGTTCATCTGCTGCTTTTGGGCTTGAAAAGCTTCAACACCAATTGGACTCCTAGTATTGGCTGAGAGGAGCTCATTTTGGATCTACAATTGTTGCGCCGACACCACACAGAGGATTCACCAAGGCATTGTCGGGAAATTATCAGGCCGTTATCGAGAAAACATCAGAATGTTATCGAGATACCAGCATCGAGGCAGGACATTCATTACAGCTAAGAATTCATGGTGTGGGACTTGGTTGCAATTATTTTTAGCTGCCTCTGCCATAGCCCTGAAACCCTTATAGGTATTTTATAGAGAATAGTACAAACTGTCGAAATTACATAAGATCTTATACGATTCAGCAGATGATCTATTGATAGATAGCCCTTCGAATACCCAACATAGCATTGGGCACTTCATTGGCATTAGTATAGGCTTCACACCCGCACCCGTGCACCTACCTCTGAAAATCAAAATCTAGGTTTCCCCCTTGGCTATGTACGCAAAACAATAGACACGTCTAGGACACGACTCGGCAAAATTTCAACCACAAACAAAACCAAAAATCAACAAGCGAGAATCATTCGAAAATTTACATAATTAACATCCACTAATAAAGATCCGATATTGAACACTGAATAAGCCCGAGCTAGAGGTGATAATATATTCAATCATTAGGTATAAATAGTGTGTTATCGATCATGACTACAGGTATGTTTAATGAATCACGTCTCGAAATCAAAATATTAACAGAAAATTAGAAGTTAGTGAAAACAACCACCCTGATCTTATCTCTGAGGTTAAGATTATCAAACGTAAACTCAACGGATATGTGGGCTTTGCCAATTTACCAAAGCAGTGGCATAGAAAGTCAGTAAGAAGAGGATTTTCTCTCAACTTAATGACGGTGGGTGAAAGTGGATTAGGTAAAACCACTTTAATTAATACTTTATTCAACAGAGAAATTTTATCTACCAAGGATAACGAAGAAGAAACTAATGATAACGAAGAACCGAAAATTAGAATCAACACCACCAATTCGGTTATTGAAGAAGATGGGGTCAAATTGACTTTAAGTGTAATCACCACTCCCGGATTTGGTGAATCGATCAATAATAATGATTCCTGGCAACCAATTGTTGATGAAATTAATACTAGATTCGATAGTTATTTGGAAAATGAATCTAAAATCAATCGTTTGAATATTGCTGATAACAGAATTCATGCATTATTGTACTTCATTGAACCAACTGGTCATTCATTGAAATCTTTAGATATCAAATTGATGAAACAGGTTCATGAAAAGGTGAATTTAATTCCAATTATTGCCAAATCTGATACTTTAACTGATGAGGAAATTGTTCAATTTAAGCGAAGAATCTTGGATGATTTGAAATATCAAAACATTAAAATCTTCAAACCAAGTAATTTTGATATTGATGATGAGGAAGTTGTTTTGAATACCAAGAGTATTGTGAATAAATATCCTTTTGCAGTGATTGGTTCCACTCAACAAGTCCAAACCCTTGACAATAGAACTGTTAGAGGAAGAGCGTACCCATGGGGGGTTATCGAAGTTGATAATGATTCTCATAATGATTTCAATCAATTGAAACAATTATTAATTAAGAACTACTTAGAGGCCTTGAGAGAGTCTACTGCCAATGTTTTGTACGAGAATTACAGAACCGAAAAATTGAAGAAAATGGGTATTGAGCAAGATAGTAGTGTTTTCAGAGAATTTGATCCATTATTGAAACAACAAGAAGAAAAAGCCATTCATGAAGCTAAATTAGCTAAAATGGAGGCAGAAATGAAATCAGTTTTCCAACAAAAAGTTAGTGAAAAGGAAAAGAAATTACAAAGATCCGAAGCCGATTTGTTCTCAAGACATAAAGAGATGAAGGAAAAATTGATCAAACAAATTAAATTGTTGGAAGATAAAAAAATTCAATTGGAAAAACAAAAATCCTTACCCCAAGATCCTCCAGCCCCAGCTCCACAAAAAACCCGCAAAGGTTTCTTACGTTAGTAGAGTTTTTGAGTAGTTTAATAAATAAGATAAGCGAATAAGCGGTTAAGCTGTGTTGTCACCTACGTGATTCCAATTTTCTACAACCTGTCAATGAGTTGGCGTATATCTCTATGGTGGAAAGAAAAATCTCATCTCATCTTTAGGCGGAGTACGCAAATCGCAACCACGGCCCAATTTTGCACCAGCCGCAGTGTCGCTGCAAGAGAAGAAGTAGAGTGATCCCACTATAAAGCCATAATCTCGGTCGATTTTCCTTTATTGCCGTTGGTCGTACGAAGCTAACAATTGAGACCGCGGATCTCGCATTTTATCCGTGGGTCCAATTGTTTTGCAACTAGTGCTATCAAGGGCCACCTACACCGAAACCACCGCAAATGGTTACCCATATATCACACTAAATTACAGTAATGAGCTCTGACATCATCCTTTCAAAGTTTGTCATTCTCTTGCCATTCTCTCGCAATCTTGCCATTCTGTTGCCATTTCTGCCGTCCAGACGCAAAAAGGTCATAGAAAGAGCAATTGTCGCGACCGATGGCAGGGGCACTCATGTAATGTCGCACTGAAATTTTCAAATAGTATTTAAAGTTACTCCCTTGTGACCTTTGCATTATTTTTTCTTTATTGTTTTTTCCTTTCATCCCCTTCTATAACAGTAGTAGATCTGAAAATATGTCAGAAAAAGTTGAAACCCCAGAATCAAAGCCAAAGAATACCAACCAATTGTCAACTGTTGTCAAAACTTTGCAATTCGCCTGGTTTGTTGGTCAAGTTATCACCTTATTAAGTCTTACTCTTTACTACTTGACTTATTTGAAGATTGGTTCCGGTCTTTACAAATTTTGGTATAAATTAGCCTTTGTGGGTGTTGTTGAGAGTTTTGGTATTTTGATCTATCAATTGGTATTGAAAGAAGGTTTCAAAGTGAAGGTATTATTAAGTGATGACAACACGCAATACTTTTGGTTAGGTGCTAACTTATTATTATTAAGACCTTACGTTTTATTAACCACCACCTCGTTCTTTTTATTTTCCATTTTCCATGTTTTATCCTATACTAAAGGTTACTTATTACCAGCTTCAGGGTTAGCTAACCACCCAGCTAGTAAGCAAATTGGTGATTTCATCACTAATAACAACACCAAATCCATTCAATTGTCCAGTGCTTTGGAAATTGGTACCCTCGGCTGGTTATTCATCAGAACCATTACCTTCAGAAAGAGATCCTTGGTGCCTACAATCATATGGGTCATATTCCTCAAGATCAGATACGAAAAATCCGTATTTATTAGAAACTACTTCAAATCAATTGAATTAAGAATCGAGGATTTAGTCAACTCTCAAGGTAATGCCAACGTTAAACAAGGTTGGGTTCAAGTTAAACAAGCTCTTAGAAAAGTCGGCTCAATCCATTTAATCAACGACTACACCAAAGAAAAGCTGAATTGAATTCAATTCTGCAGACCACCTCTTCTGTTATGTTTATGTATAAGTATGTTTAGTTAATGTTCATTCTCAGCTCCTCGTTCATGTTTACCACCACCTTACATTGCATGTGATTACTTACATCCGTACACCAACCAAATAGAGCATCTTCTCTAACGGTTGACTGATTTTGTAGGCATTCGATCGATATAGTAAGACGATGGAGCAGATCAGCTCCTAATAATGAGAATTCTTAGTGTTTTGAGATGTTATGTACCTAAGATTTGCAGAATAAATACAGAAGATATCTCTTAGTGTAGTTAGATTATTCAATCAAAGCCGTTGACTTAAACAGTAATCTGGTTCGTTTAATAATTTCCTTAGAAGCTTTGCTATCAGGTGAGGCCGCTAATTCGAGCTTATTAACCCCAATTGTGGCTGTAGTTGAGTGATATAAGGGGACTAGAATCAGCCAATGGCAAGCTAACAAATGGATCTACATGGGGATGTTGTTACTCTACAGCTTCTAAGACATTGGGATTACTTGCTATAGTGCTATTGTGCAAGTAAGGGGTCCAGAAACGGCCTGATTTATGAATCTCAAATCTATTTTGAGTGCTTTAATCACATATCCTAATACGGACAAATTACACACGTGACCTCACATCGCAGCAACGTTCTACAGGCTTCTTTTCAGTTCTATTACCGCGAAAATTGCACCCATTTTCCATCGGCTTCTTGGAAGGTTGTGGAATTTTCGATCTCCCATACCTGTTCGTCGAGAAATTGCTTTGTACAACTACGATTAAATCCTATAAAGTAATCGAACGACGACAATTTGAAAAATTTTGATTTCTTCTTTTCTGCCCTTTTAGAAGTATCTAGATTACTATTAATCTTTATATTCATATAATCTATTTTTAATATGCCTGCTGTCGGAATTGATTTAGGTACCACATACTCATGTGTTGGTTACTTCTCCAATGATAAAGCTGAAATTATTGCTAACTCTCAAGGTAACAGAACCACTCCTTCTTTCGTTGCCTTCACTGACTCTGAAAGAATCATTGGTGATGCTGCCAAGAATCAAGCTGCCATGAACCCAGCTAACACCGTTTTCGATGCCAAACGTTTAATTGGTAGAAAATTCGATGACGCTGAAGTTCAAGAAGATTTAAAACACTTCCCTTTCAAAGTTGTTGACAAAGGTGGTAAACCTCAAATCCAAGTTGAATACAAAGGTGAAACCAAAGTTTTCACTCCAGAAGAAATCTCTTCTATGATTTTAACCAGTATGAAAGAAACCGCTGAATCTTTCTTGGGTCAAAAAGTTAACGATGCTGTCGTTACTGTCCCAGCTTACTTCAACGATTCTCAAAGACAAGCCACCAAAGATGCTGGTTTGATTGCTGGTTTAAACGTTATGAGAATTATTAACGAACCAACTGCTGCTGCCATTGCTTACGGTTTAGACAAGAAAACCGAGGAAGAAAAGAATGTTTTGATCTTCGATTTAGGTGGTGGTACTTTCGATGTTTCCTTATTATCTATTGAAGATGGTATTTTCGAAGTTAAATCTACTGCTGGTGACACTCACTTGGGTGGTGAAGATTTCGATCACAGATTAGTTAACCACTTCGTTAACGAATTCAAGAGAAAACATAAGAAAGACTTATCTTCTAACCAAAGAGCATTAAGAAGATTAAGAACTGCTTGTGAACGTGCTAAGAGAACCTTATCTTCTTCTGCTCAAACCTCCATCGAAATTGACTCCTTATTCGAAGGTATTGATTTCTACACTTCCATCACCAGAGCTAGATTTGAAGAGTTATGTCAAGATTTATTCAGATCTACCTTAGACCCAGTTGAAAAAGTCTTGAGAGATGCTAAAGTTGACAAATCTCAAGTTGACGAAATTGTCTTAGTTGGTGGTTCTACCAGAATTCCAAAGATCCAAAAATTGGTCTCTGACTTCTTCAACGGTAAACAACCAAACAAGTCCATCAACCCAGATGAAGCTGTTGCCTACGGTGCTGCTGTTCAAGCTGCTATCTTATCTGGTGACACTTCTTCCAAGACTCAAGACTTATTGTTATTGGATGTTGCTCCATTATCTTTAGGTATTGAAACAGCCGGTGGTATCATGACCAAATTGATCCCAAGAAACTCCACCATTCCAACCAAAAAATCCGAAACCTTCTCTACTTACGCTGATAACCAACCAGGTGTCTTGATTCAAGTCTTCGAAGGTGAAAGAGCTAAGACCAAAGACAACAACTTGTTGGGTAAATTCGAATTATCTGGTATTCCACCAGCACCAAGAGGTGTTCCTCAAATCGAAGTTACTTTTGATATTGATGCTAATGGTATCTTGAACGTTTCTGCTTTAGAAAAAGGTACCGGTAAGACTCAAAAGATTACTATTACCAACGATAAAGGTAGATTATCCAAGGAAGATATCGAAAGAATGGTGTCTGAAGCTGAAAAATTCAAAGAAGAAGATGAAAAGGAAGCTAACAGAGTTCAAGCCAAGAATGGTTTGGAATCTTATGCTTACTCTTTGAAATCCTCCTTAAACGAAGAAGGTATCAAATCCAAATTAGAAGCTGCTGACATAGAAACCGTCACCAAAGCTGCTGACGAAACTATTGAATGGTTAGATTCCAACCAAACTGCTACTGAAGAAGAATTCTCCGAGCATCAAAAAGAATTGGAAGGTAAAGCCAACCCAATCATGGCTAAGGCTTACCAAGCCGGTGCTGCCCCAGGTGGTTTCCCAGGTGGTGCTCCAGCTCCAGATGCTGGTAACGACGGTCCAACTGTTGAAGAAGTTGATTAAATTAATTAGAAAATTGTATGATAGTAATGTCACTCTCTAACCTATAAATAAATGAAAAAATTTATCATTTACCTAAACCTGTAGCTTGCGATTTAAATCAGCCATTAGTCGATCTGTTTGCTGTCTTTCATATGACCAAAACCTTAAACGATCGCAGGTGAATTTTTTCAAAACTCTTAATTTTTTTTTTCCTCTGTGCTTAACTCCCAGAAAATATGGATAACTGACGGAATGAAAGAGTTCCCACTTCAGGCACCACTTTCGGAGTTAAATCGCCCCTCTTCCGGCACGACTCGTTGCATGTAATCATCAGGGCCAAAGGAGATTCAGGTATTTGTACCGGTTTCAGTATCTCACCCAGTGATATTCGAGGTATATGGAATCAGATGTTATCATCACATTAAAGTCCGAATACATCTGGAGTTAACCGCACTGTTGTGGTGGGTTTGTTTCGGTATAATGGAGCACCAGCCATAAGATAATCTATGTAGAAACAATCATCTGGGAACGTTCACCCCTAAAAGCCCTTTTTCATGTGTATCTTGTGCAATTTACAGGGTGTGAAAGTTGACTGTAGATAAATAGCACCCAATCCTCTCCCCTTGGCACATTTATCGCTTAATAACGAAATCATAGAGCTACAGCTTTAGCTTACAAAAAGTACATTTCTGTTTCATTTCCTCCCCATAGTTCCACAGTGAAAGTCTCAAAGTGGTTCTCTGATTAGACCGTATTGCGCACTAGTTTGACTACACATATTTATACTTTCTCAACATCTATTCACGTCCGAATTCAACATTTTGTTTGCGAAAAATTGTTCAACAATTTATCAGTTCATCGTTTAGACAATTTCCTTCCCATTACGAACTGTTGCTACCATACAATTGATCTACACCACCAACTTATTCACATACTGGTACGTATCTATCCATCCCTGCCCGATTGAGCCAATCACCTTCATTTCAAAGTGTATTTCTTGCTTTTTCTTTTCTTTTTTTTTTTTTTTTTTTTTTCAATTTCTTCACCAAAATACTAACCCAATATTCTTTGCTTACTTTTTGTGGAGCTTTTGGTATAAATTTGGTGATTTTTCAATTGGGTTTTTTTCTTGTATCTAAATCAGATTCAACAAAACTCGTATACTAACAAAAAAACTCAGTTGTTGGAAGCTCAATTCATTTAGCTTTTTTTTTTTTAATTCCACTTTTTAACACCCAGTTTTTTTGGTAAGAGTAAAGAATATATTTTTCCACCTTAAACGCCGAAATGACAGCTGTTCCCCAACATAAAGTGGTTCATGAAGCCAATAATGTGGTTCTTCGTCACACCCCAAAGGAATTCTTTGAAAGACAACCTAAAGCAGGGCACTTAGAGTCTTTGGATCAATACCATGAGTTATACCAAAAGTCGGTAGCAGACCCAGAGGCTTTCTTTGGTCCATTGGCTAAAGAATTGTTACATTGGGATCGTGATTTCACCAAAGTCAAGACCGGTAGCTTAGATCATGGTGATGCTGCCTGGTTTGTTGGTGGTGAATTGAATGCCTCCTATAACTGTGTTGATAGATGGGCCTATTTGCACCCAGATAAACCTGCGGTGATCTACGAAGCAGATGAGGCCAAAGACTCCAAGACCTTGACTTACGCTGAATTACTAAGAGAAGTTAGTAAGACCGCCGGTATTTTACAAAGCTGGGGTGTGGGTAAAGGTGATACCGTGGCCATTTACTTGCCTATGACCTCTCAAGCCATTATTGCCATGTTGGCAGTGGCTAGATTAGGTGCCATTCACTCGGTGATCTTTGCTGGATTCTCCTCTGGTTCTATCAAGGATCGTGTTAACGATGCTCAATGTAAAGCCTTGATTACCTGTGATGAAGGTCGTCGTGGTGGTCGTACCGTTAACATCAAAAAGTTATGTGATGATGCTTTGGTCAATTGTCCTTCTATTGAAAAAGTGTTGGTGCATAAAAGAACCGGGAACGACCAAATTTATTTGCAACCAGGTAGAGATTTCTGGTGGCACGAAGAAGCAGAAAAATTCCCTGGTTACTTACCTCCAGTTTCAGTTAATTCAGAGGATCCTTTGTTCCTTTTATACACTTCTGGTTCTACCGGCACTCCTAAAGGGGTGGTACATACTACCGGGGGTTACTTATTAGGTGCTGCTCTTACCACCAAATATATCTTTGATGTTCATGACGATGATATCTTATTCACTGCCGGGGATGTTGGTTGGATTACTGGTCACACCTACGCTTTGTACGGACCCTTGTTATTGGGTATCCCAACCATTGTGTTTGAAGGTACTCCTGCTTATCCTGATTATGGTAGATTATGGCAAATTGTTGAAAAATACAAGGCTACTCACTTTTACGTTGCTCCTACCGCTTTAAGATTATTGAGAAAAGCCGGAGAAAGCGAAATTGAAAAATACGACTTAAGTTCATTAAGAACCCTTGGTTCTGTTGGAGAACCAATTTCCCCCGATATCTGGGAATGGTACAATGAAAAAGTCGGTAAAGGCCAATGTCATATCTCCGATACTTACTGGCAAACCGAATCCGGTTCTCATTTCATTGCTCCAATCGCTGGTATCACTCCTAACAAACCAGGTTCTGCTTCTTTGCCATTCTTTGGTATTCAAACCTGCTTGATTGACCCTGTTAGTGGAGTCGAAGTGGAAGGTAATGATGTGGAAGGTGTTTTGGCTATCAAAGATAGTTGGCCATCGATGGCTAGATCGGTGTGGAGAAATCACACCAAGTACTTGGATACCTACTTGAAACCTTACCCTGGATACTACTTCACCGGTGACGGTGCTGCTAGAGATCATGATGGTTACTACTGGATCAGAGGTAGAGTTGATGATGTCGTCAATGTTTCTGGTCACAGATTATCCACTGCTGAAATAGAGGCAGCATTGATTGAACATCACGGTGTTTCTGAAGCCGCTGTTGTGGGTATTAATGACGACTTAACTGGTCAAGCCGTTGTTGCTTACGTTGCTTTGAAAGATGAAACTGGTAAGAAGATCAATGGTAACGAGACCAGCGAACAAGCTTTCGAATTGAGAAGAGAATTGGTCTTGCAAGTTAGAAAGGAAATTGGTCCATTCGCAGCACCAAAATCGGTGATTATTGTTGCTGACTTGCCAAAAACCAGATCTGGTAAGATTATGAGAAGAATCTTGAGAAAAATCAGTGCTAATGAAGCTGATCAATTGGGTGATATTACTACTTTGGCTAACCCTCAATCTGTTGAAGGAATCATTGGCTCCTTCTCCCAACAATTTGGTAAGAAATAGATATCATTAATTTATTCCCTAGATATAGAAATACGAAATTTTACCTAATAGTATTAAGATAATGTAAAGAAGTAGGGGGAGAACCTCCAATGCAGAGAAGAGTGCAAGCGAGAAACGTCAAGATCACAACCATAATTTTTTAGTCGCGATTTTTTCAGCCTTTATCAAAACTTTACTACTTGTCTCATGAAGTAGGATGAATCTCGACGCGTTGAAGAAGATCCTAAGTGTGTTTGTAGCCCTCAAGGTGGTTCAATTGGTGATCATATTCTTCACTCCGTGCCAGTTCGATACTTCATCCCAATTACTTCTCCACCAACCAGAATACATTGAATCCAAGGCCAGATTCATACAAGGAACATGGCTACCACAGTTGACTGAGTTGTTTGTCAACCACATCATGGAAAAACTTGTTATATGGGATGTTGTTTACTTCAGTGATATGTTTGTTAATGAAATCAAGTACGAACATCAATTCGTTTTCTGCCCCTTGTGGTGGAGACTTATCAAGGGAATCACCGCGTTGATCTATGGAACTTCTCATGGCCAATTTTACCAAGGTTTCGTCATTAGTTTAATGGTGAATGGTGTTGTCAACTTCTTGAATACGATTTTGCTCTATGAGTTGACGATGGCCGTATTCGGCAACAAAGCAAACGGGGGGAAATTTTTCAACGTGGAAAAACTCAGCTACTACTCCAGTTTGACATTCATACTATCTCCAGCATCTACATTTCTAGTCTCTGCATATTCAGAGGCTTTCTGCACATTCTGGGCTTTTGGTGGACTTTATTTGAGAGAAAAGTCCATAAACTACCATACTTTCAACGTCAAATACTCAATAGTCAAACCATTACTTTATTTCGCTTCGGGTGTATGCTTTCTGGTGGGGTTGGGATTCAGAGCGAATTCGTTACTATTGGGCGTTATTTACGTCTATGATTTATACAATTTCACCATCATACAATTTGATCAACGAATAGCCTCGATTGTCATCACAACCGGAGCGACGCTATTCGTATCGTTCCTAGCATCAAACATATATCCATACATGCAGTTTTGCTTCTCACAAGATTGCCCCAACTGGTGCTACAGCACCATCCCTTCACTATTCATGCATGCCCAATCCCATTATTGGAACAATGGCTTTCTCAAGTACTGGACAGCCAACAACATTCCCAATTTTCTTTTCCCTCTCCCCACCATCATCATTCACCTTCTATCTTATCAGCTCTTTCTTTTCCAATATCCTATGATCAAGCTCATACCCATACTACTTGTCAACGCTGTGGTGTTGATTGGAGGCATCTTCTTCTGGCATGTTCAAATCCTCACGCGGGTCACGAGTTTCTTACCGATTTTGAATTGGACATTATCGATTCTACATTTATCAGCTGATCCCAATGATTCCCTCAAATTCAAGATCTTTGTCACCTACCTTGTTTTATGGAATGTAATCCACCCTAGTTTATTTGCAGCTTTTCTCCCTCCAGCATAAAGCGGTTTCGCCTGCTAAATGCGGAAATAACTCGCAATGCAAATCTTGCAAGATAGGGTTCAGGACATCTTTTCCGTTTTGGGATGGGAATTGCGAAAACCTCCCACCCTCACAGTATATATAGTATTGGATTCCATTGCATTTAAGAAAGTCGTCAACTTGTAAGCCAACGATGAATGTAACCACAGGAGGAATCCTTGAAACTGTTTACAGTAATGGATATGATCGAATCAGTCAGCTAACCAACGAAAAGGTATCGCCCAAGTTATTTAACTACCTTTTGGTAGGTTTGGCAGCAGTTGTTTTCGTTTCCATCAAGCTTAGCTCCAAGAAACCAGAGAGAGAGCCGGTGCTGTCGAAATCAGTTAAGAGTATCGATATGAACAAGAATCGAAAATTGGGCCACTGGAAACCTGATACCTCCTTCACCACACCCACACCTCCAGCATACCCTAACTGGGACTTTAACAAGACGCAGCCAATTCCATATCGAGCATTTAAGCATGATTATAAGGTGACTATGGGAATCAGAAATATGAATTTCGATGACTGGGTGCAGTTAGATAACCAATGGATGAAGTATCACCAAGATAAATTGAACAGAATCGAAGCGAAAGGCACGGAGTTATATGCTACGGGTGATGAAGCAGTGGATGCTGCCTACGAATTATGTGAAGAGTTCAGAAACTGGTTACCGGCAAGATACCC
Organism: Isabelozyma rhagii; assembly: GCA_003708185.3. Taxonomy (NCBI): domain Eukaryota; kingdom Fungi; phylum Ascomycota; class Pichiomycetes; order Serinales; family Metschnikowiaceae; genus Isabelozyma; species Isabelozyma rhagii. The sequence goes on along the minus strand of PPNO03000011.1, from coordinate 408,075 downwards.
AACATTATTTGTGAGAACTGCTTTGGGGATTGATAACTTACAGACGGGAGAGTCGTTTGCATTTATGAAGCCATCCCAACCAAAATTGGGTCGGTTTAGTAGAAGTGATGGTATCGATCCAATTTTGATTGCTTCCAAGTTAGTGCAGGATGATTTAGCCATTATGATTGAAAACGAAGATGGCCAATATTATTTAAGATCAGGAGCCATTATGTTGGCAGGGTTTTGGAGGTTGAAGGATAAAATCAACCTACCATTAAGTGCTATTCACACCACTGGGGATGTCCCTAAGTACAATACTCATCTTAAGAGCGGTATGGAAAAATTCTTCACCAGATTAACTTGTGACAAGCCGGTGGTGAGGAACAACTACTTCATTCAAACCGATGACGACTTACCATGGTCCAGATCTATTGGTGACGAGGATAATAAGGTTGTGGGGTGGTATACTGCTAATGAATCAGTTAACATTAATGATATCTTCTTCCGTAGTGAAAGACAGAGCTTGAGAAGATTACCACGAAGTGGAGGGGTTGTTTTCACCATCAGAACCTATTTTATTCCTATTACCGAGATTTGTGAAGAGCCTCACATTCCTAGAAGATTATATGATGGTATGCTTAGTTGGTCGGAGGACGTTGCTGAATACAAGGGTTACGAGAAGTATCGGGACATTTTGTTGCCGCACTTGTTGCAAAAGGCAGAGGAACAAGAGGCAAGGGGTGTTACCACGGAAAAAGAGCCTCAAGTATATCCTTTCTAATCACATACTATACTATTAATCAAGCTGTAGAAAACTGTAGAAAGTTGTAGAAGAGAACTAAAAGTGAATATTACAGCACGTAGCAAGAACTCTTTTTGATGACGTCGAACGCAAGAACTACGGAACACTTTATAAATATAATACATTAACTAATATACATAACCAAACGAATTAAAAATACCTAACTTAAGATCTTTCACCTCTTAATCTTCTAGCTAATTGAATATCTTTCTTTTGGATAGTGACTCTCTTGGCGTGAATAGCACACAAGTTAGTATCTTCGAATAAGGAAACCAAGTAAGCTTCAACAGATTCTTGTAAAGCACCGATAGCAGAAGATTGGAATCTCAAGTCAGTCTTGAAATCTTGAGCAATTTCTCTGACCAATCTTTGGAAAGGTAATTTTCTGATCAATAATTCAGTAGACTTTTGGAATCTTCTAATTTCTCTTAAAGCAACGGTACCTGGCTTATATCTGTGAGGTTTCTTGACACCACCAGTAGATGGGGCAGATTTTCTAGCAGCTTTAGAAGCTAATTGTTTTCTTGGGGCTTTACCACCAGTGGATTTTCTAGCTGTTTGTTTAGTTCTAGCCATTGTGATTAGATGATGACAAGGAAAATTATCTTATTCTCTGCCGATAGGGCCAAATATATACAATTGCTGCAATGTTATGATTTGGGAAGTGTTTGTTGTGGAGCTCAAGATATTTGTGTAATGTTTATACATGCAATGTGTCAGGATAAAAAGTACGCTGCGATGTGAGTAAATCAAGGTCCTACTAACAGTGTCTTCCGTCCTAAGAACTAAAGGTAGTTGGGACTCCGTATCCGTCTACACTATCAACCACCACAGTAGAGTGCTTGTCTGATTCATTGACTGCTGAATATTACATCAGAACCTTTCACTAACTATGGGAGTATCAAAGAACTATTACTGTAGACATTAGCAGAAGACATTAACTTTCTGCATTTGCACTAGTATGCGTGCCCCAGAATACACAGGCCCTGCAGTAATCTGCAGCACTGGAAAACTAGCACTTTTCGCAGCCTTGGAAGAAAAAACCCGCCCATTTCTGCCAAAATGCGACTTTTCTCACCACCAGAAAACTACCTGCTCACTGTAAAAAAGCTAATCCTTCCAATTTCACATACTTTTCATTTGCCAAAAACCCCAGCAGTATTACCAATTTGGCAACCTGGTGGCATTTTTCTTTCTTTTCCCCGATTGTCACTCGCTCTTTTTTTTTTTACGTTCCCCTTTTTACTTTGACCCTCGTTTTTTTCTAATTGTGTGTTTTCCTATCCTCACTGTTTTGTAGTCATTTGCCATTGCAATTATCAGTTTGTTTCATTTCATATATAAACCCCATTCCGCACATTTGTTTGAAGGTTTTTTTTCCTTTTTTTTTTTTTACATACATCATAACATTTTAGATATATTATTAGATTAGAATTTCTACTAATATATTTTTTTGTTTGTACATTTTGAATTTTTAATAACTATACATAATGTCCGGAAGAGGAAAAGGTGGTAAAGGTTTAGGAAAAGGTGGTGCCAAACGTCACAGAAAGATCTTGAGAGATAACATCCAAGGTATTACCAAACCAGCTATCAGAAGATTGGCTAGAAGAGGTGGTGTTAAACGTATTTCTGCTTTAATCTACGAAGAAGTTAGAGGGGTTTTAAAATCTTTCTTAGAAAACGTCATCAGAGATGCTGTTACTTATACTGAACACGCTAAGAGAAAAACTGTTACTTCTCTTGATGTTGTTTACGCTTTAAAGAGACAAGGAAGAACCTTATATGGTTTTGGTGGTTAAGTTTTTTTCAATTCTTTAGTTGTATATTAATAAATTCGATGATTATTTAAAAAGGACTGTAGTGAAATTGCTGTAATATTTGTTTTGAATATATTTGTAAATATTTATAATTCTATTGTACATCTATTAATTTCTAGATAAATGGGTATCCAATTCTTCCTCAGTTAACGGAATTCCTGGGCCATACAAAATCTTTTGTTCTTGTTCAGGGGTGATTCCCTTAACAATGACATGAACATGACTAATGGCTTTGACACTCTGTAAGGCATCCCAATTTCTAAACCAAACCAAGTTGTCTCGATTAATGCCTAAACCTTGAACAAAAGTCTTGTCTATGTATGCTTCAATTAGTTGTCTCATTCTAGGTGATAAGTCTCCGAGTTCACTGGTTTCATCTGAAGGAATCTTTAGCTTGCTCCAGATACAGAAATGCTTAACATCTTTCTCAAAGTAGTATGGGAAGTGATTGGGTAATATCTTTAAATCCTTTTTACAGGTAAACAACTTATCACTAGCGCTTTTGATCTCGATTTTATGATCTTCAATATCATTGTTATCGAACCACTGTAACTCTTTGATTACCATATGCTTGATTATAGTGGTGTTGTTATGCTTTAATTGTAACTTGAAGTCATGGTATCTTTCTGTTTGATACTGAGATCTTGCAAAATGCTCTAGTTGATTGGTTCTAATGATCTCCTGTACTTCTCTCCATGTATATGGTCTATCACTGATCTTCGATATCGATGGCATATTGGGATTTTGAACTATTCTTAACTTGAACTCAAGCCTGGGGGTTTCATAGGTGCTGGTTGCCATTTTTTTTTTTTCGCTTCTTCTCAGATACAAAATGCCAGTGACAACTCACTCTCTAATCTACACTCTACAAACATACGAAATAAGAGAAAGAGTATGAAAGATTTTTTTGAGATAAGAAACTCCGGCTGCTTATATACTCATCACTTTTTTTCACCATGTTCCAATGGGGTACTTTTCGATGTTACATTGGGATTTTCCTTAGGTTGCATTTGCGTTTTCCCCGTTGCATTCCGCACGAGGGTCACGTGATAATATAGGTTACGTAGTTCTTATCAAGACTAAAGAACAATCCTATTGAGTTCAGACGTTGGAGTGACACTGTCATGAAGAGACACTGACATGGAAACTGAAATGGAGTGGGACCCTGAAATGAGAGGAAAGAAAGAAGGCTCTCTGTGTAAGCACTCTAAGCCATAAGATAGGGGATACCGGCTATGGGGTGAAGAAAAAGGGTCATTTTTCGCTGCTGCAGAAGAGCTGGCCTAATTGTATGTCCTCTCACGGAGGTGGAGATCAGTATCTCTTCACTACAACAACTAGTTGTCTTGTCATAACATTGGCCTACCAGGCCTTCTGACTTTCTCTTTGCTCACGTCTATCTATTTGACCTGCCGGCTGCAAATACACTCACTCTCTTCTTCAACACCCAGCATTCCTGCTCCCCCATTTGGACCGGGATCATGGGCCCGCACATCCTCCTCACTTCTGGACCGGGATCATGGGTCCGCACATCCTTTTCACTTCTGCCAGTGTTCTGCTCGTAGCCTGAAAGGCATCGTGGATGACAGCGATTGCGGATGTACGGATGTTTCATGTTTTTGTGACCATATCATCTGATGGTCTTATCAGCTGAGCTGATGTTTGCTTTTGGGATGAACCATAAGTGATCAGTACTGAGGCATTATGACACACCATAAGCTCATCATACTTCGTCATGGCGAATCTCAATGGAATCATGAGAATAAATTTTGCGGCTGGATAGACATTCCATTGAGTAGCAAGGGTGTTGAAGAAGCCACCTATGCTGGAGAATTATTGCTTAAAAACAATCTCAAACCTACATTAGTGTACACATCAAAGTTAACTCGATCGATTCAAACGGGAGAACTCATTCTTCACAAGATCAAGCGATTATGGTGTGATAATATCAAAACATGGAGGCTAAATGAACGTCATTATGGGCAATTTCAAGGAGTAGACAAAACCAAAGTATTTGAAAAGTACGGTAAGGAAAAATACCATTACTACCGTCGTAATTTTCATGCTATTCCTCCTCCAATAGCTAGTAATGAAGTGGATCCATCTATTGATGACCGATATGATAATGTTGATATTCCCAAGTATCAATTACCACGAGGCGAGTCATTAGAATTGGTAATGGAGAGGCTAATTCCGTTTTTCCAACATGAAATCATCAATAAGAACTTAATCCATGAAAGCAAGACTGTGTTGATTGTAACTCACGGATCAGTGGTACGAAGTATAATTAAGTTCCTCAACAAAGTGAGCGATGACGACATAAGTAAGATCAATGTGCCTACAGGAATCCCCCTCGTGTTTGAACTAGACGACAAGGGGAATTTGATAGGAGACTTTTACTACTTGGATGAAGAACGGGCCAAGAAGGGAATCGAGAAGGTAAGTAACGAAGGTCTACTGAAATTATAGTCGCTGCTGCTGATGTAATCAGAGATCGTAAATAGTAATAGAGATCAAAAATAACATATGCCAGATATGTGAGGGGCCCCCAAAGAAGATTTATCACCAAAAACACTCCATAGTGTTACAAAAATAGCACTCCGATCATATCATGTCGGATGTAGGAGGTTAATCGGGGTTTGCAGTATAGGGGTTTAAGAGGAGTAGCACGAGATGAGATCCCTGCAGGTAGTTTCATAGAAGAAAAGGGTGTATAAGGGTAAAACCAAACTGAAACAGCCACCGAGTCTGGAACCTACCCAACAGAATATACGCTATAACCTGCACAATATCAACTGAAAATGACGATATAGCAATGGAATTATTCGGCAACAGGTACGAGATTCCCTGTCGTAAGCTGACTCAGGTTATACCGCACGTGACTTTTATTCTAGAATGATCTCTCATCGATGACCACTACCTGACCCGGATTCGGATATTAACCACATTGGACGACTCAGTCAGGTAGCCACAACAAGAAATTTGGCATCCGGACAATGTACGGATTTTCGGTACATAACAGGAGTTAGCTCCGTTTGTAGGCGCATTTAGAACCATTTGTCATCTTTTTCGTTTAACTATTGCCGTTTTGAGCGGAGCACACACTATATGAGGGAGATGTGATATATAATACTAACACGTCGTCTTGCTTACAACTCACCTCAACATTTAATCAGTTGTTTCTTTTTTTTTTTTTTTTTACAAATCACTTATATCTCTTTTCTTATATATATACTCCCAGATATATATAAAACAACATCCCCTTAGGTCGCCTCCCTTATAGTAGTTGCCACCTACTCACGTCAAATAATTCTTGCTAGCCTTTTGCCATTGTCACCGCCACCAGATTCGTTTGCCACCATGACTTCCTTGGCAGTACTACCACTCAAGCGTTCGATCACAGACATCATGGACGATGACTCATATCAACTCCCCATGAGCCCCATAACTTCCCAGCCAAACCAGAATGGAATAAGAAGTGACTCACCCAAACCTCACTCATTATTCCGCAATGTTGCTACCTCAGTGGCCTCGTCCCCAGCCTTGACTCACTCCACCCTCCAGAACCAATCAAATTCCAACAATTTATCCAACTTGCTAAACATACCCGACGGGTTTATGGAACACTATAACCGTCTTAATGGAAGTAATCATAATTTGGTAAATACCAATATAACGATTGACACGGAAACTCAATCAAATGACTACTCCAATGCCGCTGGTAACAACTTGTTTAATAGAATAAATCCATTTGCAGATTACGGTAATCCTGATTCTACCAACTTTGTCCAACCTCAACAGATTCATCCAACCGTAAGAAGAAGAAGAATAACCACTTTGGAAGATATCGATTCGGGCTCGAAATCTTCAAAGAATAAGAGTAATGATGATAACTACTTATTCAATACGGATATACAACCTTCTCAACTCATCGATGAATACTTGTATAATGATTCCTCCTTATTCGTACCTCCTCCTCCTTCCATTCCACCTTCCAGCAACCCCAATAACAATGACGGATTTGACTTGGCCAACTTTCCAATTCCTGGTTATGAAAATGATTATCTCCTAATCGATGAATTGGAAGAAGAAGTGGAGGAAGATTTGAGCGACGATGACGATGATGATAATTACTTCCATGATGATAATGAATTTGATGATTATATCATGAACAGTAATTCCAATAATGGGTTCGACAATTTCTTCATGGATTACTCTAACAATTCCAACACCCTTAATGCTAATGACAACACTAATGATGACTTAACCTCTACTAACTCCAACTTCATTTCTTTGGAAAACGTGAATGGAGGTTTTATTGATGATTTTGGTATTAATCGCCCTATCAACAAATTCGGTGACGACGAATTACTTGAAAACGATGCTGAATCCAACAACATTGTTGATGAAGATGACGATGCCATGATGATTGACCCAGAAGAGGATGAAGTAGAACTACCTTCGCCATCTTCGACTCAACTTACCACCCCTCTCCACGACCATCATGATGACGAAGATTACTTCCCAAGGAAGTCTTCGTCTAAGAATATCCACCACTTCAAGACCGCAGCAGAAATCTCTGCTCACAACCCTAACCATCAATGTGATTTGATAAACCCTTCTACTGGTCATCCATGCAATAAGCAATTTAGTAGACCTTATGATTTGATTAGACATCAAGAAACAATCCATGCTACAAAGAAGAAGATCTTTAGATGCGTGATTTGTGAAGGAAGACTAAATGGAGGCCCTGGAAATGGTAAGCAGAAAACCTTCAGTAGAGGGGATGCATTATCAAGGCATATTAAAGTTAAACACGGTTTAGGAGGTAAAGATGCTTTAGATTTAATAAATGATGCTAAAGAAAACGTGGAATACGTTTCTGTCTAAAGCGATTTACCTCTTTTTTTTTTTATATAAATAGATATCCAACCATATAAATAATAATGAAATAGTTATAAATAATGGAATAATTAGTTATTGTGAGTTCATTAAATGCTTTTTTTCTAAATACATATTTTACAACTATACAGGGTTTTTTGTATGACCCTTCCCATACGTAGATCGAAATTTAACTAACTATCTGGAACCTTTCCTGATTCAATAGTTGGAAATGCCGATAATTCGATTTCATTATTTGGGTCATGAAAGGGTAATGAAAAATCTCCATCATCATCCAATTTTTTGAAGTGGAAATATTGATATGCAATGATGATATCAAGAAACATTTGAAATAATCCGGCAAGAATGAAAATTATGGAGATATTCTTAGTACCGTAAGTCAAGTACGATAATTTTGTCAAATCTCCTCCTAGCCAACTAAGCAATAAAACTATTTTGAAGTTCTTGATTGATTGTAATCGATTAAGTAACAAGATCTGTGGTAAAGGTAACAAACTTTCCACAAGTAATCCTGTTATTCCTATACAAGCACCGTAGAATTCACTCTTATTGAAGATAGCAGTCAAGATGGCGAAAACAATGGAGAAATTAGCTAAAAACTGCCAATATTTTGCTTCTTCTGACCATTGCCAGAATAAAGTAGGGCGTCTATAATAGACATCAAAGAGTTTAATTGCATGAACAAATGAGATTATAACAAAGCATTTCACGTAGTTGTACAAATCATACAAGATTTGCAGAACGGACTGATCTAAAGGTAATGAGGTGTAGTTATCATGCTGGGTGATGTTACTCGTCTGCGAGAGTCTTCTTGGTAAGTTATTGTTCAATTCATTACGAAAAGGTGGTAAAGGAGTTAAGAATTCAGGATTGTACGATGAGGGACGATATTTCAATGATACTTTCAACAAGAGGCACTGGATAAAGATCATGACAATTGACTGCCGAAGTAACGAGAATTCAAACGGTGAGATAGTATAGTAACATATTCTTAGTATAGAAGCAATCAACATCGTAGCACATATATCAATGGAGAAACCTGTCAGGTTCTGTTTCTTATAAATACCATAGCACGTCGTTCCATAACTGAACAACGGAGTAAACGAGATGAAAAAATTGGCGGACTTTTGTAGGTCGGGTAGATATTCTACACTTAAATATGGAAAGTATGAGGCCATTCTGCCAGATGAGCTACCAAACCGAACTGTCACTGATACTGAAGGAATTGGAAGAATGGAGGATCAGTAGAGAACAGATAGGTAGTAAATGTTGAAAAGATCAAGGCTTGAAACCACAACAACCAATCCGTACATCCCGATGAAAGATTCAGAACATCGGTACACAATAGAATCTGAAAGACGAGTAAACATCCGTACATCTGAAATACTGTGGCGTCGGAACATTCTGAGACTAAAGCAAACGTCCGTACATCTTTACGTGCACCACCCAATTCACGTCGGTTCTGGGGCTCCATAGCCGGGGGACCGGAGCCTGCGATAGCACATGATTCCTTGTCACTCACGCTACCCTTAATTAAGGTGCCGAAACTTTGACCGCCTACATACCAGCAGCAGGCGAGTAGGCACGATAGTTATCACCGATAGCTCTAGTAGTAGGCTGGTAATGACATTACCTCGGAGTGTGTTCTCTCGGAGTATGCTTCTCGGAGTATTGATCGCTGTTTTTAAAAATCACCTGTCGAGATCGACCCACATATCCACACAGGTCAGCACCCCCTCGGTATTAAGATCATGGGCTACGATCGCGGACCCGACCTCCGGTATAGCTGCGGTGATTAGCTTTGGCAGTCTGTGATTGGTTCTTGTGCCAAAATCTGGGGACAGTGACTCAATTTGGGACGTCCATTCATCCGAGGTGACTCGCGGGTATTTGACTTTGTGTCTCGTTGACGTAGAAAGGATGAACGGAAGTGGTATTTTCGCGGACTTCTCAGTGAAAAATTCGCTTACCCGCAGGAAAAAGTCTGGGGTAACCTATTATGGGGATTAGCAATTATCATTGACTGAACGAGAATTTCATAACTAGTATGGTGATATAAATACGTGGTAAATTCCCTTGGAAATGGCACAGTTTTTTTTTTGAAAATTTCTTTCTTCTTTCTTTCCTCTTTATTATATATTCAAATAAAAACCAATAGACATTCAAAATGCCTTACTCAGCAATCGACGTTGACGAGGAAGAAAAATTCTTCCAACAAGAAGTTCAAAACATCAAACAATGGTGGTCTGAACCTCGTTGGAAAAAGACCAAGAGAATCTATACTCCAGAAGAAATCGCTAAGAAGAGATCTTCTTTAAAAATTGACTACCCTTCTACTGTTCAAGCTAAGAAATTGTACAAATTATTGCAAGAACATGACAAGAACAAAACTGTTTCTTTCACTTTCGGTGCTTTAGACCCTATCCATGTCGCTCAAATGGCTAAATACTTGGACTCTATCTACGTATCTGGATGGCAATGTTCTTCTACCGCTTCTACCTCTAATGAACCATCTCCAGATTTAGCTGATTACCCTTACGATACTGTTCCAAACAAGGTTGAACACTTATGGTTCGCTCAATTATTCCACGACAGAAAACAAAGAGAAGAACGCTTGAACTTGTCTAAGGAAGAAAGAGCTAAAACTCCTTACATTGACTTCTTGAGACCAATCATTGCTGATGCTGATACCGGACATGGTGGTTTGACTGCTATCATCAAATTGACCAAATTGTTTGTTGAACGTGGTGCTGCTGGTATTCATATTGAAGATCAAGCTCCAGGTACCAAAAAATGTGGTCATATGGCTGGTAAAGTTTTGGTTCCAGTTCAAGAACACATCAACAGATTGGTTGCTATCAGAGCTTCCGCTGATATCTTAGGTACTGACTTATTAGCTGTTGCCAGAACTGATTCTGAAGCTGCCACTTTGATCACCTCTACCATTGACCACAGAGACCATTACTTCATTGCTGGTGCCACCAACCCTGACTCTCCAGATTTATCTACCTTGATGGCTGAAGCTGAAGCTGCTGGTATTTACGGTGACAAATTAGCTGCCATAGAATCCGAATGGAACCAAACCGCTGGTGTTAAATTATTCAGTGAAGCTGTTGTTGATGAAATCAAGGCTGGTAACTACTCCAACAAGGATGCATTAATCAAGAAATTCACTGATAAGGTTAACCCATTATCTGAAACCTCCAACAAGGAAGCCAGAAAATTGGCCAGAGAACTTTTAGGTAAAGATATTTATTTCAACTGGGATGTCTCCAGAGCTAGAGAAGGTTACTATAGATACATCGGTGGTACCCAATGTGCCGTCATGAGAGGTAGAGCTTTTGCTCCTTATGCTGATTTGATTTGGATGGAATCTGCTTTACCAGATTTCAACCAAGCCAAAGAGTTCGCTGAAGGTGTTAAATCTAAATACCCAGACCAATGGTTGGCTTACAACTTGTCTCCATCTTTCAACTGGAACAGAGCTATGCCAGCTGATGAACAAGAAACTTATATCAAGAGATTAGGTAAGTTAGGTTACGTCTGGCAATTCATTACTTTGGCCGGTTTACATACTACTGCTTTGGCCGTTGATCAATTCTCTTCTGAATATGCCAGAATTGGTATGAGAGCTTACGGTCAAAATGTTCAAAAACCAGAAATTGACCAAGGTGTTGAAGTTGTTAAACATCAAAAATGGTCTGGTGCTGAATACATTGATGGTTTATTGAGAATGGTTTCCGGTGGTGTTACTTCTACCGCCGCTATGGGTGCTGGTGTCACCGAAGATCAATTCAAGTCTAAGGCTGCTGGTAAGATCTAAAGTCTATAATTCACATATATCTTTAAAAATACGTTGATTTAGCATATTTTAGTGTTAGTCGTAGTTTGTATTATTTGTACGGGCCTTTTTTTTTCTCATCGCTGCCAAAAAAAAAAAGAGAGAATGAAACAAAATAAATAATAATCAATTGATCTGGTGTTAACCATGGGGTTTATCGAGCCTGGGAAGTCAACCTGGGGTAAGAGAGGACCCGCAAATCGAAAGAAACCGAGAAAAATACCGAATGGTGTGACTAAGAAAGTTATAAAACCCCGACCTGCTGTGAAAGAGGTGCCGATAGTTATAGAGAAAATGATTCAGCCACTGATCAAATCGTTCCAGGATATACCATCCGAAATCTTACAAAGAATCTTCATAAATGCTGGACTAGATAGTGATCTTATCTTGCTCAATAGACATTTTTATAATCAACTCAAGTTCAATCTTGACCCTTTATTATTTGTCAAAGACTCAGAGGGGCATATTCATTGGCAAGGATCGGAAACAGTGCTTCAAGTAATCCAAGAACATTTTCAACACAATTTAAATAAAGGGATGAACTTTCGAAAGGTGAGGAAGAAAATAAAGTCCTTGGTTGAAAAGCTATCGATTCTCGGTTCCAACGATCAAGTTACTTCCTTCCAAAAGTATGTAGATAGAATTGAGTTGGTAGATTACAAAGTAATTAATCTAAATGTGTTGAACTATCGTTTCATGTCAGCAAAATTGGCTGAACTATTGGTTTCCAGAGGTTTCAAGTTTATGAACCCCAACCAAATTGATGCTGAACCCAAAGTTAGAAAAAGATATACTGATTTGAAACTCAAGGAAATGGAAAGAATTGTACGAGAATTTGAACACAATGAAACTGAAGAAAATACCCCGAATCTTGATTTGAATCTGACTATAACTCCTAATGAGAATAAGCTCGACTCCGAAATCATCATGTTACGAGAACTTGTGAATGACTATAAGCCCGAGGGCAATGAGGTATATTTCCCTGATGATTTCATGAACGATAATATTACCGAAGAAAAGATTGAGATTTCCATGTATCTAAACAAGAACCAAAAGATCATGTTCTCTAATAACACATCCGTCCTCAATAATCTAATGACAAACTACCCCTATTTATTCTTGCACCACTATAAGTTCGTGATAAGAGCAACCTCCGACAAACTAATGGACAGTGGAACGAAAAAGATTTCGATTTACTCTATTATAACATTGTTTGATACTGTAAACGAACTTATCAGTTCCTCCTCCAATGAATCTAACGACTTTAATGATAATGATAACAGCATAGAAAACTGGCCTATTGGTATTGACTGGTATGCAGCAATCAAATTCTTTCTCAAGACATTTTACTCCCATAACCCGGATATTGATGATCATCTAATTTGGGAGGGACTCCGTAATACTAATGGAGAGATTATTGATTTGATTACTGAGTTCAGTAACCCACCAGCCAGCTTCATATAGTTGTATTTAATGAAATAGACGATAAACTATAATAGACGAAGAAGTAGAAAATTAGTTAATGGTAAATGAAACATGTGAATTTCTATTTAGCTATAACTTACGAATGCCTCTGCCACAATCAATGAATCGTTGTAATAAAGTCAAAGTACCAACAAAAGTGAAAATAGAAATGAAGCCGAACCAAAATTGTTCGCTTGTTTTACTGTAGAAGCCCATTGGCTATTAATAACGTTGAGTATCTAGCCCCTGGTACTGTTGTTGCTGTTGCTGTTGATGCTGAGGCTGGTGCTGTTGTTGCTGTTGCTGGTGCTGTTGCTGGTGCTGTTGCTGGTGCTGTTGCTGTTGCTGTTGCTGTTGCTGTTGCTGTTGCTGTTGCTGTTGCTGTTGCTGTTGCTGTTGCTGTTGCTGTTGCTGTTGCTGTTGCTGTTGCTGTTGCTGTTGCTGTTGCTGTTGGTATATGTCAGGAAGTTGTTGCATTACTGGGGCTGGGTTGGTTAGTTCATGGAACCAAGGATGTTGCAATGCTTGTCTAGCTGTAATTCTAGCATCTGGTCTCATTTGTAACAAGCTAGTTAACAAATTAAGACCCATCGAGTCTAGATTGGGGATCAAGGTTCTTAAGTCTTGAGGTACGAATATTTGCCAGGTATTCTTATAATTAGCATACTGAGAGATTCCTGGCCAGGTTCTTTCATTAGGGGTACCCATAAGTCTGAAAATTTTGATAAGTTGATCTTCATTAGCAGTCCCAGGGAATAACGGCTTACCGGTACACATTTCGGCGAAAATACAACCAGCCGACCAAATGTCAATGGATGTGGTATAAGCCCTAGAGCCTAACAACACATCGGGGGCACGGTACCACAAAGTGACCACTTCGTTAGAAAAAGTATTGAAGGGAATTCCAAATGCACGAGCCAACCCAAAATCACCAACCTTCAACTTTCCTTCGGTGTTGATTAACAAATTTTGGGGTTTTAAATCACGATGCAATACACTATTGTCATGACAGAACATTATACCTTTCAATAATTGGAACATGAACGACTTCACTGTTTTCAAGTCCAATGCTCCGTTGTTACCATGGGCTTCCATGTATTGTTTCAAGTCTTTATTCAAATATTCAAATACCAACGTTAACTTGTTCTCGGTGTGGATGACATCATACAACGAAACAACATTCTCATAATCCAACTCCTTCATTAAGGAGATCTCTCTAATAGCTGTGGACGGCGTTCCTTCTTCAGAGTCCAAGTTGATTTCCTTGAGAGCAACAAGAGCTCCAGTGGCTCTGTTTCTACCTTTGTAAACGGTAGCATAGGTCCCTTCTCCTAATTTTTCAAGCTGTTGAAACCTAGAAACGTGTTAGTCCCCCAATACATAAAGTGAAAGTAATGCCGTATTGTACATACTGTGATGATGATCCTGTCATGTTATATGATGTTCTTATTTACTTGCCGTATTCGCTTCCAGTACCTTGCCTCCGTCTTCAAGGAAAAGAATAGTCTTTCCAATGTAAATGTGTAATTCTCACCACCGAAATGGGACTGATTTTGTGCAGGATGACGCCTATTTACTGCAAAAAATGTCTCCCCAATGCGGAGGAATTACTGTCTGAGCAACTTGCTAGTGTGAAATATTGTCTTATTAGGCTTATATAGCTACATATTGATGTCTTGTGACGAGCGTACTGGTGCTGAATGGCTATAAGGGATTTCTTTCAGCAGGCGTCTCCCTTTGGCCAGGTCAGCGTGTTCCTGCCTGCCTCTATAGTTCAGCAGTTGTACTAGTTATAACGTACAATCAGCAGTAAGCAATTTTCTCTCGGGTAAGATAGGGTTGCGAGGGCTTCACTACTGGTGCTGTTTGCATAGGTGATTCTAAACATCCTGAAAGAAATAGCTGCTGAAAATGGCCCTGACTCTGATGCCATTCTATTCTGAATTTATTGCTGTTTGAGCTCTTGTTCAATGCAGCCCAGGTTCTAATGGTTTCTAGGAGCTTTCTTCATCAACATCATCGTGTTTTCCACCTACCCCTCAGCTCCTCCTTCCAATGCCAAAATATCCAATACTCGAGTCTGGTTATCAAGTTTTGTTTCCTTACTGAGTTCGTCTCTCTTCTTATTCCCAATGATGGCAGCATTTCTAGTACTAGGGATTCTCAACATCTCCTTCTCCACCACCCATCCCATTTGACGAGATAAATCTTCGACGTGGTCTACAAGTGCCCCGTATGTCGATGATTGTGGTTGATTTTTAGGCTGGGAATGGGGCTGGTTTTTAGATTGGTGTTTTGGCTGGCCGGCCGGCTTTCGGGCCCCAAACCGGTATTTTGCACCTGATAATGAATGAGAACAGCATGGAATCACCATAAATGGGAATCCTAGTAATGGAATCCAGCACGTAAGCTCATCGGAGTGGTTTCCAATAATGAACGTATTTGCCGGAAAATCCTCTGTAGTGCAGACTTGTGACGATTGGAGAAGGTTGGCAGATGAATAGTATGAAACCAATGGAACCGCATCGGGGTTCTTCTTGTCAATAGGCAGATCTGGAACCTGAAACAACCTTCCATTATCAATGATATTAGGTGCAAGTTTAGCTACCGCAGGATGAGGTTTGAGTAATGCACTAGGGATGATAATCTGCTCTAATAGATTGTCCTGAGTTTCCTGCGGGTAATTAGCCCACGATTTACGGGCTCTGGCATCAATACCTTTACCTTTATACCCTTCTTGGTTTAAGATATACACCAAAAGCCCATTTCCACACCCCAAATCACGGAATTCAATGTCTTCTTTCTTTTCGTATCTCAAAGACCAGAATTCAATGAGAAAAGCAGCAATAGCTAAGTCTTCAAATACATGTTTTTTGGGGTCTGTGCTTTCACACCACGAATTGACCAACTGCGAAGAATACTTCTTCTTCAACGTGATGTAACGATTCTGGAACTCAATTTTCGGCACCACCATATCATGGTTTACTCGTTTCTCGTATCCCATCTTGGCCCCAAGAGCATGTTTGCTGGAAGTTTGTAGTAATCTTAGAGCTATTCTAATTGGCCTTTCGGAAGGGTCGAGGCTACGCAACGAAGGCTCGTTGCCATATGGCATGTAGTGTATGGAAAGCTTTGAATTATGGTAAAGTATACCTACAGCATATACCGGCGGTAAGTAGAACGGGATTTCATCACTTGATTTGATGTGAGGGACATACACCACCAAAGTGCTGTTGTTGGAATTGGTGAAAACCAAGCAGGTTTGATTTATAATGTGATCTTTGAATGGATTTCGTGGTATAATTCTTCTGAGGATCTCCACTTTTGTTGTTAGCTTAACTTCTCCCTCGTCAACAGGTACCGTCCTGAGACTAACGTCATCCAAGTACCGATGAAGTACCTTACTATCTGGGGTATCAGTAGGGGGAAATTCTGGAAATTGGTCGATATACCTACTGACAAAGGAAGAATCTCCTTTGTTGGCATCATAGATATTCTCCTTCAAGATATCGGCTCGCATGATCACTGTGGAGTTGATATTTGGTTGTTTTATTAAATTTGACATGGCTGTTTCAAAGTGATGAGCTTCGAAATCAACTGCAGTTTCGTAAATTGGAACCCACAGCTCTCCTAAAACCGATTTCGAGGCTACAATATTCACCACTCCTTCGGCCAGGCCATCCTTCTTGCTAGGGTTCGCCATTTCGTCTTCCGGTTTGAGAGAGGATTGTAATATTAACTTGCAATCGGTCAAATCGGTCAAATTTTATTTTTCACTCAATATCGGAGAAGAGAAAAAAATTATAGCAGTCGCTGCAGGGAAATAGATAATACGTACATTAGGTCATACACAATTAGAGAACACGTACATTAGGTCGTAGACAATTAGAAAATACGTAAATTAGGCCATAAGAAGTCAGAGAAATAATGAAAAAAAAACCCTTTCTATATGAATTAGTTGAAGCCAGTAGAAGCTCTCTAAGAAAACACAAGAAAGAAGGCTAAAGGTCAATGAAGTAGACATCACTGACTTCAGAAAACTTGTGCCGCTTATAACAATAATGACACTTGAAGATCTCTGCTCCTCTCCGGGACAATTGCCAGACACTATCCTTCAATGCCACATGCTGGCAATGGTCTAGCACCACCACAGGATTATACATAAGGTCTGAATCATTTTTATTTCTCTTTCTCTTGTGCTCGTTATCACTATCAAGATTACTGGCCGTGATGGGTATTAATTGTTCCTTAGACACCGGACAAATGAAAATAGGGTGGTATTTGAACAAGAACCGGTTTGAGTCAGGAAGCAGGAATGGAAGATCGGAATTGTAAGGTGCTTCGATTACCACGGGTTGTGTTTCTTCAATCTTGGCATTCATGTCGATTCTTCCCACTTCTAGAGATATCGAAGCTCGGGACTTGCTCAATCTTCGTTGAAGCGATTTATACTTGTAGAAGTTTGGAAGGTATATGACCCCAGCAAGTAATACTTGAAATAAGGACGAATCACTGGATAATTTCATATCTTTACAGTATTCTGATATAAACTCATTGGCAATATTGATGAATAATGATTGATCTTGATGAATCGTTCGATAATTGGTCAAAACTTCACTAACAAATTGCGATTCGTTGCTTTGACCTTTCTTCTTTTCTCTATAAGCGTCGAAGTTCTGTTTCATTCTCGTATCAAATTCTGCTAACAAGTTTATCATATGTCTCTTGGTGTAGTCGTCATCATCGTCATTTTCATTGGCTTTGAAAAGTAAAAGGGTCATTAAAGGAGATATTTCATGGATATAATCTTTGAAGAATCGCGGGAAGTTCTCTTTGGAGTATAGATATGCTGATAATGCAGAATCAAGACTTGATGTCGGCTTGCCTTCGCTACCATTTAATAGTAATGTGAATTGAAGAATATGGAATTTGAATTCAATTTCATCATAATTCGACGTAGGCCGAGGGTTGGCCAAGTGACTTATTCTTGATGACATTTCAATGGCTTTATTATACTTATCTTTAAACCACTGCAACACCTTGGTAAGATCATGTCTGATGGTAATATCATCGACAATTTCATTGAGGGATTTGAACTTCTCTAGTAGTGATTCGTCTATTATCACCTCTTGGTCCTTAAATAGTAATGGAACAATTTCCTTTACAATGTCTGATTGACCAATTTTTAGTAAATGGAGTACTATGGCCTTTAATAGTTCAGTATGATTTTCCTGTTTGACGTTATCAAGTGGTTCTTCGGAATTTGATTCTTGGACGGGGAAGGTGTTCATATTCAATGCAAATGGATAAGCGTCATCCAAATCAACATTATACTTAGGATGATTTAGGATATTCTTGGAGAACTTGTTGATCTGCGAATTGTAACCTTTTAAATCAGTGATGGAGTTCTTGTACCATCCCGACACCGATTTGTCTAGCTTGACAAATGCTTTGCTGGCTTCTTTGTTCTCATTTGCCAACTCCTGTTCTAAAGTGGCCTCCACCAGCCTCAATTCACTGAGTAATGACGCGGACTCATCCACCAATCCCGCTATATTGGTGATTCCTGCCTGGTTAAATGCATCAATCTCGTCACTTAGAGTATCGAGAAGTGACGTACTCATGGTTTGGTGGCGTATACGTGGAAGATGAAAGAGATAATTATATTCAAAACCCCTTAACCTGCGCACAGATATTAAATGCTTCTGCGAAGTATGGAGTTACACTAGTTACGCTATGGTACGTGTATCTACAGTAATATACAGTGGATGAAGGAACTGTCTATATATAGGCTGCCAGGATGTCAATGGCTGACGTGATTCTGTCCTCAATGGTAGAGGGGTGGCTTTCTACTTTTCTGTCGTCTGCTTGGTGGTCTTACCTTTCGTGTTCACCACTGATCTTACCATTTCCTCCTCCTCGTTGCTTTTGGCAACTTCTGTTCCTGTAAGATATAGCCTCTGTTGTAGGCTATGCTCTTTAGTGTCTTTTATTGTTGTCCCCCCCCCCCCCTCTATCTTTCCCTTGTTCTTCTATATATCAAGGAAGTCCGCCTTCACTAGAAGCTCCAATGCAAGATGGGTAGGGATGTTAAACTCAGGGATATTACCCTCTTTGGCTTCATCCTTATACTTGTGATGATAGTATAAATAATCAACTATACACTCAAGAATATCACCATCCATATCTAATGATATTTTCCCTGTTTGCCCTTCTTCAAACCCTTCCGTATTGCGAAGCACCGATGAAATCAGCGCCACCTCTTTGAGCACGATGAACTTGTGTTTATCAGATGACACTAACGTGACATACGCTGGTTCTGACATTTTTTTGGATGATGATGCGTAGTGGAGGATAAATCTAAATTAAATTTTGGCGTTGTTTTTTTGCGGCTCGATAAACGCCTTCTTCTATAATACACGCTGGGGACGCATTA
Source organism: Isabelozyma rhagii (assembly GCA_003708185.3). Taxonomy (NCBI): domain Eukaryota; kingdom Fungi; phylum Ascomycota; class Pichiomycetes; order Serinales; family Metschnikowiaceae; genus Isabelozyma; species Isabelozyma rhagii. Next base: position 388,828 of record PPNO03000011.1, on the reverse strand, counting down.
CCTTTCGTGAGCCTGATTACCATAGTCGATGTTGACCAATCCAAGTCTCAGTTGGCAGAAGCTCCAAGATGTCTACTACTGCTTAAGACCCTGCTACGAGTCTTTGAATTGGTCTATCGATAACCTATATTCTAACTATAAAGCGAAGATATCTAAACATACCACCCTCATAGCATTGGCCAGTAACTTAGTTCCTCATCCTAATCTCATAGAAATCTATTCTCTTAGCGGTACTAAACTTTGGTCGGTGATATACAATAGCAGTCCTAGTGATCATATTGTCGATTATGCATTTAGAAATGAAGATTTATGTGTGGTTTTGAACAATCAAAAATTCCGGTATTATCGTGATTTCAAAGGAACTTTTAATGAATACAATTATACTCAAGGCCTAATTAAATTGACTAAACCTCAAACTAATGGAATTGATGCTTTTGACAGTGTGAGTCCTCATAAAATCACCAATTTGGAAAATAACCAAACCGAGGAAGTGTTTCTTGTAGACCTGTGTGAATTATGGGATAAGTTTCTTATTCTTAAACTAAAAAGCATGTACATCATTACCGACCTTGATACATTTCAAAACTATCAAATTCCATTCACCCATTTGGATGCCTCTAAGTTCCATTGCTTGTCATTCTTATCTTTCGAGGATAATGTCTTAACCATCCTATTGAGTTATGATACTTCAATCATATCTATCAAAATAGATTTTTCCACGGAAACTTACGAAATTACCGATCACGAACTTACAGATGGACCTTTTTCTCAAATCAATCCTTCTCCGAATAGCTCATTAATAGCTTTATTTAATGAAGATGTCTCCAAAATATTCGTGATAAATAATTCGTTCGATCAGGTATTATTGGAGTACGATACCTCAAATGACTCCAGTTCTCCCTATCAAATTGAGTGGTGCGGTAACGATGCAATCGTACTTTCATTAAGAGATGAAGTCAAATTGGTGGGGCCAGGACAACGATCTATTTCGTTCTTTTATGATATTATAGACGAAGAGGACTTTGACCTAGAAATGATATCAAAAGATAATAATGACTTCTCCTTCACCATTCCCATCATCAAATCCGAATGCGATGGACTTAAAATTATCACTACAGGAAAAGTTGAATTTCTTAGTAGGGTACTTGATCCCGTCATAAACTTACATCAGATTGGATCGTCTCATCCATGTAGCATATTGCTAGACTGTGTGGATAAACTTCAACAACAATCATCAAAATCTGACACCAACATATCTCTCTTGAAGTCAGATGACTCCCTTCTCCCTGCAATGAAAGAATGTTTAAAGGCAGCGCTTGAAGAATTCTCCTCTCCATGGCAGAAAAAAATTTTGAGAGCAGTTTCTTTTGGTAAGATTTTCTATGACGACTATTTTAATGCTGAAGAGTACCTCGAAGTTTTAAACACAATTAAGATACTAAACCAAATTAGAGCTAGTGAAATTGGACTTTTCTTTACCAACTCGCAACTATTGAACATCGGCTGGGACGAAGTAATTAAAATGTTATTGAGAAGAGAGCAACATTACTTGTGTGTTAAAATTATTGATATTTTGTTATTGACCAATTTGAAACATTTGGTATATATTGATTGGTGTTCTAGTAAAATAAGGAAGGAGTTGAATATGTCAGATATCGAATTATTCAAGATAATTGTCACGAAGTTGCATGATGGTAACGAAAGATCCTACATGACTGTAGAAGACATTTCCAATACTGCGTTCGAAGAAGGAAGAATGGATTTATGCAAGTTATTGATAAATGCCGAACCCCTGATTTCCAAAAGAATTACCCAATTCCTAAAGTTTGAGGATACAGAGTTGGCATTGGTGAAATCGTTTCAGTCAGGAGATTATGATCTTTGTCGTCTTTTGTTATTACATTTCCAGAACAAATACTCCGAATTTCAATTCTTCCAAGTTTTAAATCAAAATGAAAAAAACGGGATAATTACTGATACATCTTTGAAGACTATAGATGATCCAAAATTCCTTAATCTTATACAAAACGAGAACGTATTTCTCACCGGTGATTTGGTGGGCAACTTCTGGGTACAATCGATCGGGATTAACACCCCGAAGACATTGGAGAACTATTTGAGACACGAAGATAGAAAGACTGAATCTTCTGTCCTTAAATTTAAAGACTTCATCAAGAAGCAGTCATTTGAAGAGGACGGAGAAACTTTGGGTGAAGAATTTTATCTATCATACAAAGCAAGACTTGCTAAACTTGCTGGACGCTCGTCAAAGAAGAGCTCTACTAAATTGTACCAGTTGGAGTTAAATCTTTTAGAATTAAAGAAAAAATTAACCGAAACCTATCAAAAATCATTCTATTCAGAGAAGACAATCATCGATATTTTAACTAAACTCATAAAGATGAATCAAGTAAAACAAGCAACTAAAGTCATGAAAGACTTTAAAGTTTCCCAACAAAAGTTTTGGCATCTAGTTCTCCAAACTTATGCCCTGGCTGGTGAGTTCGCAAAGCTTTACAAATTTGTAGTTGACAATAGTCCTTCAACCTCAAATTTGAAATCTCCAATTGGATTTTGTCCCTTCGTTAAATCAGCAGTGTTTTACAACGCCCCTCAAGACCAAATCTCAATCTATATTCAAAATAGCCATGATCTCACATATACTGAAAGAGTGGAATTATACGTTGCCAATGAAGATTATAGTTTGGCAGTGCTGGAATCGTTCAAGAATAAAGACGTCGATCTTCTTCGACACATTTACTCCAAGACCCAAGCGCTTGGTTACACGGATATTTCGCAAACTATTCAATCAAATTTGTCGAAACTAGGTTATTCCACCTAAAACTTACATACTCTAATTCCGTGAAAGTTAATGCATTTTTCAATTATCAAAAATTACTTCAGAGGTTTCTATTTCGTGTATGGAAAAAAGTTTCCATCTTTCACTACTCCACAGCTCTGACCTTCTTCTCCCGTTAACCAACCCGGGATCTTCTCTAGGTCGACGACAGTTTCTTCCTTTTTAGTGGTGAGAACGGATAGTTCATGTAGCCCAGCGAACACATCTATTCCCGTCAACTTTATTTTGATATTAGTATAGTCTTCATGTCCTAGTTTATCTTTTAGCACGTACTCAGCGTATTGAATAGGTGCAATTGAAGAAAACTCACTTTGCAATTTGGTCTCGCCGTCATCTTCATCTTTAAGAACATTGTGCTTTTTCCGGGTTGCCGATTTTCTGTTATCATCAAAAAACTTCTCTGAAAGTACTTGTCCTTTTTTTGAACCTTTGAACCTTATGTTTGCAAGACTTTTGAGCTTTTTCATTCGTGAATTCTGCAATCGTTCCTCGGGAGTAACATCTACTTCGACTTCAGAATCAGAGTATCCCATCGATTGGAGAACCGCATGCTTGTCAACTGTATTTAAAGGTAGCATATCTACTGTCCCATCGGCATATGGGGCCCAAACTCCCAATGAATTTCCAAATCTGGAACTTCCCTTTAAAATATGCATCGATTCTAGTGATTTTATTGGTCGCTGTTCTTCGTTGGTTATTAACCGAAGTAAATTGAAAGGATTTTGGGGTAGACTCCTCTCGACTGCCTGGAGCACGATATCAAATGCCATACCATTGCCAGGGGAGTGAATTACATGAGGTGAGTTTAAAGGAATTGCAAGAAATATTGGTTTATGAGATGAAATGTGAGGACGATTAGAAAATCCTGGTTGTGACGTGGGCAGGAGATCAAATACTTGGATCCGAATAAGTATCAAGGGGAGTTTGGGATGTTTACACACGTAAATATATGTCATGAAGAGGGCACTCAAGTCTTTGGATAGAGTATTGAGAAATTTTTGAGGGTCTAACAGGATGGGCATCTCTTTATTTGTCGAATCTCTTACAGTTGACAGTATCCAGGAGTATGATGCTGGTCTATCAACTATCAATTGACTGTCTATTTGAGAGAGCTGAAGTAAATTTAACCCTTGGGGCCAAAATTCAAACAAGATTCTATCAATTACCTTACGTTTGGGCCACTTTCCTGAATTCAATTTCATATCCTGGACACATTTACTGACATGACTGTTGAAGTGCTTTTGGCTTATAGTTTTCGATTGTTTCTGTGGCTGAGCAATCACTAGTTTGGACCATAGAAGTATCAACTCCACTAGTGATGATTTGGGTAGGTGGCCTAGCACATTTGTCTGGACTTTTTTTGTGAGTATAGGGATGTAGTTATTGGGTAGAACATTCTTCTTATTATTGATATTGGCTACTCGAGGCATCCTATCTATAACTTCACCAATGAAAACCACCTAAGAACATGTATAGATCATATCTTTGTTTATGTTTGGGGTCGTGTGAGACCGCAAAATATGCGAGTTGGCGCATTAGCTATTTAGCAGCCATGTAGCTGCCATTAAGTACTAAGCTGTTGCTGGAGTCAAAACATGCTCCTATAGTTAATCTCGATAAGCAGTGTAATATAATAAGGCCTAAAATGAATATATGGGCTACCAAAGTGATAAAAGAGCATCAATGATGAGAGGTCGGCCTCATTATGAACTAGGCAAAGGTTAGTGAAGTCACCATGACTATACCCCTGTGTCTCTTCCTTGTGGTTTTCTTAGCTACTTCAAGAAGAAAATAACAAAAGAAGTTACGTATGATAATAAGCCTTCACTTATCGTATCCCATTCATTTACTATTAAGCGGTTTGGCACTGTGTGTGCTTACCAGTACCGGTCCCAGATTTTGACCTGCACACAGTCGAGATGCTCTTCAGTCAATAATTTTTCAGTCAGAGATGAGCTAACTGGTAACGATCTTGCATTAGACATCGAAAACATTGAAACGAAGAATATGAGTCAAAGTGATGCTGTTCAATCCAAGATTGAAAGTGGAGAAACTTTGAAAACTGAGGTCGCCATAGATGACACGTTAGATAGAAAAACCTTATTCATTAGATCAATTCCCTTTGAAGCCACTAATGACGAACTTTCAGAATACTTTTCCCAATTTGTACCAGTGAAGCATGCTGTCATTGTCAATGATGAACAAGGTAAATCTCGTGGATTTGGATTTGTTTCGTTTACTATGGAAGAAGATACCCTTAGTGCATTGGTGGAAGCAAGAAAGACTAAGTTCAAAAATCGTTTACTCAGAGTTGATATTGCAAAGAGAAGAGACCGTAAGGAAAAAGGTAATGATAACACTCATAAACCCTCTCCAGCTCCTGCAGCAGAGAAGAGAAGAGCCAGATTAATTGTTCGTAACTTACCATGGTCATGTAAGGACCCTGAAGTGTTGAAGAAATTATTCAACAAGTATGGGACAGTTTTTGATGCCTACATTCCAAGAAAGAAGGGAGGACAGATGTGTGGTTTTGGTTTTGTGACTATGAAGAAGACCGCTGCTGCTGAAAAAGCAGTGAAAGATTCTGTAGGCTTGAAGATCGATGGTAGAGAGGTGGCTGTTGATTTGGCTCTTGAAAAATCTAAATGGGAAGAAGTCATAAAACAAGAACCTGAAAGCGAAAGTGAGTTAGAAGAGGAGGAAGCAGAAGAAGAAGAAGAAGAAGAAGAAGACGATGATGCCGATGGGGATGAAGATCATAATGATAGTGAGGAAGACAAGGAATTCGATGAGTTAAATCAAGTCAATTCTGACGATGAAGTTGACGAAGAAGAAGAGGAAGAGGAGGAAGAAGAAGAGAGACCGAAAGCTAATAGACAGGAAGCTTACTCTATTTTTATTCGTAACATTCCCTATGATGCCGATGAAGATTCTTTGACTGAACATTTCTCCCAATTTGGTGAAGTCAAATATGCCTTACCTGTTATAGATAAAGAAACTGGTTTGGCTAAAGGTTCCGCCTTTGTTGCATTTGCTAGCCATGAGGCTTACGAAAAATGTTTGGTTAATGCTCCATCCAAAGCATCTACCTCATTGTTGATTGCCGATGATGTCTCGCCTGGTTATGTTTATCAAGGGCGTGTTTTATCACTTGCATCTGCTGTTGACAGGGAATCAGCTCACAAATTGGCAGAGAGAAACTCAGAAAAGAGAAAAGAAGTATTGGGCAAAGCACCTGGTGAAAGAGATAAAAGAAACTTGTTCTTGTTAAATGAAGGAAGAATCTCCACTAATTCTAAATTAGCGCAAGTTATTACCAAAACTGACTTGGAATTAAGAGAAAAATCATACAAATTGAGAGTCCAACAACTAAACAAGAATCCTACTTTGCATTTGTCATTAACCAGATTGGCTATCAGGAATCTTCCAAGATCAATGAATTCTAAGGCATTGAAAGCCTTAGGTCGTAAAGCTGTGGTTCAATTTGCTACCGAAGTCAAAGAAGAAAAAAGACAACCACTATCCAAAGAAGAAATAAATCGTTCTGTTAGACTCAAGCACGAATTGGGAGAATTTGAAGAAAAAACTGACGGGAAAAAGAAAACTAAAAATAGTGGTGTGGTCAAGCAAGCCAAAGTCATTCAAGAGGTTAAAGGTTCAGGGGAGATTGGTAGAAGTAGAGGATATGGTTTTGTTGAATTTAGAGATCATAAGTGTGCATTAATGGGTTTAAGATGGTTGAATGCTCATGAAGTAACCAATGGGGAAATTTTCGAAGGTTTGACTGAGGAAGAAAAGAAGCAGGCATCTTTGGAAGGTCTGACGAAAAGAAAATTGATTGTTGAATTTGCCGTTGAAAATGCCCAAGTTGTAAAGAGAAGAAGGGATAAAGTATTCCAATCTCGTAAGAGAAATGATGATGGAGAGGAACCTGTTGACAAAAAGAGAAAGAGAGAACGTCGTCATGATGAGGATGAAAATGATAGCACCAATAAGAAAAACAAAAAAGCTCGAAAGGGATCCGCTAAGAAAGGTAACATGAACAAGGGACAACCAAAGAAAACAGGGGATGAAGTGAAAGAAAAACCAACGTCAGGGTTAACCAACGAAGTCAAGCTGTTAATTGGTAAGAAACGTAGAATGAGAAAAAACAAAAAGTGATTTAATAATCCATTAATGTACCATAGTTATTACACAATACGTTATTCTATTTTCTTGTAGTGCAAATCCTTTTTTTTTTTTGCAGTAATTTCACCGGTGTACGGATTTGGCGATAAATAAAGCGCCCATTAATTCATTATCAGTTTGTGGTAAACCCGACATCTGTCTATATAATAAATAATGGTCACTACAGGAGAGCTTAACCAGTTGTCCAAACTGTTGAAACTGCAAACTTACTTAGACAATCCTCCATCACTTCCGTCACAAATCCACAAGGTGCAGACTTGTGCCAATTACACTCTCTCGCAACCACATCAAGCGGTGTATCTGAATCAAGATGTTTTGAGTTATAGACGAGTAAACAAGTATCTTGACCAATTGGATGTTGATTCACAATGGATTCAACATCTGCTTGATCCCCCAAGTTCTCAATTTGGTTATAATGAGCTACTGTATTCTTCTATTGATGATACTGCTTTATCGGTTAAATTCTCTTCTTCGTTTCAAATTGACAATATGTTGCCGAGCGACTTAATCATGAATAGCAGTATACAAATTGCTGATGACATGAGCGCAGTGAAAGCTACAAGTACCTCTCAAAATACGCCCACTTCCAAGAGAGTTCTAGATATGAAGCCAACAATGTCCAAAACCTCGCTGATACAGCAATTTAAAGGAAAACTCAAAAGACTCAGGTCACCATCAACAGAAGATGTAAGCTTTCAAGAACTCAAGTTGAAAAAGTTGAAAGAGTCATAATACATTCATTTTTTACCTATTACTGCTGACTAGCTGCTTGTGATTGTGAATGTTTTTTTGTTCGGCTGCAAAAATTTACTACTTCAATTTGCGATATGCTATATACAATCCAGATAAAACATCCATTATAGTGGAATAAATAAAGCCTATATTATAAATACTGAACTAATTATTCTTTTGGATTATATAAATGTTTTTTTTTTCATTTTGTCAAAAACTGCCAAAAATTGTAATTTCCTCAGAAATTCAACCTCAAAATGTCGAAATTAATAATCATATCAATGCTTTTTCTCCAAATATCTGGATATCCGACTTTTTTGAAAAACTCGACACTCTCTTCAATTGATAATCAAAATGAAATGTTAGTGCCTGTTCTTCAACCTTTCGAGAGTACGGACGAGCTTTTGGCATCATCATTGTGGAAGAATCTTCAGAAGAAAAAAGATCCTATGGTTGCAAAAAGTACTGTGCTCTACGTCAAAGACACTACTAGTACGTACTATTTTGATCCCTCTGAATACAAAGAAGAAGCCACATTATCAGGCCTACCATTTTGGAAGTCAAAAACAAGAGACATTAACCTAATCGAGGTGCAATATGGAGATGCGAGAACTGCGTTATTAGCAAATATTCCGGTTTCGCCTTGTCTTTCTTCCGAGCTATCGTCAGGTGGAGGCTCCTACACTCATGCATTTGAATTTGAGCATGAGCTTAGTAGTAGTATTGGTCCCGGGGTATCTGGCACGCTTGGAGTTGTAGGAGTACAATTAGATGCAGCTACTTCCATCGGATTCCAATTCAACAGTGTTGGGTCATTGAGCTGCAAAGCTGAACCAGGTATGAAGACTCAAGTTTTCGCTGCTATTGGATTTAAATACTTTCCTCTGGCTAGAAAGCGATTGGTTTGTGTTCACGGAGATGAAATTGCAACCGCTAAGTGGAAGAAGTATAACGAAGAGTCTGAATACGAGGATGATGACTTGGGTGCCGTATTCTTCGATATGAGCACTTTAAGTCAACACCAATGTGTCACTATTCCACAATATTTAAGATGTAATGATTACGGCCAAAGTATGGATCCAAGAGTGGAATTGAAGAAGTATCTTGAACAAAGATAAATATACTTTGCATGAATACTATATGAATTTTTATATTATTAAAACGTTAAAATATCTAATTGTAGAATGCTATTTTTTAAAAAAAGAACATAAGTCATGAAAAGTTATTGCAAAGATCAAAGGGTAGAGAATTATAGAACTAGCATAACGGGAAGCAAAAAAATTATTTGAATTTTTGATGTCTTCATTTCAATGTTCATGTGGTGATACGTGAATGATCGTCATATTAGTAATCAAGGAAGGATATGATCATAGTGATTGTCAAGGCTCAATTAAAAAAAAATCAGCAAATTATTGTACAGTGATGAAATGAATCATGAGGCATTTAACAATCAGTCAAGGCATAAGTGTGGATGTTGAACAACGATAGGATGAGATGATCACAAGAAATAATCACTTCTTTGTTGCTTATTGGTGTTGTTTTTCACCGACAAATCACCGTCTTGAACCGCACTAAAGATCTTGAAGTTTGGCTCTAAGTCTTCGTCAACTTGCATCACACTGGCAACATTACCACATCTATAACAATAATTTGGAGCGGACCATACCGTCACCACATCTTGGTCCTTGAAATGATAACGGAATCCTTCCATGACCAACTGATGAGCTCTGGCAATTAATTCCAAGTTGTTTATATGATTGAATTCTCGACTGACTTTTGAACCGAAGAGCCAACCGGCCCCTCTTGGGGACACAGCCCACGTATCTACGTTATCCGGGTCAGACCAAACCAAATCACAGAATCCTCCTTCATGAGGAACTTCTTGAGCTCTACTCAATACTCTGATTTGATCCAACATTCTGATTTCGGGTGATAATCCACCATGGACACATAAAATCTTACCATCAATGATTGCTGCCAAAGTCAAAAAATCGAATACTTGACAGCAAAATTTCCACACGGTAGTTGAGCCGTATTTTGTTAAACATTCTTCGTAAAATCCGTAAACTTGTGTGATTTGTCTTGATTCATGATTACCTCTAACCAATGTTATTTTATGAGGATACTTCACTTTTAGGACCATTAACAACGTGAAAGTTTCTAATGAAAAGTAACCACGATCAACATAATCTCCTAAGAAGATATATCTTGTGTTATTATCATCACTTGGTAGTCCCCCCAGGATTTGGAATAATTCCAATAGGTCATGAAATTGACCATGGATATCACCACATACAGTGACTGGCGATTGAACTGGTTGAATATTGGATTCTTCCATCAACAACTCTTTCACCAATTCACATAGTTGTTTCATATCTGATTCGGATAATGCCACACATTTTTTAATTTGCTCTAGCCATTGATCTGGTCCTCGTTCTCCCATTATAACTTATATAAGCATAAAATTCACTATAGGTGTACAATACTACCCACTAAAAAAACAACAAATTATCCAGGAATTGGCAATAAGAATTATAATTATAATCTATTGATTAAAATTACCCTTCCGTTATTTGCCTTACTAATACCTCAGTGTCGAGATTTTTTTGGTTCCTATTCAAATGGCCCTTCACCGCTGATTAAAAATGATTTTTTTTTTTCCTTTTGCCTGAGGAGTGCACACAGAAAAGGTCGTGCGAGAAGGATAAACAATTAGAACCGCACGACTCTAGAAAATTTCGAGACATCAGTGAAGAAAGAACTATTAATTAGAGGAACTATACTAGAGAACGACAGTAGAAATGATATCCAGGGTCATAAGGAATGGATCTCTCACTCAAAGAACTTCGATAGGGTTCAGAACTTTCGCTAGTAACAGAATAGCGTTCAACGAAAATACCACCTCTTCTGATATCAATATGAAGAGAAAAGACTCATGGGCCCCAACTAATGAAGAAGGAGAAAATGTTAATTCAATCACCAATGAATTAGTGGGAATGACTAGACAACTTCAAAAAAATAACCAACCACCTATTCAAATTGATCCATCTTTAACTAAAAGATTCGAATCTGGATCCACTTATACACCATTTGATTTTAGTGTTGATAAACTTCTTATTAGCAAACAGGAAATGAAGAAAAGAGCATCCAAGATTCAAGATCCTTTTGAAAAAACTGGTATCGATCCTCGTGACTTATACACCATGCCAGAAATCTTATCCAGATTCGTGACCTCGGCTGGTCAGATATTACCAAGAGAGGTTACTGGATGTAACGGTAAGAACCAAAAGAAGTTAGGGATTGCCATAAAAAGAGCAAGAGCTTCTGGTCTATTGTCAACCGTTCATAAGGATGCCAAGTACTTGCCATTTAGAATATTATAACCACCATGTATATATAAAAACCAACCCGTACATACACGACATCATAAAAAGAAAACTGCATCCGTGCCTCCGTACTCCAGATTCTCAGCCAATTAAAAATTGGTGGGTGTGGGTGCGAGCCACCGGTCATTTGAGTTGAACTAAAAACACTTCTCTTCTTTTCCAATTGATTTGAATCAATTAATTGTACCATCAAAATGTTATCTCAAGTTGCTAAACGTACTGTCCAATCATCTATCAGATCATTTTCTACTGCTAGAGTTGTTTTATCTGACAGTCCAAGTGGTCAAGGACGTTCTCCATTCAATGACCGGGAAAAAGCTGAAGAATCTGTTTACATCAAAAAACATGAAGCTGAACAATTGAAGGTATTAAGAGAAAAATTAGAAAAACAGAAGGAAGCCATCAGTGAATTGGAATCTGAAATCAACAAATTGAAGAAATAATAAGTCACTTTATGATCACTGGATCCATTGGAACCAAGGCACTACTATGGCAATTTTCCGTTCACCTTGATTCCGTCAATTGAGTGTTATTACTCCCAGGTTGTGTATTTACTTTCTTTAATCATTTTAATATACTCATTCAATCTATCTATCATCTCACTTACCTACTCACCGCCGTCAAAAAACTAAACCCCGTACACCAATAAAACATCCGTAAACCAGCAAGCAATCATATCTCTAATGTACGAATGAACGAAACTTTCTACGACAGTATCACCACGTAAAGCACGCCACATGTTATCAATATACTTTATAGGAAGTTCCTAACATAGTGTTCCTTACTTTTACTTGCTTATTACATAAGCAGGGATGCTGGTTTAAAGTTGAGGCCCGCATCCGAAAACGGTAATGTACTAATTAGGCAGTGTAATTAACCTAATTATATCCCCCAAAAAAAATAAGCCCTATTGTCGTTAGGCGAGCCCCCCAGATTCTAGGCGTTGGGAATTAACACACAATATGCATGTAGTTTCTTTTTCTGAAACCAACAAACATTATTGTTTGAATATATATCGATCGGATGCCTGTCAGCTGTTTCTTTACTATCGTCTGAGCTGTCCAGTTGGCGATGATATCCTCGAGTTTTAGGTCAATAACCACCATGAGGTATACGGATGCTGAAATACAGCAAATATATCGAGCCCAGCAACAACCCGAGCAACAGCTCATTGAACAAGTCCATGATGGCTTACCTCCGCCATCAGATGAATATAGTATAAGTAATTTCGAGGAAGAAGAGATACCTCCTTATAGTCCCAATCTTCATAAATATTTGGACATGATGTCATTTGACTCGCGGTTTGCCCCAGTTTTACGAATCAACCGTTATATTGTTAATAACGATGATAAGCTTATAGAGTCCATTGAGAAATTCAACCAGTTTCAAGTTTTACCCCGATCTGTGAACTTATGGAATATATGCCATATTGATGATATGGAGTATGAATCACGCATACCCGAATTACTTCATGAAGGTGGTGGAGCTAGAGCAAGAAATAGATCTAATGATTATTGGCTAGCGCTTTACCTCACCTTACTGGAAAATGGAATAATCCATGGAGATGGTGAATTCGATTCCACGCTAATGCAACTTGCAGGTCAAGCAGCTAGCAACAACTCTGTGGCCAACCTACAGGAATCCGGTTTGAGAGAGAGATCAAGGGGAAATCGTCCGTATCAGCTGGTTTTCCAACTAGAAAGGCAAAGCAGAACAGATAGTGAAAGGCAACAAAGACGAGAACAAAGAGAACTAAGAGCTCAAAGGCGGCGAGAGCTGGAGGCTAGGCAAGCCGAAGAGGAGAGACGACAAGCCGACGAAAGAAGACAAGCTGAGGAGGAGAGAAAACAAAGAAGAGAAGAAAAGAGGTTGAAAGCTAAGGAAAGAAGAAGAGAAGAAGAGAGAAGAAGGGAGGAAGAGAGAAGAAGGGAAGAAGAAGTGAGAGAAATAGAGAGATTACGAAAGGAAAGAAAACAGAGGGAAAGAGAAGAGAGAAGAAGAGAAGAAGAGATAAGAAAAGAGGAGAGAAGAAAAGAAGAGGAAGCAAGAGAAGAAGAAAGATTACGAAAGGAAAGAAAACAGAAAGAAAGAGAAGACAGAAGACAACGAGAAAAAGAAGACAGAAGACAACGAGAAAAAGAAGAAAGGAAACAGAAACAGAAGGAGGAAATGAAGATGCTGGAAGAAGAACAACCAAAGCAGACAGCAAAGCGACAAGAACGGAGAAGAAGACGCAATCTGGACGACAAGAAGAAAGAGATTAGACGAGATGGCAACGACAAGCAAAAAGTGGCTGCGAAAAAGCAAAAGGACCGGGAAAGGAGAAGAAGATTCAAAGAGAATGAAAGAATGGCCATTGAAAGAATGGAGCGAATGATAGGTCAAAGGAAAGGAGAGGAGGAACCCAGAACTGCCTCAGATATTGGCAATGCGCAGCCTACCACTCCTTATCCAGTTGCACCTCATGACATCTTCGGTAGTCTCACTCCAGCCACGTCTCCAATTCTAGAAGGTCAAGCAGTATTTGAGGAACTAGACGGAAGAGAAGGACGGGAAGGAATAGAGGGAAGTCCAAGAGGGTGCCCAGGAATAACCACCTCAAGCAGTCCAAAACCAGCAGCATTTAGTCCGGGAGGTAGCACAGGAAGACTTATTCCTCAGCTCACACGTCCCCTTATGTCCCCTCGTCGCTCTGGACTTATACCACTGCTATTAGCACAAAACATTCCTATGGAAGGCTCTTCATCCCAGATGTCATCTCCTCCTCCTCCAATGAGATCTTCCCATCCTTACAGATCCATAAACCTCCCACAGCAAACCTTGTATATATAGAAACTTGCATTTATAATAGTAATGGTTACCTTTGGTATAGTTCTTTGCTGTAAGTGCATTTCATTCGAATAGTTTTAGCCAGGTTGGCATGTTGCTTACGTAATCAAGAAATGAGCCTTATCAAATGAAAAACCAGGAATGTCAGCTTCATAATCCTCATCTCAAACATTTTCTCCCCATATAAATAAGCGATGTCTGCTCCTGAAGGTTTCCAGAAAGTGAGCGAAGATGCTCATAAATCCAAGGAATTGATCAACAACAATCCTTATGGTCCCAATCCTGCTGACTTTTTATCAAATGTTTCGAATTTCCAGTTGATCGAATCCACTTTAAGAGAAGGTGAACAATTTGCTAATGCGTTCTTCTCTACTGAAAAGAAAATCGAAATTGCCAAAGCATTAGATGATTTCGGTGTTGACTATATCGAATTAACGTCCCCAGTAGCATCAGAACAAAGCAGAAGAGATTGTGAAGCTATTTGTAAATTAGGGTTAAAAGCCAAGATCTTAACTCACATCAGATGTCATATGGACGATGCCAAAGTAGCAGTTGAAACTGGTGTTGATGGGGTCGATGTGGTCATTGGTACATCTCAATTTTTAAGACAATATTCTCATGGTAAAGATATGAATTACATTGCTCAATCAGCCGTTGAAGTGATTGAGTTTGTTAAGTCTAAAGGTATTGAAATTAGATTCAGTTCTGAAGATTCTTTCAGATCTGATTTGGTTGATTTATTGAACATCTACAGAACCGTGGATAAAATTGGAGTAAACAGAGTGGGTATTGCTGATACCGTGGGTTGTGCTAATCCAAGACAAGTTTATGAGTTAGTTCGTACTTTAAAGTCGGTGGTCACTTGTGACATTGAATGTCATTTCCATAATGATACTGGATGTGCCATTGCTAATGCTTATACTGCTTTGGAAGGAGGAGCCAGATTAATCGACGTTTCTGTATTAGGAATTGGTGAAAGAAATGGTATTACTCCATTAGGGGGATTAATGGCAAGAATGATTGCTGCCGACAGGGACTATGTTTTATCAAAGTATAAATTACATAAATTGAGAGATTTAGAGAATTTGGTTGCTGAAGCAGTTCAGGTTAATATTCCATTTAACAATCCAATTACCGGATTCTGTGCCTTCACTCATAAAGCTGGTATCCATGCCAAAGCTATATTGGCTAATCCTTCAACCTATGAAATTTTGAGTCCTTCAGATTTCGGATTGACCAGATATATTCATTTCGCCAATAGATTAACTGGATGGAATGCTATTAAATCAAGAGTTGATCAGTTGAACTTGCATTTAACTGATGAACAATGTAAAGAAGTTACTAATAAAATCAAAAAATTGGGAGATGTTAGACAATTAAATATTGATGATGTGGATTCCATTATCAAAAACTTCCATGCTGATTTGTCAACTCCAATTGTTAGACCTCATCATTTACCTGCAGTTCCTCATGTTATCGAAGGGTTAGACGAATCTTCCACCAAAAGACCTAAAAACTAACCAGGATATCCTCTACGACAGTGTCTCAGGAAGTAAATTGTAAATTGAAAGATTCAATGAGTATTTATTTTGACTCAATGAGTATTTATTTTGACTCAATGAGTAATGTACCTAGACTCAGGAATTGAATCGATAAAGATTAAATTATGTATTGTAATATGTATAACAAACCAAATAACACTCAGATGTAGATGTTTGGTAAGAGCGGTTCATAAATTAAGATTTTGGACATCATCGGTGCAGGGTTCGCATCAAGCTATAGTCATGAGCTCATCGGCCGCACCGGTTGTGGTGGGCCTGTTCGAAGCCCACCCACACATAGCCAATAGATGTCAATAGAAGTAGACAGCGACTTAGTAAGGGTATGGAATACCATTAGACAAACTGTAGACACTCACATAAGCATATTATTAGCACACACCCGTGCGCTATACACCGTGCACAGCTTGTCACAAATACGGAGAAATTTTCCAGCCATATGTTCAACTGGATTCTAAAAGTTCGATCATCATAAGTGAGAAGGCGATACCACTAGCAATTATAGACATCATAGTACAAGTGATTATAGCTTTACGTCTAGTCCCCGAGCTGACAGTTATGCCATCCTTATGTTCTTTGGAGTATAAGACGAATCCAGTAATAACATTGATTAGAGCAATGACAATACAAAGCAAACGAATTTCTTGATGCATGATGGTTGTGGGGAATTGTTGTAAATAATAAGAGATTATAGGTTGTGGAGGAGGAGGAGGAGGAGGAGGAGGGGTGATAACTGGGACAGTTGGCTTTCCATTAATTATTCGTGAAGATGCGTTCTTTGCTTTTTTACTAGATGGACTCGGTTGATTCAACGACTTGTGATCATTCTAGTATAGTGCGATTAATAAGGAAAAGAAGAAGAAGAGAAGAAGAATTATAGAGGAAGAAGGTTCACTACAGAAAGGTTAAATAAAAATTGGCAAGCGAAAAAAAAAAAAAAAAAAAAGACAATAAATAAAAAGAAAAGAGAATAGGCCGAAATGCCTTGAAAAAAAAAAAAAAAATACTATACTTTACTTTCTTGAAGGAGCCGAGTCACAAACAAAAAATTGTATTAGTGCTCCCTTAAAAATCGTCTGTTGGAGGGCAATTCATTAGTCGACTGGGATAAGGATCAGCTCCTCGTGCATTGCGAATATTAGACATGGCCACCTGGTAAAAAAATAGGCTGAAAGAATTAGTGGGATCTCCCCCGACTGAAAAAATAATGTCATCATGCACGTGCATATCACGCGCGAGAATTCAAAATGCACTCACGTGACATGAAACTGAATCATTTTACGAGCAAACATACTGAAGACAACATTGTCTCCATATCTCATTACCCGAGGTTGCTCTACTATCACCTGAGCTCTCTATTGCGTGTTCAAGCTCCTACCCGCTTCGAGTAATTGTCTTGAACTGTGAGGAGCTTCATGTTCACGCATTCACTTCCGCACCATGAAAGACAGGGTCTGGTCCTTATTGACTGAGAACAGGGCTCATGCCAGAGTCTCCAAGAGTTCTGGGGATCCCTGCATTGCCCCAAGGTGATTTCTCATCGTTTTGTAACAGGAACGGTCTGATTGTTATAAGCCATTTGCAGCCCCAATGCAAGATGAAGATCATGCCTATCAGAAGCATGAAGTCCGGTGTCGTGTGGTTATTCCTCATAAAAGGACCTCTGATAAGAACGAAATTGGGGGTTCTAGGCTTCTCCACATCTCACAGTTAGGATTGAGCAATGTACAACGTAGCAAGTAAACAGAAGACACGAATGAAGCCCATTACGTCATAATGGCTCTTCTTGGATCTAAACGAAAACTAATGATGGTACCCAAATGCGTATTTCCTTCAGGAACCCCAGTAGAGAACTTTTTATCATACCACATCACACCATCTATCTATCGACATAATGGTAACTCCATCGCTGGAATGTATTTGTCACTGCTGCAACTTTAGCTTGAAGCTGTCGCATGGTGCATGGCTGACAAATTGTTTCGCGGGGTCGAGAAAATTAACTCCGATTTCTGTGCCGAATAGAAGTCCGAGCCGATTCCTACCCAAATAATACATCCCCCAAGATCGAACAATAAGAGGTCGTGATAAGGCAAAAGAGTATAAAAGCATCAGAATTCTCACCAACATGGTAAATCAATCATTCAACACTTTTCTCATTCAATAAACAATGCTGCAATTTCAAAAATTAGGTGACTCTGGTTTACATATCTCCAAAATCATAGTTGGATGCATGTCCTATGGAAGTAAGGCCTGGGCTGACTGGTGTATTGAAGATGAGGAATTAGCTCTAAACATCTTGAAGAAATGTTACGACAACGGATTGAGGACATTTGACACTGCTGATGTCTACTCCAATGGTCGGTCTGAAGTGTTATTAAGAAAGTTCACTGAAAAGTATAATATTCCAAGAGATAAAATTGTCATCTTGTCCAAATTATTCTTTGCTGTTGAACCTGAAGACCCAGGTTTCAATTTATTCACAAAATCGGATAAACCCGAGTACGAGTATATGAATTCCAAAGGATTATCTCGTAAGCACATCTTTGACGCCGCCAAAGCTTCTACTGAAAGATTGGGAACCTACATTGATGTACTTCAAATTCATCGTCTAGATGACACTCCCAAGAAGGAAATCATGAAGGCATTAAACGATGTTGTTGACCAAGGTTTTACTAGATACATAGGTGCTTCTTCTATGAAGGCAGTGGAGTTTGTCGAGTTACAATTCATTGCTGATAAATACGGTTGGCATAAGTTCATTAGTATGCAAAACTACTACAACTTACTCGACCGTGAGGATGAACATGAATTAATTCCTTTCTTGAAGAATTCAACGTTGGGTCCTGTTACCTCAATTCCTTGGTCTCCCATCGCTAGAGGTGTGTTAGCAAGACCATATAGTGCAAGAAATGATTCTGTTAGACTGAAAACCGACCAAGGTATCCCTATGTTGGGTCTTGACAAAGTGAACGACACAGAGAAAGAAATAATCGATAGAGTAGAGGAGGTTGCCAAGAAACACAACGTTAGTATGGCCAACATTGCAACCGCTTGGGTGTTAAGCAAGGGCCATTGCCCAATCGTGGGTCTTAGTTCTGAAGCAAGGGTAGAAGATACTATCAAATCTTTCGATGTCAAGTTGTCCGAGGAAGACATCAAATACTTAGAAGAGCCTTACCTTCCAAAAAAACCATATACATAGAAAAGTATGAGTTGTATAGAAAGAAAAAAAACAAAAATTAAAAAAAGCGTAGAAAAATCTTATGGTCCGTCCAATTGATTTAATACTGAATCGATTTATTGTTGTCTCAGACCCTGGCTCTTAGATGTACCTGTTCTCGCTGTTTTTCCGGTTTTACGGGTGACGACTTTCACAGCTTCATCCTCATCCTCCTCATCATCATCACTATCTCCTTCTTCAATAGACACAGGCTTTCTTCTTCTTTGGAAATCCTTGATATGGGCCCGGTGTAAAGCATCGGAAATATTTTGAATAGCTGACTTCCGACGAGATAGTTGTGGTAATCCATCCAAAGGCCTAGTTGGAATTCTGTTCAATCCAAGATCGGCTTCTTCATCGTGTGGTTGTTGAACCGACGTTGTTCTCGAATCTTCTGGATGAGCAAAACCAGTTTCTTCCAATAAATCAAAGTCAAATTGGTGGTACTTAAGACCAACCAATTTTTTGATTGCTTTTTCTACTCTTGACGATATAGTGTAGGGTAATGGAGACTCTCTTGAGGCCCTGAATAGAATCACGTTAGTGCAGTGTTCATTTTCCATTCTGAAGAAAACCCAGATGAATCTTCTAATCACTTCAGCCAATGCTATACAGAAACTAGTAATTGCCAGCTGCTGAATCTGATGACTGAAAAATGCATAGAATACCCATTGGAATCGGAGTGCCACATCCAATATAATTGCGGTATAATAATAGGCTGGCCTCTTGAAGAATAAGTGATTTCTTAAAAGCTTATGCTGGGAGCCTGGCTGTCCCAAAGACCAATCCATAACAATGTCCCATGTTGAAGTGTATAATGAATTAATCACAGCAAACACGATAAATATGGCTCGATGCTGAGACGTTCTTTGAATACGCCAAACACTCAATAAACAATAGTATAACGCAGAGAAACCATACTTCATCATGTTAGCTAAGTGAGGGAACCAGTCCCCAGTATCGCAATAACGTCTGACACACTGAAGAAAACGCCAAATACTTGGCAAAGTACTGAAAAAACCCATTAATCTTGATTTCGAGGACCCACATACGTTATGAACGTGAGAAGGAGGACCTCCACCCAACAGTCCATTCCATTGATGGGCATACAAACAGAAGAAAAACGAGATATTTCCCATGGTATAAGTCAATGAACAAAAGATATCACCAAGAAAGAAGTCCCGGAACTCAACCGGATAAAACCCTGATAATAACAATCTCCAAAGGGCAATTTGCAACCATTTTCTGCTGGAACCATAAAATTGAGGCCCCGGCCAAAAAAACACAATCAACAACAGTCCAAGGTAAAGCCATGGCCAGTCTCTAGAAGGGAACTCATCGGGCCAATAATCTTCTGAAGCAAACCAGAAAATCACGGATAATGCAGCGAATGATAATGAAGGAAGAAACCAGAATTGCTTGTAATTCAAAGCAGTTGCCAAGTTGAATTCGAAAATAAATTTATAGTTGATTTTGAATAAATCAAATACAAGGAAGTTGATGCCAAATAAAAGTAAAGTTAATGTAATCATGAAAAACCCACCCCAAACTTGTAGTAAAAATGAGCCTTCTGGTAGGGTTCCAGAAAAAGTTTTCGATACCATATTGTAGATCCCAATTATTAGTAGAGGAAAGCCGACTCCTAATAAGAAACCCGAGGCAAAGAACGAGGAATAGTATGATGGTTGTCTAATGTTCATGTTGTTGTAGGCGTATGCTGAGCTCTTCAATTTTTCCAAACCTCTCTTTCTATCAGGAAGATCTTGTTCAAAAAAGGTAAGATAGAACTCTTCTACTTGAGGAAATAATTTATCGATCAAATCACTTGATTGAAAGTAAGAAGAGTTATCCACCCGTTTCATGAATGCAAGCGAAATTGTTGACCGAGTGGCTTTGTCATATTTCTTGGTGATTTTTCTGAATGCAGTTCTATTAAGTGATTTGTAAGATTTGATCAACGATAAGGCTCTATAGTGTTCGATGACTGCTGCCTTTAATTGTTTACGAGCATACGGATAAGGGGCAGAAATTTTCTTCTTCTTGATGTAATCACTTCTTCTATTTTGTCTGGCCATAGAAGAAGTTTCCGGAGCATCCGGTACAGCTTGTGAGGAGGTTTGAATACTCTCAATGTCTTCGGAATCAATAGATGCCAATTCGTCATACTCACGACCTGATGTAGAGGTTAAAATCCCATTTCTAATCTGATTTTCCCGGAAATTAGGATCATACTCATCATCATTAGTTTTGTATCTTGTAATCATTGCCGTATCATCTTCAATTTTCTTTTTCTTTCTCCACTTGTCAAGGAATCTGGTGGACGGTAGAGACGGGATATCAAATCTTCTCAAGTTAGCAAACACTGATCTGGTCCGGAAAGCTATATCATTGACGGCACTATAGGCTTCTGTTATATCAGACATATGCATTTGATAGTCATGGATTTTCCTATTTTTCAAAATAACATTTCTGTGGTCTCTGAGTTGATATAGTTGATCTTGCAATATAAGAAAACGTTCATAGGCTTCGTGTTCCTTTTCGGTGAAAAAACCATCAACTTTTGCCAACTCAGAGTCTAACCAGCTGAAGAACTTCTTAACCTCTTCCTCATAATCTTCCTGTTTATCTTTAGCCGACTTCATCGAGTAGTGGAATACCGAAGGTCTTCGGTTGGATTCTTCTCGCGGTGATTCAATCACCTGAGGGAGGCTACCACCTCTACTAGGGACAGACTGATTATCTGAATATGCTTTGGAGGTATCAACATGTGAATCAACAGGATTTAGTAATGGGGTCCGGTCATTTGCTTCGACACCTTTATCTGGTGATGGAGATTGTTCCAAATGAGACCCACTATCTCTAGCAACGTATGGTAGGGCATCTTTCATCTGAGCTATCTTTTTGATGAGCTTCTTCCCCAGTTTGTAATCCACATACTGGTCTTTCCACTCAGGAACAAGCCCCTCGCTCAAAGATTCCCCGAACTTCATAGGTGCTAAGGTTCATAAAGGAAGTTATAAGCAAGAAGTTTATCTTTTTATTTTCTTTTTTTCAGCGCTGCATGTTTGCTAATTTAGCCGCACCATTTGCTCCACGTTCCCACGACTATTGAGCTGCGAAAGAAGAGAACAACTTATATGCCTTTGCAGAAAAAAGCTGCAAAAAGAGTCATTTGAAACTGAAACTGGAGTCTACAGTGTTCTTGATGGTGTCGTAGAATACTTAGAGCATTATTCACGACTGAAATACATCGGTCAGACCTTATGGTGGTGACCATTGATAGAATAGGGAGACTCAAATAATAGACTATTACTGTACTGAAAAATACGTAGAAAAACATCATAACTTCTTTGGTACTCCACCTCCTACATCGAAATTGAAACAAACATTCATATGGCAGCAGTGTAAATTTAGCCGGATGAGGAGCATTCCAGAGGCTACATTGAAAAACAATAATAAGTTGTAAAGACTGCATAGCAGTATTCCAACAGTTAGAACCGGTCTTCTATATCATGTGCTATATAGTACCCTATTCTATCTCTCCATTAATCTTATTTCCTGAGTTAAGGTACATCAGCTATGCATAATTCCGATTAAACTTGGGGTCTTTTCTATTTTTTTAACAACAACTTTTGAAGATCAGATCGTACCAATAATGATCATGACAACTGCCTTTTTCTTTCATTAGATGCATAACTTGTATAAGAATCAGGGAAGAATCCTTTGCCTTCGCTTTTCTCAGCGCACAATCGGTTTTGTGAGTAAAAAAATATTTTGATAAGATAAGATAAGACTTTGGCTGCAGACTGCAGATGAAAAAAACGAAAAAGAGATCATGGAAAAAAATACTGACAGCTATTCTTTAAGGAAATGAGTTTGCTATTATCCTCAAAGATGTTGGAGATACTTGAGTGACAGCGCACTTGTCGTCTCTGACATCCAGATCTACATTAACAACATAGCCGTGTAAGGGAATTGGCCTTGGTTATTGATACTGACCAAAGCCTCCGAGCTAGATTTTGTAGGTCTCGACGATTGTAAATTCACAGTTATATTCTTTGTGTATGATGTTGTTTCGTTCTGGCGATGAACTACGAATGCTATTTTGGTGCCAAACGGTTATTTTCATCAAGGGGTTACTTCCCTGTTGAATCGATTGACAACTACAGGTTGTAAATTGCACCAATTTATTAAATATGCTTGAATTAAAGATTCCTGCTCTAAAAAAACAATGAAGTAAAAACAAAATTCGAAGTATTCGAAGTAAACTATGCGAGGAATAATACAGTTTAGTTTTTATCGTATCTTACGTACAAGGCATCAATGAAATGCGGGTGTTTGATTCCTGGAGGTTTGGCTTCTTTGAAGCCATCGACAGCCTCTTGCACAGACCAATTTAATCTTTCAATTAAGTAACAACAAATCAAAAAACCCGTCCGATTAAAACCATAATGGCAATGTACTGCTATCAACGGATTTTCTTCGACATTCGAATTGAGGATATCATCAATCAATTGGATGAATCTCCTGATGGCTACTTGATCAGGCACTACCTTGGAAACAGTGGCACATTTGTAGTATTTTACATGTTTGAAAGTTTTGGGACTGTAAGGAGGAATGTCCGCAGATATATCTACAATGGCAATCAATTTCCCTTTGATGGTGGTTATGACATTATCATCATAAAATTGACTTTCCAATACCGAAGGTGAATGATTGGCATCACCTTCACGTAAGGTCTTCATTCCCAATAATGGAGATATATCTTTGTTATTCTTTCTGGTGATATTACTCGATATACCCTTCAATTGCAGCCATTTCAATTCATTTTTGAGACCCCACTTGTCACCAGAGATGTCGGCTTTGACCTTCAATACCCATGCTGGAGACAAATGTAATCTTTCCGGAAATTTCAGCTCAAGATGATTGAGAATCATCCCACTTATGAATTCGGGTTTAGCTAATAATAGTGAATGTCCAGCATTGTTGATTTTGATATGAGATGACACTTTCTTATTGAATTGGGAGGTGAGGAAATTGTCAATGTCTTCAATGACTTGCACTGGAGTAACTTTATCTTCAGCTCCTCCAAGAAGGAGTGTCTTTTCGTAAACAGTTTTGTCGCTGGGGTTATCATTGAATTTGGAAATTCCTTCTAGAAGCTCCGAATACTTCGCCTTCTTGAATCCATGAGCATACTGTAATATGATAAACGAATTAATATCGAGATTCCATCGAAATTGTCTAAGTTTATTGTAGATATTAGATGTTGGGGTTAAGTTTCTAGTTGCACTCGTACTTGATAGCCCTTCTAGCCGGTCCCAAACTCTAAATGAGTTAAAAAGAAAGGGTAGAGTAGAAAATATCTTCAACAAGTGCATAGTTGACAGTCTCCGTGGTTCAATTTGAGGTGTCACATCATCAAAAAGCGGAGGCGGGCTTAATAATGTTAAGCCCTCGACTTTATGTTTAGGTAATTTTTTCGCTACTTTTATTGATATATGGGTTCCCATGGAATGTCCAATTAATACGATTTTCTTACTCTCGGGCACGTGTTGTTGGATAAATTCGTAGACGATGTTTACGATCTTGTCAGTTTCAAAGTCTTCCCAAGCCATTTTGCCAATACTCGAGCTTATTCTTTCCTGATCCAGAGGAGAGATTTCGGACAAGAACTTCCCTGCTCCTTTGAAATTGGACTTTGAATTACCGAATCCAGGCAAGTCCAATGCTATAATTTCCAGACATTGGGATAATAACCCCATTAATGGCTCGAATTGCGACATTTGCCCCCCCATACCATGGATAAATACTAGTATAGGCGATTCTTCTAACTCCTCTTGTATTCCGGGATCAGCATGATGTGCCTCATTCCTCAAGAAGTTGATCAATGGATGGGGGATGTGTAGTGTTTGAAGGTACACTTCATCAATGGAAACAGCTGGCTGCTGACTCAAATCTATGCGAGTAGTTCTGGAGTATTTTGCAATCAACGAACTATCATTAGATTCCTTAGCTGTCACATACTGTTCAAATTCGTTTGTTTGACGAAATACCTGAATTCGTACAAACTGATACACCTTCTTCCACCAAGTATTAGTAAGAGCTGCTTGATTGGCAGCAAAATATTCCACAGTATCCCACGTGTTGCCGCCAGCATCGACATGGATGGACAACTCTTCCTGGGATTCTTCCTCCGACAGCATTTTCCTGACAAATTGGCTAAGAGAAGTAAACAAGGGAGGGAAAAACTGACTATTTTCTTTATCGCAGACCTTCGAAATCTGTCTTTCAGAAAAATGTGCGTGTCACCGCCCGATTGTGTACAGTATATTTCGTCTTTTTGACATGTAAAAGACAAAAAAAAATATATATATATATATTTATGATTTAGGTACAGCCGCCAATACAAGACAATCACGGGACAGAGTCAGCTTCTTACGTTATTAATTAGTATATACATAAGCTAGGCCATTTAAGTCGATTCGTTCCTCTTAGACGATCATTTTGATTCCATTT
Source organism: Isabelozyma rhagii (assembly GCA_003708185.3). NCBI lineage: Eukaryota > Fungi > Ascomycota > Pichiomycetes > Serinales > Metschnikowiaceae > Isabelozyma > Isabelozyma rhagii. The sequence goes on along the minus strand of PPNO03000011.1, from coordinate 363,535 downwards.
TCATTACATTTTCCACGCATATAACCGGTAGAAAAGTTTCCTAACTACCTGACACCTTGTTACAGATGTCGTCCTCGAAACATCCATTTCATCGAGAGCGAGATGACGACTCGTTTGATGATCTTGATAACTCACTCGATAAGGCGTTACATAACGCCACCAATAACTATTTTAGCTACACCAATGGGAGTGGCCACGGGTCCAGACAAAACTCTCAGAGTTCGTACGGCGGTAGCACCGGAGCTATACCTTTGACTAATATCGGCACCAACGGTGAAATCCATTCCGATGCTGACGATGACTTGCCTCTCATCTCCACATCCATTCAGCACCCACAACAAAATCGATCTTTTTCCTCGACTTCATCTTTAAACTTGACTGCTAGATCAATCTCCTCAAAATCAAAGAAATTCTTCAGAAAATCCATCAAATTCTTCAAGTTAGCGCGTCATGAGCTAAGCCAAGAGAGGTTAAGATTATCATTGAACGAGAATACTGATAGTGACAATAACAATCGTTCTAGCTCTCTCCATAATGAACGTTATATTTCTCCAAGAAACAACTCTCAAACTTATCCTACTAATGCCATATCCAATGCAAAATACAACCCCATTACATTTATTCCAATTATCCTTTATGAACAGTTTAAATTCTTTTTCAACCTCTACTTTTTATTAGTGGCATTATCTCAAATCATCCCCCAATTGCGTATTGGGTATCTTTCTTCGTACATTGTCCCATTGGCGTTTGTTTTAACCGTCACAATGATGAAAGAAGCCGGTGATGATATTGCTAGACGTCGAAGGGACAAAGAAATGAATAATGAACAATATGAAGTATTGAACAAATCCAGCTTGACTACGGATGCTAAACTAGTGTCATCCCAACATTTGAAAGTAGGCGATTTGGTAAGAATACATAAAGATACTCGGGTCCCCGCTGACATGATCATTCTTCAATCCTCAGACCCAAATGGAGAAGCGTTTATCAAAACTGATCAATTAGATGGTGAAACTGATTGGAAACTTAGAATTGCTCAAAACGTCACTCAGTCAATAACTAACATTGGTGACTTCATTAATAACGTATCCTTAATCATTAGCACTCCCACAAAATCTATTCACCACTTCAACGGGAAATTAATTTATCATAATCAGCATCAAGAAAACGAAACTTTTGCATTGACCATAGATCAGACTTTATGGGCTAATACGGTTCTTGCATCCGGTACCGCTATTGGTATCGTTATTTATACCGGGGTTGAAACTCGACAACTGTTAAACACTACGAAATCCAGAGTTAAAACTGGATTACTCGAATTGGAAATCAATAATCTTTCGAAAATTTTATGCCTTGTGGTGCTTTTACTTTCCGTAGGGTTAGTGTTCGGAAATGGGTTTCCTTTGAAATCAGCATGGTATATTGACATTTTGAGGTTTTTGATCTTATTTTCCACGATTATCCCCGTTTCTTTAAGAGTCAATCTTGATTTGGCTAAATCAGTGTATGCTTCACAGATCCATAAGGATGCAGATATCTCTGGTACTATTGTAAGGACATCTACCATTCCTGAAGATTTGGGAAGAATCGAGTACCTTTTATCCGATAAAACAGGAACTTTGACTCAGAATGATATGGAAATGAAAAAATTACACCTAGGAACCGTAAGTTATGCTGGTGATACTATTGACATGGTATCGGACTATATTAAAAACTTGGTTAATGATAGTGGTGTAAAGAAGAGAGATTTGGGATCTAAGGTTTGTGATTTGGTATTGACCTTGGCTTTATGTCATAATGTTACCCCTATTGAAGATGAAGATGGCCAATTTTCATATCAAGCCGCTTCCCCTGATGAGATTGCCATAGTTAAGTTCACAGAATTAGTCGGATTGAAACTCATCAAGAGAGACCGCCATTCTATTACTTTATTACATTTGATATCAGGGATTGAATTGAATTACGAAATTTGTTATAATTTCCCTTTCAATAGTGACACGAAAAGAATGGGGCTTATTGTCAAGGATTTGAATAACACTACCACTAATGGTGACATTTGGTTTTTACAAAAAGGAGCCGACACTGTTATGTCGACGATCGTTCAAAATAATGATTGGTTGGATGAAGAAACCAGTAATATGGCCAGAGAAGGCTTAAGAACTTTAGTGATTGGTAGGAAGAAACTCAATCATGTTGTTTACCAAGGTTTCGTCAAAAATTATCAAGAAGCATCAATTTCAATGTACGATCGTGATAATGAGATTGCACGAGTGATCAATTATTATCTTGAACAAGATTTGGAATTATTGGGATTAACTGGGGTGGAAGATAAGTTGCAGAAGAATGTTAAGACATCCATAGAACTATTGAGAAATGCTGGTATTAAGATCTGGATGTTGACCGGGGATAAAGTGGAGACCGCTAAATGTGTGTCTATAAGTGCCCGATTGATATCTCGAGGTCAATATGTTCATCAAATAGTTAAGATCGGCCATGAAGAATTGGCATATAATCAATTGGAGTTTTTGCAAAATATGAACTTGAGCAATACCTGTTTGTTAATTGATGGAGAATCATTGGCAATCTTTATGAAGTATTATAAGAAGGAATTTTTCGATATTGCAATCAATTTACCTGCTGTGATTGCCTGTCGATGTACACCCCAGCAAAAAGCCGATGTTGCTATCAACATACGAGAAATCACCGGTAAACGAGTTTGTTGTATCGGAGATGGAGGTAATGATGTTAGTATGATTCAATGTGCTGATGTTGGTGTAGGTATTGTTGGTAAAGAAGGGAAACAGGCATCATTATCGGCTGATTTTAGTATTGATCAATTTTATTATTTACTGAAGTTGCTCTTATGGCATGGACGTAATTCTTATAAACGGTCAGCAAAATTGGCCCAGTTCATTGTTCATAGAGGATTGTTGATTTCAGTTGCCCAAGCCATTTATTCTATCCTGTCAAAGTTCGAGCCAATAGCATTGTACCAAGGGTGGTTGATGGTGGGATATTCTACCGTCTACACCATGGCACCAGTTTTTTCCTTGACTTTGGATTGTGACATTGATGAACATTTGACGAAGATGTACCCAGAGTTGTACAAGGAATTGACGTTGGGTAAATCATTATCGTACAAGACATTTTTCATGTGGGTATTCATTTCATTGTACCAAGGGTCAATTATTCAGTTACTATCACAGAATTTCCAGGGATTGGCCACGGAAGACTTTTTGAGTATGGTTACCGTATCGTTTGGATGTCTAATTTATAACGAATTGATTATGGTATCATTATCGATCAACAAATGGAATAAGGTGATGATTGTTACTATTATTGTGACATTCTTACTTTATATTGTCTCCATTCCATTTTTAGGAGAATACTTTGACTTGACTTATATTACATCGTTCAGTTATATGTGGCAACTGGCGGTAATCTTGGCATTGAGTCTCTTCCCGGTTTGGATCACCTTAACAATTAGAAGAAAATTGAAACCTCCGTCGTATGCCAAAGTACAGCAAGACTAAGGAAGAGAGGGTGACTGAATCAGGTATGTCGATTGAAGACTGAATCAGGAATGGCGACCAAACAAGCTCGCTAGATCCGGAAATGCCTGACGGGGAAACAACCGATTTCCACACACGTCTGAATGTTCACATGTCTACGTATCATTACACGTCTATCTGATAATGGCCAATATGTAAACAAGAAAGCACTGTAGACGACCAATCGCCCAAATACTACACGTCACACGGTACACGTCTATACGAGCAATTCCACGTCTACTATGTCACGTCTATACGAGTAATTTCACGTCTGCCACGCCACGTCTGAATCGGGAGCGGACGCTACTCAGTTTGGCGATACGTGCAAACAAGAAAACTCCCAGACGCACCTGATGAAATAGATAACATTTGACACAGACCATGACCGAAGATCGGGGTCGTGCCCACACCGGCTAATTCTCGATTCACCCCCCAGCCAAGATCAAATTCACCCCCAGATAAGCCACCCGTACACCATAACTTAAACGACGGCTCGGGTTAATTATGTGGTGGCTACTCTATTTTTTTTTTTGGGGAGACCAGCAATATCACAAAAGCAAGATCACCCCATGTCGTATAACCATTTCTATTAAAAAAGAGCACTATGGCGCGACACCTAATTAGGAAAGCACATTCCTAATTCTTGAGTAATATTAACAAAAAGTGCAGCATAGTTCTTTTTATTTTTGAGTGCTTTGTTTGATTTTGGGTTCTTTTGCTACCAGCTGTGCCTGCAACATGGCAGTAGCCTGATTATACCGAACTGGTTGCATATAAAAGACAGATACTTCGCTGATAATTTTAATTCGATTTCAAAAGAATTATCACTTTAATATTCTAATACTTCAACATGTATTCCATTCGTATGAAACCACACCACGCTAGATCATCTGCTTTACTATTAGGATACTTGGCAGTATCCACGACGCTTCCATTTGTTTTATCCTACAAAGAGTCCACAGAAAATGCTCATTTGTACACCAAAGGAACTACAAGTGCTCGGTCTTTGTTCAACAAGATTTGATTCCTGATCAGACATCAATTTATTTATTTCAATTCAATGTTACGGTTTTACGCTTTAAGTCATAGTTAGGTTTATCTTTTTAATATTAATAATAGTCATCAATATGATTGTAGTAGCAGTGCTTCCGCACTTTATCTGGACTGCAGCCACACATTTGGTTATGTTTCCTATCCGTCGCACCAGGCAACCAACAGAGACTTCAGACTCTTCCCGCACCATGATATGCCGCTAACCTTCTCCTCGTTGATAAGCAATAGGAGCTGTTCTGTCAACCGTCTTAACTTACCTCATGGCCCAATCTTTGTTAATTTCCCATTTAGCCTTTGTTTGTCTTCACCTGGCAACTATTATTGGTGGTCTTCACAACAAGGGATTCACAACTGAATGATGGTAGTCCTTGAACTCAATCCGGTAGTAGGGCACTTTCACAAGCACCTATAATTAGTCATGTTGCAATCCACAAGAAGCTTAGGCAAGTGTGCTCATCGCTATAGGGGTTATCAGTATCGGGTCATTACTATGCCGGTTATGATTAATGCGGTACGGGTGTTTGGTCTTCATTTTTGCATCTTTTACCATCGCGATCGCTGCTTCCCAATGCGGTAAGCGACTCTTATCGGCATCTCCACCTTATCATAAAAGCGAAAGATGGTGAAACTTCGAAAAAAAAAGGAAGAAAAGCGAATAACATTTACTACATCTAAAGCATTGCCATGGCCACTTGGAAGAGATTCGCAGCTACGTTCCACCGAATTGGCTGGAAGCGGTTCGTCAACCCATCCAAAAATTTCATCAACCTTCAGCTCAGGCCTGTGGTACTGGCACATAAACCATTATTAGGTACCGGGCTTTTTGTTTCATCAGTGTCCATATGGGGTGTTTCTAGCTTGATTTCATTGGATTCAGAGTACCAGATCCCCATCCACGAGCTTGTTAAGCATAATAAGTTTGACGACTGTTGGGTGGTCATTCACGGAAAAGTGTATGACTTGACCGAGTTCATCAAGAATCATCCTGGAGGAGCGGATAAAATCTTGAAATTTGCTGGGAAAGATGCTACAGTGGGATTCCACCAGATTCATTCGTCAGATATCATAATGAACAATTTAGAACTGTCCAAGTGCTTAGGAGTGATACTGGGAGATTTATCCACCATTCAACTAGAAGAACAGTTGGTGGAGGAAACCTTAGCTACCGACTCCAACACTCTTCCTCCAATTGGTCACATTTTTGGAACTTCTGATTTCCAAGAAGCGGCGGAAAAAGTGTTACCCAGTTCCACTTTCGTTTACTATATGACCGGAGCAGGTGATGAGAATTCTTTATACCAAAATTTTCAATCTTACAAGCGAATTTTTTTCAAACCAAAGGTTTTGATTGACGTTTCGCATGTTGACATCTCCACCACCATGTTGGGCTCCAAATCTTCGGCCCCCATCTATATAACTGCATTTGCTGGATCAAGATTGGCTCATCCTTTGGCAGAAGTGAACCTCAGCAGAGGGGCTTATAATCAAGGAATCATTGAGATGATTCCCACTCAATGCTCCTACTCATTTGATGAATTTTTGCAGTACTCACAACCAGACCAAAAGCAATGGTACCAGCTCCATTTCTACGGAGATATCAACCTGCCAGGGAAAATGGATATCTTTCACAAAATTAACCAGAGTGATAACATCAAAGGGATTTGTATTAATGTCGATCTAGCAGCTTTAGGTAATCGTGAGCGTGACGATAAGAACAGAATCAAAAATGACCCTACTGGTTCGTTATCCTCGATTACTAGTATTACTGATTGCAGACCAGTATTAACCTGGGAGCACTTCAAGAAGTTTCGTAAATTGACTGACAAGCCCATCATGTTAAAAGGTGTTCAAAGAGTTGAGGACGTTGAACTAGCTATTGAAAACAACTTCCAAGGAGTGATTTTGTCCAATCATGGGGGCAGACAATTGGACTATTCCAGAGCCCCAATTGAAGTACTTGCTGAATGTAACCAGAAAAAATTGACCGACAAGATTGAAATTTATGTTGATGGAGGAATACGTAGGGGATCTGATATTGTCAAAGCATTATGTTTGGGTGCAAAAGGTGTTGGATTGGGCCGCCCTTTCCTCTTCGCCATGAGTTCCTATGGCCAAGAAGGTGTCGAGAAGGTGATTGAGATCCTCAAGTCAGAGATGATTCGGGATATGAGGTTGATTGGGGCCAAAAGCATTAGTGAGTTGAATGAAAGTTTCATAGATACCAGTGATTTAACCCGAAGAGATTACCGGTGAAGGGATTGCTTGAAAAGTAGGGAACCGGCAAACAAAAACACTAAAAACTGTCTAGTGATTTCTAGAAGAATGAATGTTAACTGTATTTAATTATTTTCTTTCGTAGAGTGCGATCACTCTGTATCTCTTTCGTAGAAGTAAAAGAATACTTTCAGTACGGATAAACGTCGTTTATTTTAGTCTATTTACAGTTAGTTTATCCAATGAGCATTTGCAACCAAGGCCTTAGGGGAAGTAACACCACTAGCAGCGTTAAACACCACAGTTTTTTGTTCAATAGAGTAGTCAGCATTCCTCATCAATTCTGCGTTGATAGCAACGGCTCTACTCAAATCTTCTTTATTTTTAAATGCTTTGGCATCAACCAAGTTGGTTACTGCTTTACCCTTCACCATTTCATTGATTCTTGACGAAAGACTTTGAGCATCAATCTTCTTGAAAGTCCAATCCTTTTGTAACAAAAATTGATTTCCTCTTTTACTTGGGTCGATAGAGTTGATGATATGCTTAGGTAAGTTGTATGGGTAATTGGACTCAATCAAGAATTGTTTGGTGACGGACGATAATCCAGTACTTGGATTACCGGTAATAACCGAAGCTGGCTTTCCGTAGAAGAAGGTTTCTGCGGTGATTTGGGGTTGAAGACTGGTGGTTACTAATTTCTTGGAAACGATGATTTGGTCTTTAGTTGGAATGCTAGCCGGTGGCTTTCTGGTATTGAAAGGACGTCTGGGTCTGTCATTTGGGCCCTTAGTTTGCTGCCCTCTGTTATCATTACGTCTACGTTGTCCGTCATTGCTACGTGGTTGTCCATCACGTCCCTGTCCATTACGTGGTTGACCTTGTCTGTTGCCAAAGTTGGAGGAATCCATTAACTGGAAGGAATTCTGGGCAAGAGGATGATTTTTCACTCTAATTCTTTGCGGGTTACTGGAAGCTGGTGGTTCGAACGCTTTGGATTGTTTGGGACCTTTGTTAGCTTGTTTTTTCCCAGGCTTTGCTTGTTTCACTGGTTTAACGTTCAGGACTTTCTCTTGTTTCTCTTTGATTCTGGTGTTGGTAGCCGTGATTCTATCAATTTTGCTCAACAAATCAGATAGCAGCATTGGCCCCAGCGTCTCGGGCTTGGTGGAGCTAGCATAATGACGCACAGAACGTGCAACTCCCCTGAACATGCTGACTTAAGGGGAACAAGGACACTCTGCAAAGCTGAAAAATTAATTTTTCAAAGTCGATCGAAAAACCGTTCACGTGATACAAATCACGCGACCAACACTCATATCTATTACCCGCCTTCTTCATCCCGTTGGCCAATCACAGCGCGCATTCATCAGTGTCCGACAAGTGAACCACCCAGGAATTTGGTTGGTTTATCGCGGGAAAACCTCCGTACCGTCGACGCAGTATACAGGAAAAAAGGTCCTGATCCACTATTAAGCATCCGTTAAGTATGGGAAAAGCTGGAATCGCTCACCACCGCACAATTTTTTCCACCCTCCTCCAGTTATATTCAATTTTTTCTTTCATAAGAATCACTTTCTTTTTCTATACTTCATAAAAGATAATTGATTTTTTCTTTTACTGTCTAGTTATATAATGTTGTCAGCTCGTCCTATCTTACGTACTGCTGCTCGTTCTGTTGCAACTGCATCCAGATCTTTACGTGTTGTATGTATCAAGTTTTTTTTCATTATGAATTGAGGAAGGAAATTTGGATTTGTTGTTTAATCAATCCAATATATCGATTGGATGTGAAGGAAGAATGGTAATTGATCGGTGTTCACTAACTACTGACAATTGCGATTGTCAATTGAATATGATGGCTTTCCAATGGTGTCAATGTACACCTTTTTGGTGTTCATTAATCTCCAACCACTGCTTCAATGGCTATCTATTCAACTCTACAATGAACATCAGTCTTTCCTCAATGTTCCTATCAACATCACATACTAATACGTATAGGCTCGTCCAGCTTCTTTAACTGCTGTTCGTTTTGCTTCCGCCAAAGCTGCCCCAACTGAAGTTTCTTCTATTTTGGAAGAAAAAATCAGAGGTGTTTCTGGTGAAGCCAACTTGAACGAAACCGGTAAGGTTTTATCCATTGGGTATGTTTTACATTAATCATTGTTCAGTATTCAATTGCTGGATGGGAGATTTTCGACCAAAGTTTTCTTTTTTTTTTCTCTCCCGAGCCTCAGCCAATGAAATTGCAACATTTTTTTTTCGCGTGGGCCAGAGTGAAAAAAGTGAAAAATTACAATAACCAATTTGAATATTATACTAACAAAATCTTATAGTGATGGTATTGCTCGTGTTTTCGGTTTAAACAATGTCCAAGCCGGTGAATTGGTTGATTTCGCTTCTGGTGTCAAAGGTATGACTTTGAACTTGGAAGCCGGCCAAGTCGGGGTTGTGTTATTCGGTTCTGATGCCTTAGTCAAAGAAGGTGAAACCGTCAAGAGATCCGGTAAGATTGTTGAAGTTCCAACCGGTCCAGAATTATTAGGACGTGTTGTTGATGGTTTAGGTAACCCAATTGATGGTAAAGGACCATTGAACAACAAAACTTCTTCTAAAGCTGAAGTTAAAGCTCCAGGTATTTTACCAAGAAGATCTGTCCACGAACCAATGCAAACTGGATTGAAATCTGTTGATGCTTTAGTGCCAATTGGTAGAGGTCAAAGAGAATTGATCATTGGTGATCGTCAAACTGGTAAAACCGCTGTCGCTTTAGACACCATCTTAAACCAAAAGAGATGGAACAACGGTAACGATGAATCCAAGAAATTATACTGTGTTTACGTTGCTATCGGCCAAAAGAGATCCACTGTTGCCCAATTAGTTCAAACTTTGGAACAAAACGATGCTCTTAAATACTCCATTATTGTTGCTGCTACTGCTTCCGAAGCTGCTCCATTACAATACTTGGCTCCTTTCACTGGTTGTGCCATTGGTGAATGGTTCAGAGACAATGGTAGACATGCTCTTATCATCTATGATGATTTATCCAAGCAAGCCGTTGCTTACCGTCAATTATCATTATTATTGAGACGTCCACCAGGAAGAGAAGCCTACCCAGGTGATGTTTTCTACTTACACTCTCGTTTGTTAGAAAGAGCTGCTAAGATGTCTGAAGCCAACGGTGCTGGTTCTTTAACCGCTTTACCTGTCATTGAAACCCAAGGTGGTGATGTCTCTGCTTATATTCCAACCAATGTTATTTCCATTACTGATGGACAAATTTTCTTGGAAGCTGAATTATTCTACAAAGGTATTAGACCAGCTATTAACGTCGGTTTATCTGTCTCTCGTGTTGGTTCTGCTGCCCAAGTTAAAGCCATGAAACAAGTTGCTGGTTCCTTAAAATTATTCTTGGCCCAATACAGAGAAGTTGCTGCTTTCGCTCAATTCGGTTCTGATTTAGATGCTTCCACCAAACAAACTTTGACTAGAGGTGAAAGATTAACCCAATTATTAAAACAAAAACAATACAACCCATTAGCTGCTGAAGAACAAGTTCCAATCATCTACGCTGGTGTTAACGGTTACTTGGACAATGTTCCTGTTGATAAGATTGGTGAATTCGAAGAAGCTTTCTTATCCTCCTTGAAATCAAACAATTCTGATATCTTAGAAGCCATCAAAACTAAAGGTGAATTATCTAAAGAAAACTTAGACGCCTTGAAAGCTGCCACCGAAGCCTTCGTTGCTTCTTTCTAAATGGTTATAACTTCCTAAGTTATTGCATGAATTATCGTACCCGTCTCTTATGAGGTGGAGGAGTAATTTCATTTAGGCATTTTTCTCCTTTATACACATTATAAGTCAAAATCAAAAATTATTCAATTTATCAATTTGTAGTTGTAGCCCTAACTTTCAAAACATGTCTGCAGCATCCGCCATTTATTATTTTTGTCTGGATCCGACGCACGATTGGAAAATGTTTGAAAAATTCAAATACATCTCTCCACCAACATCATATACGAAACGTTGACTCGACGATGCCAGCTGAAACGTCCTCGGAGGAAGCAACCAGGGCGAATGGGCGCATAGCGTCGCCGACCAGCGCGTCAGTCAATGGCTCGTCTAATGGTGACGTTGAGACGACGCAAACGCAATTGCAGCCGAGCCCGCTTCCTGGGAAGAAATCTACAAAATGTGGACCCAAACCCAAGCAGTTGCCAAACACAAGCATGGAGAAGCCAGAGAAGGTGCCAAAGGGTGCTCAGAAGGGATCCAACAGGCCCAAAAGAAGATACCGAAAGAAAAAGCCGGGGCCCATCGACGACAGCGACAAGGAAAACAGTAAGCCGTCATTGGTGGAGAATGGGGCCCCATTGGAGATAGAAAAGGGCAATGGAGAGTCATTGGTGACGGGAAAAGGTGATGAAGAGCCATTGGCGGTATTAAAGGGCAATACAACTACTACAGAGCCTGGTGTGGTGAATATTTCTCCCAACGTTCTTGATACCAGTGCTAGCAGGAAGAAATCGGTGTCTGAGTTGATACACCAACACGAAGGAAGAAGCCACGCTAGTGGGAAGCCTACCGACATAACCAGCCGGTGGAGGCAAACGATCTTGGCACCGGAAGAAGCCAAATCAAATCCTTTTGATGTCACCCTTCGAGCCACCAAAATACAGAACTCCAACGGGAGAATCACGTCAGAGTCCCTTCCCAAGATTCAGCCGATCAAAACCATTATTGGGCTCTCACATCAGCAAATACTAGCACTTGATTTGACCGACGTCAAAGTAAAAACCATCATGTCGTCTTCCAAAGTATCTAAGTTTGCTCAGAATGCCCTTGCATTTGTCGTTAAACATACTGACGACATATTTCAAGATCAAGAGAAAAAGCCGAATTTTTTCAAACTTTGCATTAGTGTCGCTTTATACGAGTCAATAGGCTTCAAAAAGTCGACCAGAGCATGTCCCCAGATTGTGGATTGGTTCGGGGGCCTCGAAGAGATTACGTTGGAGAAGACTCGGACAAAGTTAACTCCGTCGAATAAAGAAATCCACCAAAATGAATTCGACTATTCGGTGCTTTCATACTTCGGCCATTTGTTGATCTGGGCCCTCCACCACCAACGATTAGGAGGAACTGCATTATTTATTGATAAGTACGATATCGAACTTTCCCAGACCACGATTCGTTCCAGTATTGGCGGATTCCATTTGTGGGATCGCCTTATCAGGGAGTCCAAGGGTATGAACTCGAAGAGGTGGAAGCATGTTATCAAGTTCCGCACATCATTCGCTTACGAGGAAGACCAGTTCATGCTCATGATACGATTCATGAGGGTTGATACTGTGATCCCGTAATACCCACTATAAGCCATAAACACCGTAAAGAGTACCATTTATAGAACGAATACCCTTTATCTCCTTCGATACATAGCCCTACACTATGAGTCATTGTATCAAATGAATATAAGAGTTACCTTTCCCTCTATCTTATCACTTGTATTTCGCAACCAAACGTGAGTCATTTTGATCTGGTGAGAAAAACAGTGAGAAATCGGATTACTTCGCTTATTCCCTTCATCGTATAATCATTTGCCTATGGCCTTTGAGTTGTTAGTACTTCCTCCTGCTTGGGTGAAAGCCAAAGACGTGGATGGAACAAAGTTCAAAACTTTAACCAAAATTATCAACAAATCATATGCCAAGGTCTCCACTAAATTTGGTATAATTACCTCCGAGCGAGTGATGCACCATGGATCTTTCTTAGACTGCTTGTTGATAGTCGACGGGAAGGAAGCATTCTTTTTCCTTCTTCTAGGACCTAATGAGGAGTTTGAAAAGTTAGAAAAAACCGGCTATGTCAGAGACTTCAACTCGTCTAATGATACCTATGAAGGTAGTATGAACTGTGATATTCCCGAGGAATTCGTCAATAAGTTTCAATTGACTAAGGAGTCTGAGGTAAAGATAACCGTAGTAGAGCCTGATTTCGTAGTCGATGAAGCAATTGGGAAACGTGTCATTGCAACCTTAGGATTGAAGGATTTCTACGATAAAGATGAATCTGTAAAGGCCTACGAACTAACTGCCGTAACTTCGTATGTTCGTAGATTAGGTGGTGCATTCATCAACTACGTCATTGACAACTTTCTCGCTAAGAAGGTTCCCGGAACTTTCAACTATGATAAGAAGTTTATTTTGCACTGTGATGCAGTCAAAGAACATGGCCTCAACAAGTTCTACATTGATTCCTGTGGCTTCAAACCTTCACCAGAGCCAGATTTATTGCTTACTTTAAACCCCGATGGTACCATCGCTGGTGACGTTATAGAAAAGAGCTTAGTAGCAAGCAGAAGCTTTCATCTCTGTTTTTTCTACAAAGAGATCCCCCAAGCTGCATAAGGTAAATGCTGTATAAAGGTAGCATACAAAAGCTGCAAGAGCCGTATAAATAGACAATAACTTATTTCGTAAATATAGACAATGTTTTATTACATTACATACACATGTAGTTACACGGAATCGTTACTTGTATTTACATTATAAAGGGCCGTTGATAGTAGGCACTACATAAAAAAGGTCACCCTTATAATGTCATCGTAGGGTCAGACAATATTTGTATTCACATCGTAAAAGATCATCTTTATACATGAGATCGTGTGCTCAAAGGATCAAAGTTTTAGAGAGAGCCACGGATATTTTTAGTATAACCATTTGAGTTCAACCATTTGGTGATCACGTCAATATCACGGGCAGACCAAGCACTTTTGGCAGAAATGATATCTAAGGCTTGGGCTAAACCTTGATCGTAACCTTTGGTATTTTTGGTAGAGAAGAATTGTTTGACATCGGCAATTTGTTCCTTTTTGGTGAAACTAGCAGTGGCAATAGTAACCACACTACCTAACATGGATAATCCTGGAGGTAATAATTTGTAGATAGCATCCCAATTTTCTTTTAACCAAGCCCACAAAGTTTCAACCCCAAGTCTATGTGCTCGTAATCCTTGCATTGGAATGTAAATATCTTGAGGTTTGATCACATCAGTTTGCAACAACAACGATGTGGTTCTCTTTAAGATTTCTTTATCTCTGAACAATCCCAAAGTTCTTAATGCGGTGTTCTTTTCATCAACTGATTTTGGCTTCTTGTAGATACTCAAGATTTGTTCAAATACTTTTTCATCTCCATGTTTGGCCACTACTCCGAAAATCGATCCTCTCAAGTTAGGATGAATGGCTTTATCATCACCAGCAATGTAAGCAGCAAATTGTTTTTGTGCGTAATCAACAACTTCTTTATGACCAGCATTGGCAGCAGCAGAGAAGAAGGAGATTTTCAATTGTTGTTCAGCAAATGAATCAGCTTCACTAAAACTCCACCCATGGGTGGTCAATTTCTTGGAAATCAAATCAAGAGTGAAGAGTTTCAAAGAATCAGTGATGGCTTCATCGTCAAATAAGAAAGCAGACTTAATAGATCCAACTCTGCTCAAAATTTCATCCCAAACAACATAGTTCACTTCACTAGACCAGGACTTGACCAAGTTCAATAAGTCGGTGGTTTGGATATAACCAGTGGCAGCCAAAGCACCTGCATCAGCAACTAATCCAACACGGTCTTCTACCGAGAGCTTACCTTCAACTCCGGCTTTTCCCAACTTGGCCCAACGTTCTGACGAGTACGCAGTACGGTAGATACCTGATTGGTCCCCATTAATCTTGAAGAAGTCATCTGGTGTAGATATGGTAAAAGTCTTAGATCTTTCGGTTAAGGCCAAAGATTCATCAGTACCTTCAGAAGTTTTCAAACCCAAGAAAACTGGGTATAATACCTGATCTTCTTCTGGTTTTACATCAGCAGTAGCCAAATAACGATTTTGGGTGACGTTAATTTCACCATTTCCTGATTCCTTAACGGTGACAATTGGGAAACCAATGTTTTTAGTCCAAATGTCCATAACTTTGACAACATCTTCGCCGCTAACGTCACTCAAAGCTTCCCATAAATCAGAAGTTTTGGTGTTACCCCATTTATGTTTTTTCAAATATTGAGAAACCCCTTTGATGAAGTTTTCTTCACCTAGCCATTTAGAAATCATCTTCAACAAGGAAGAACCTTTGGAGTAAGAGATAGCATCGAAGATTTGGTTAATTTCATCGGCTCTTTTGACAGGAACTTCTATTGGATGGGAGGCACGAAGGGCATCTAAAGTTAAAGCGTGTTGTAAAGAGTCCGAGACATAAGATTCCCATACTTTCCAGTCGGGGTATAAGGAGTCACAGGCATACCACGACATCCAGGTAGCAAATCCTTCATTCAACCATAAACCATCCCAGAAGTCCATAGTAACCAAATTACCAAACCATTGATGAGCCAATTCGTGCATCACCACTTCCGTGACTCTTTGTTTGGTGTTAACATTACTATTTACAGGATCCAACAATAAATCGACCGTTCTGTAAGTAATTAACCCAAAATTTTCCATGGCACCGGCGGAGAAATCATGAATGGCGACCATATCCATTTTAGGTAACTGGTAAGGAATATCGAATTTTTTATCGAAGAACTTCAATGTTTGGGCAGCGATATCGGCTGAATATTGACCCAATTTTTCAGAACCGGGGGTAGCGTAGACTTTGATCGGAACTCTGTAATCGTTGTTTTCGACATATTTCAAGTCTCCAACAATGAAGGCCACCAAGTAAGTGGACATCAATGGGGTGGTGTTGAAGGAGACTTTTTTCTTACCGGAGTCCAACAATGTGGTTTCCTTTTCATCCATATTAGACAATGCCACCAAATCCTTATCGGCAATCAAGGAAATATCAAATTTTGCCTTTAAAGCTGGCTCATCGAACGAGGGGAAGGCTCTACGACAATCGGTTGGTTCCATTTGGGTGGTGGCAAGGTATTTGGTTTTACCATCTTCTTGGTAGGAGGAACGGTAGAAACCGGCCATTTTATCGTTCAATTGACCAACAAACTTGATGTGGAGCACGGCATTGGCACCTTCAACCAAATGATCATCGAATTTGAACGTGACCGACTGCTTGTCTTCATCGAAGGTGATTTTATCAATGACAATGTCGTTGATTTTGGCTTCTTTGATATCGATTTCCAAGCTGTTGAGGGTGACGAAATCACTACGCTCGTTAACGTGTAAGTCGATAGAAACCTCACCGTTGAAGGTGAAGCTGTCAAAGAGTGGCTCTAAAGTTAAGTCATAGTGGAGAGGCTTGACGTTGGTAGGTAAGATCTCTCTTTCAACCGCGGCGGTGGAGCCGTGGCCATTGGCGGTGTATTTACACATACTGCAATAAGCTCGATTGATAGGAAGAAGAAGAAGAGGAAATGGACGTGAGCGTAGTTTGGGAATCTGATACGTATTAAATAAACGATGTGGCAACGCTGGTGCTGGTGCTGGTGCGTGTGAGAACGAAATCGACTGGCGGCCTCCAGATTTGAGCCGAAGACCAGGGAACCGTCTGGGTACAAGCGACATGCGGCAGCAGAGGTTACAGAAGGAATCGGATGATTGGGAGAGGAGAGGAGGGGAGGGGCGATGTACTGGGTTCAGTAAGACACCAGAGGGAAGCAGGGAGGTAGATAGAGTGAGAGGAAGGTGAGAGAGACCCAAAGTGGGCAGAGAAAGCGAGGGTGAAAGTGGGAAGACAGTTCCTAGAGGAGGACCCGGAATGGGTAGAGATGGCCGGAGGATATCCGGAAATGGGCAGACGAGGCCCCAAAATGATCGGTAGGGCCGGGAGAGGACCCAAAGTGGGCATAAGTGGGCCGCGAAGGGGCCAGGCGGCCGTACGCGGGGCCGTGTCTTAAACGGGGCGAAGATGGGACGAAAATGGAGAGAGAGAGAGAGAGAGATTCGGCACAACAATACAAAAATAGCTGGCCCATAGCGTGCAATATGCCTATTACTTGAAAAGACTTTATTCCTTCTTGGATGGTACTTATGGAGGTGAGTACGATGCCTATTACTTGAAAAGACTACATTCCTTCTTGGATGGTACTTATGGAGGCCTTACCCATATTGAATGTACTATAATTTTAGCACCGTCTACAGTATGAACTTATTGTTAGATTTGTGTATTTTCTTTTTCTCCTGTCTTTCATGGATGGCACGCTTCTGACATTACGCCGTACGCTGAATGAGATGGATTCCACTATCGGTTTCTACAATGTCACTAATTTCACCAACGTGCAACCCATAGGTTGCCTCTTCTAAAGGTGGTTGCATTTCGCCCCGGGCGAAAAACCCCAAGTCTCCACCGTTGGAATGTGAGGAACAATCGCTTTCTGTACGGGCCAAATCTCCGATTTTGACTTCTCCATTCAAGATTCTCGTCTGAAATCCTCTCATTTTTTGAACAGCCTCGTCCCTACTAAGAGTGACTCCGTCTGGATGCTTCCATGACTTAGGTCTTCTACTCAAAGTGTTTTTAATTAAAAGATGCGTGGCTCTAACCTTCCCGTCGGATGGTATTATGGGCTTGAATCGGTTTTCTCTAAACTTGACCAAGTACCTGTCAAGCTTGTCCTTGTCGGTGCCAAATGGTGGTTCCCACGCAGACTCTTTGGTGGCCTGGTTCAAGAAGTACTCCTTGTTATGCGTTTTGGACACCCGAATGGCCCAGTTGGGCGGTAATCCCGTGTCGGTCATGATTAGTTGGTGAAGAGAGAGGGAAAAGTAGATCCTGATTTGTAATTCATATTTTGTATTGATATATGTGCGGAGCACGACTTTATCGGATGGCCCCAAATATGTCAAATAGCCCCAAATACGTCAACTTACAGCCAGGACTGGCCTAATGGGCGACAGACCCGGTGATGAGCGACCTTTCAGATAAAAGAACTACGCTGCACCGCTACTAAAGATAGAATCAGAGGATTGTCGGTGTACGGATGTAAAATATACTAACTACAAAATAGACATTCTGGTGCCAAAGCTGCCATGTTCTAGTTGATGCCCCTCGACTTCAATGCTTCTTGGACCTGGCCGAAAACCACATCGACGGGCTGGTCACATCTGACTTTCACCACCTTTCCTTGGCCGTCAAAGTAATCGACCACTGGCATTGAGGTATCGATGAAGGTTCTAAATCTCTTCTTGATACTTTCAATGTTATCGTCAGCTCTTCCACTTGTTTTTCCTCTTTCTAGTAATCTCTCCAACATGACCTGCTCTGGACATTCAAAGAACAAAGTGAAAGCAGATTTGGCGATTTGACGTTCGAAAGTCAACGCTTGATCCATTTTTCTTGGGAACCCATCAACCAAGAACCTGGTGGATCCCTTTTCGTAGTTTTCTCTAATGGCTTGTTCCAATAATGCAACGGTGATTTCTTGAGGTACAATGTTTCCTTCTCTGATGTATTGTGCAATTAATTCACCATATTTTGAACCCTTTCTGTCCTGTTCGGCTCTTAACAAATCCCCCGCCGACAAGTGTACGAAGCCCTTTTCTTTGACCAATTTGGCACATTGAGTTCCCTTACCAGCACCAGGGCCGCCAAGAACGAAAATAACAGACACTTTGTTATCGCCAAATGCTGCGGTCACTGCCGGCTCAACCGACTCTTTTGGGCCTTCTTCTTTCTTGAAGTACCAAGCAGCGACGGATGAACCAAATGCCAAAACACCGAAAACAAGTAGAATCTTAGCCTTGTAATCATTGGCCTCAGGCTTTGGTGGAGGAGTGGTTGAGTTGAAGCGATAACTGTTCTTCAGAAGTAGAGGTCTATACAATGACATTTGAGCCGGTCTTATTAAGGTTCTGGCCCCAATTGGGGCTCTCATCAATGATCTAGAAAGCATAGTCTGTTGTTTTGGTTGTAGCGATGAAAAAAGAAAATTGTATTTAAGTGCGTGAAAAATTTTAGACTGCAAACTCGATAAGAGAAGAACAAAACTGCAAATGAACTAAATCTGCATTCTAGTATAATAAGAATTCTAGCTATAAGTTTATAAGGCGATTCCAAAGGGACAGCTTCAGGTGCTGCTCACTTGAGATAAGACTCTAAATTGGCATCATTGTATCTCAAGTACTTTCCATTCAACTCCTTGCCCCAGCCATTGAGTGCCAAGTTGGCGTAGATGGTGGCAGGGATCTCTGGAGGTAACAACTGATCATTTTTATGTAAATCAACAAATTTCTGTAGACTTTGCTCGGTCATGTTAGCCCCGAACACATCTCTAATGTCTGCTTGCATGGCAGTGTTAACTACACCTGGAGCCACGGAAATGGCACTGATTTCAGGCTCTTCAGCTACAAGCGACTGAATGAGATGGTTGAGAGCTGCTTTGGAGGCTCCGTAAGCACCCCAGCCGAAATATGCCGACGTCGAGGCACCAGACAGTACAGCAATGACATTACCATGGGACTCCTTAAGATGAGGCAAACTCTGTTGAATCAAGTCTAAGGGTGCAAAGAAGTTGATATCGAACAAAGTTTTCCATTTTTCGATTTCTGCTTTGGCAATCGGATTAACTGGAGAGAGCACCCCAGCATTAAGAATCACTGAGTTTATGGAGCCGAACTTATTAATGGCCAAGTCTACCGCAGATTTCGACGTGGAGGTCTCGGAAACATCTCCGACAACAATTCCAACACGATCCAGGCCATATTTCTTCACTAGCAAGTCCAAATCATCTTTCGTCCTGGCAATAGCAACAATATTGGCAGTTGGTGATTTGGTGAGCAAGATTTCAGCAATTGCAGCACCAATTCCTATTTGTTAGTCGTGAAACAAGATCACGGATCATGTTACTTACCTCTGGAGGCTCCAGTTAAGATTGTAGTATGTGACATGTTAAGCTGAAGGAGAAGCCGAATGGAGGAGTAGAATAGTAGAAGGACTCTAGAATATTGTCCTGCACAATCGTCTCCCAAAATACACCCGTGCACCATAGACAGGCAATGTAGCATTTCCTATCAACAAATCCACAGAGCGTATTTCATCAACTATCACACTCACACGTACACCCACGTACACGAATTGATAATTAACCAACTGTATATGTCTTCCAGGTACCCCGTACGATTCACGTTGAACTAAATTGCTTTTATTGCCCTCCCGATTTTGAACACCATCGGCCTGACATGAATATAAACCCTGAGTCTGCCAAAGACATCCTTTGCAAGAATATCTTAATCTATGGATACTGTAAATTCGAAAACAAAGGCTGTGCATTCAGCCATACCACCAAACAAGCAAATGCTGCCGTCAACGGAGCAAACGACAAGCCTGGAAACGTAGAATCAAAGCGCAAATTCAACTTGAACACTCCATCGTTCCAGCCATCTACCGGAGCTAGTAACCCAGTAGGGGGTTTAACCAACAAATTTGCCAATTTGTCACCCAAATTGAAGGAGATCCCCGTATTCGTTCCATCGGCTCCAGCGTCAGCTCCAGCACCATCAAATGCACAGGAAACGAAACCAGAGAAAGCAAATGGCCATCTTTATTCTTCTACAAGGTTTAATACATCGACTCCATCTTTCACCCCATCGGCATACTCCGACCAGCCTCAAGCCCCAGCCCCTAATTCTGCCTCTAGTGGATCGATACTTGGTCAAAACCAATCTCTTCCTTTACACACTTCACAACAGGGGCCCCAACCAGGGACTCAGTCCATACCTCCGGCCCATGTACAACTTCAACAACAGCAACAACAACAGCAACATGCTCTCCAAATACAAATTCCTCCTAACCCTCCTCTTCAACAACAGAACCCGTATTTAAACAATGGTGGTCCGGTGGGAACCCCAGGAGCAAATGGACCCAATGGCAGCTTACCACCCTCTTCTTCAGATTACATGTACCAAGCTGCAGCTTCGTCCTATCCGCTTAATTATCATCTATATGCTCCAGCACCACCCCCACGATTGCTGATGCCATTATCATCCCATGAGACCACGGCCAACTTGATGTTCATTCCCAATGATTTACGAGAAAATCTACAGAAGAAAAATGAAGCAACGTTACAAACATTACCACGGTCCAATTTACCAGACCATATAAACATTTACCATTCATTAGTTCCTATTGATAATTCGTTTGATTTGAAATCAAAAGTCTGGGATGTCCCCACCAATTTGTTCAAAGTATTTTCCAATGTCGATAGCAATGCCTATGCATTGAGAAAAATCGAAAATGCCAGCAAGATTCGGATCATCAATGAATCTCCGTTCAAGACCATCAAAAAATGGAGGAATATCAAATGTGCTAACATTGTGCATTTGCAGGATGCCTTCACTACGATGTCATTCGGGGAAGAGTCACTGAACTTGATTGTAGTTTACGATTATTATCCTAATTCTACCACATTGTTGGAGCAGCACGTTACTCGGAAGTTGGGAGGTAAATTAGAACCAGTTACTGAGGAAGTGTTGTGGAATTATATCATCCAAATCACCAATGCGTTAATGACCATACATGCGCGAGAATTGACTGCTAGATCGAGCTTAGATTTGAGCAAAATCATTGTCACCAATAAGAACCGAATTCGATTGTCGAGTGTTGGGGTTGACGATATTTTGTCACACGATGAAGATGAAACGAAGATCAATGAAGATGGATTTGTTGCATTCAATCATTCATTGAAAATTGAAGATATAAAAGCATTTGGAAGATTACTATATGACTTGATAGCATTAAGCAAGAGTCATACATATAAGACTTTAACGGGGACGAAGTTTTTTGACTATTTGAAGAAGTATAATGTTTATTCGCCGGAACTAGTTAAAGTTATTGAGATTCTCAATTCGGTGGAATCAACATTTGATTTGAGCAAATTCAATGAAAAATGTTTGGCTCCACATTTGATTAAGACAATTAATGGGTTGCAAGATGCATATGATACGATTGAATCGCAGTTAACAAGTGAATTGGAAAATTCTCGATTATTCAGATTACTTTCCAAGATAAATTTCGTGATTGACCGTCCAGAAAGCGCAAAGTCTTCCAATGCTAATGACTTTAATGAGAACAACAATAAGTATATTATTAAATTATTTAAGGATTACATTTTCGGCCAATATGATGAATTTGGCAAACCGGTGGTGGACCTATCTAAGGTGTTGATCAATCTTAATAAATTGGATGCAGGGATCGAGGAGAAGATACTATTGGTGAGCAGGGATGATAAGTCGTGTATTATTGTGAGTTACAAGGAGATCCGTGATATAGTGGATTCGTTATTTAGAAGCTTAATATCGTAATACATAAGACAGAGCAGGTTTGTATATAGGTAGGCCACAGGCTAGTACCAGGCCAGTACAGGGCCAGCACGAGCAAAGAACAGCACGTCTTGCACTCTTTCTGCCAGTACAAACAGGACAAGTGCACAGCGTGTCTTTAACTCCTTTGCTGATCTGAAGCACGCTGCCTTCCTCATAATAACCCTATAGGGCAGAATCGTTAGGCTGCGAAATGAGCCGCAACTCCGGGCGGAATTCACAACCACCCAAGGCTGACCGACTGTCGTTGGCCAGTCCCTTCTCTCGGCTCTAACGCCGCCTATGACAACTACGGCAAAACATCGGGCGTAGCCTCCCCCCCAACAGTTAGTCATCTCACCCCACAGCAACAATAAGCACCGACACCCGTTATCCCGCTGTCGCACCACCCCGTGACCTGCTAGGCACTCGGCCCAGGGGTGCCGGTTCCGGGCTAAGACTCATCTGGCGGTGGTGACACATTTTCTTGACTCATCGCGTTATGTGCAGGTCTCGGTCATCAATTACTCATTTCAGCGCGTGGGCAACCACAGTGGTCACAAGATATAAAGCGAGCCGATAACCACGGAAAACAGTTTTTCTTTTTCCTTTCCTTCTTTGATATAGTACTTAGTGGCTTGTTATTTCGTTCGAGTTTTCAAAGTACCTGGTTATAATTGATATTCTGTCAGTGATAATCAAATCATCAACCCCTGCTCCTCCTTTATCTGCATTTTATTTCCCCGTTTCCTTTCGGCGTTATTGATTACTGGCTTTGTCTATAATTATTTTTACTTGATTTCCTTCCCCCAGCTTTTTATAATATAATATCTTTCCTTAATGTTTTGAATTATCTCATCCGAGCTAATTATTTGTGTCTTTAGTGGTTTTATGTCCTTTGGTTTATCTGTTGGTGGTATCTAATAGATAATTTGTTTTTATTACTTGTGTTTTTAATCTGTTGGCGGTGTCTAATAGATATATAGATATATATTTGGTTTTCTACTCTGTTGGTGATTCCAATTATTTTTTGTTCCCGGTATAATTTTTTTCTTATTAAAATGACTGATTTCGTTTCTGTGGGGTTGTCTACTCCACACTCCGATGTCGAATCTCCCATTCCTCAAAAATTAAATGATGCTCCTGTCTTCCCTCCAAACAACTTCAAATATTACAATGATCATCTCAATAAGTCTCAGTTTAACTTGATTCTCATCAATTCTTCCATTAACTTATTGAAGATTTTGTATCCAAATTGTGATGTGGATAAACTCAACTTGAAATTCTTCATTATTGAAATCCTTAGAAGATCGAAAACTTCTATTCAATCTTTACAAATTTGTGGTTATTACATTTTCAAAATCATTCAAAACCACACCAAAAAAAATTTAGAATTACCAAGCTGCCCTAAAAAATTATTCCTTGGCTTACTTATTCTTGCTTCTAAATTTAATCAAGACCATAATTATTCATTTAAATCGTGGTTGAAGATTTGTGGCTGTAAAAATGAATCCGATGATAAGGATTTAAATTTACAGAACTTAAGAAAAATCGAAATCGATTGTCTTAACTTGTTGAATTACCAATTATACTTGAATGGTTTGAAATATGAAAATTGGTGTAACATTTTAATTATCTTTGGTTATGATTTTGTCAAATTTCACAAAATCAACGATAATTTAAATGTCAATGAACTTAATTGGGAGTCTGATGATTTAAAAGTTAATTTAAAATTAATCAAATGGTTTAAATTCTTGATTAACATGAATGAAACTAGTTTGAAATCAGTTAAAATTAATTTCTTAGATTATTATAATAACCAATTAGGTAAGAAAATCTTGGTCAATCACCAAGATTTATCCTCTTCAAAAAGACATTTTGAGGAAGAAGAAACTTTTGATAATAAGAAAGTTAAAAGTATGTTTGTAAATAATTAGTAAATGTTAAAATTACGAGAAAAATTTAAAAACTGGTTACTAAAAAAGTCTAAAAACTGGTTACTAAATGAAATTAGCTATATATATACAAACAGCCGTCATTGCCCCAGCTACCTTTAGCATTGTCAACCGGCATGAACCCATCATTAATCACTGTTTTCGAATCATTTTTGAAGTTGGAATCCGTAGAAATTGTCTTTTTCTTCCCAATATTATACCCCCTAACCACTATATTCCCTGTGCCTTCTTCATAATTAACCAACTTGATTTCATTTGATTGACACACACATCCAAATCCTTTGAAATTGGCGATTTTCGACAAGTCCAATATTCTGTAGTCGTAGTAGTCAGTAAGAACAAATGGACCTATTATACTAGGGATTTCTGATTCAATGATAATTCTCGAGTTCAATAAGCTTCGATACTTATTCAAAGAGTTGGAATCCCACTGTGGGTTGCTGGCATAAATGGATTTATTAATGTACACCAATCTCAATTTGCAGCCAAATTTATTGCGGCTGCTGAATTTACCTCGCGACAAAATTTTGGTCGACTGGCCATAGATTAACTTGTCAAACCAATTTAAGCGACTTTCAAGTGATGAAAGAGGTAGGAGTTTTTGGAAACAAGTGTCATTCATTGAAAGTATCGTTGGGTCGACTGAGGCAATATCTGCCTTGTCGACTGACTGTATCACTAGCTTGGAGCCGGTTATAAAGGTTGACAAAATTTTCACCAAATCATTGCCGATGTTCTCCAAGGTAGAGTTGTTGGGATAAGTGTCTTGCACCAATAATAGGGTATCTTGTTTAGAGAATTCGGTGGTTATGGGAAGATGTTTCATGGAAGAAGCAATGGCACTTATGATGTTAAGTTGGGTGAAGGAAACTTGGGAAATGAATCTGGGATTAAGCTTTCTTGTTAGTACAATGGCGATACCTCTATCTTTGGAAAAATGATATTCGTTGTCAAAGGTGGTGAGATTGGCTGTACTGGAGAATATTTTGGTCAATTCAGGCGAGTCGAGCGATAATGAAGGTCCTGAACAGTCTTCAGTGGTAGAGTCAATTATTGATAGGGTCTTTTCTCCGAGGTCTACGTTTTTCAAATCATCATAGAGATGAAGCGTAACTCGGTTCACGAAACAAGCCATGATAATGGCCAAGATATCAGAGTTTTTGATGAAATGACGACAATTCAAGGTCACTTGTTCGTATGTTGTCAACAACGGACCCAATGACGACACCTTGTGGTTTATATTGGCAAATGTGGCTGTTTCGGAGTTGATTTGGAGCAGGTACTCTGGAGAGGACTTTGCGTGGGCCATGAGAATCAGCCATATATCGCATAAATTGCCATTACGGATTTTATAGTGGTCGTATCTGATATCCAAGCCGACTCGCAGCCCGTTGGAGTAGTCCAATTTGTTGGACTTGTAGATGGGGGATTCTTGTGGCAACCTGATAGGGTCGATTGTTGACTGTTGGGAGAGGTATAAGTCGTTGACATCCTTGGTGGACTCGATGTATTGGGAGTAGATGAAATGGATGGCTATGATGGCCACGATTGCAATTGCTATCCCATTGGCCTCCATAATTGACTGTGTTGTGCAAAGAGAGAGAGAGATAGGGAGGAAGGAAAGTGGTGGTACGGAGAACGCTTGTTTTCGTATAGATTATACGACAGACGTGACTGGCGCGCGCTGGCGTGAGACGATGGCCGTCGGCCCAAAATGGTGCCAGCTGGTTAACAATCGGGGCTTACAACGCCAACAATAGAACAGTGCCAGAGATACGAGTGTAAGCTAAGCCAGAGCGGAGATAAAGTCACCCCCAGTGCAAATAAGCTGAGCAGCCAGCAGCCAGTCAGAAGCCAGTCAGCAGCCGGCCAAAGGAGCTAAAGCTCGGTGCCAAGCTGCCCGCGTTGACTAAGGTGCGATGCCCCTGCGCCATTAGTACGCCCATATTTGGACCTAAATACCTAGAATTGCCGCACATTGAACCCAATTAGCCCCCGTATTGATCTACACACCTAGAATGTACGCTGCAGCCAGGGCTATTTGTCGGCCACACGCTTTTCACCAAATCGGGCAAACTTCCATTCTAAGCCCGCCTTTGTACGTCCTTGGCACCGCCTACCCTGCTGCTTGAAACTCGTCTTCGGAGCCTAGGCGGCGGGATGGTCTGAGATGGGCCTAGAACCTGACCTCCACTATACTACCTCGGAACCCGTTTGACTCGGAGTCCGGGCGCTAATCGTTATCTGAGGCTTTGGATACGTCTCAACACTGCCTAAACCAACCATCAGCATACACATATTACTTCATGGATCGCTGCTATCGGCCTATTGTGAAGCCCCGATATCTTTTTTTAGACTAAGGGTTTTTCTCGTGTTTCTCTCGTGTTTTTTTGTCAAACATTTTTTTTTTTTCTCCATCCTCTCTTTCTTTCTTCTTGTTACTTTCTTCTTCTCTAACTATTTATTCCTTTCCTTTGTTTCGTTCCTTTGTCAAATCCTTCGTCAAATCCTTTATCAGACATCCCTTCCTTACTAGTTCTCGTCACACATCATGATAAGGTTTCTTCCTAAGTTTAGGACCGTGCACCATTTGATGGTCCTCCTAACCTTGTTGTTTGTCTTATCATTCATCTACCACGAACGAATAATGCCCTATAGAGCGGCCTACAACTGCCGATGGCCTGAAGTCGTCAACACGGTGGAGGACAACGCTCCAGCTTTCAAAAGTGACCAGGATCAAGATACCGTCCCCACCAATGAACTCACGCGGGTGTTGTTGGTCACAGATCCCCAACTAATTGATGGCCACACCTACCCTGGCCGTAACCCCTTATTATTGAAACTTTCCCAGCATACAGTAGACACGTACTTGAAAAACAACTACAAATACCTCATTAATCAATTGCAACCAGAATACATCTTTTTCTTGGGTGACTACCTTGATAATGGTAGATCTTCATCCAACAAGTACTTCAAACATGAATGGGCCCGTTTCCAACGAGTGTTCAATTTCAAAGAATTCCAGACCAACTACAAACAAAACGAAAATCTCTTCATCAACCTCCCTGGAAACCACGATATCGGGTTTGGCGATAAAGTCAAACTTCCCTCCAGAGATCGTTTCACCAAACACTTTGGCGAACCCAACCTCATCAAATCCATCAATAAAGTCGACTTTATCATGCTCGATACCATCTCCTTGTCGTCATCTCTTGAAGAAATTAACCTGCAAGCTCGGACCTTTTTGGATACCAATTTCGGAGAGTCCATCGTAAAATTAAACCCTAGAATCTTATTATCGCATGTTCCATTATACCGTGACGTACAAACCCAGACTTGCGGAAGTTTAAGAGAAAATCACGTTTTCCACACCAACGCAGGCTACCAGTATCAGCTGGCTCTTAACCCGGAACTTTCCCTAGAATTGTTGTCGAAAATAAAACCAGAATTGATCTTTACCGGTGATGATCATGACTACTGTGATATTTCTCACACCGAGGTAGAACGCCCCGATCAAAAGCACACTATAGCCCGTGAAATCACCGTAAAATCAATCAGCATGGCCATGGGCATTAAATACCCGGCAGTACAATTACTTTCCTTCAAAAACACGGAAGCTTCATCCTTCAAGTACAATACCCAAATCTGCTACTTGCCTACACCTTACGTCAATATCGCCAACTACATAGTCCTATCGGTGATATCAGCCCTTCTTTTACTTTGGTGGAATGCCAAACAAAGATCATCTCGTTACAACTACTCCATCTTACCTTCTTCTGTCCCATCTACAGCCATTTTATCAACAGATATAACTACCGTTGACGACGCAACTCACACCCCATCTCCTATTGGCGCGGTACCAACATCACAGAAAGTGTCGAAATTTTTGAAGGAACAAGATGAAGGCTCGTCCACATTTCACATCACTACATTACCAAAGTATACCTTCACTTCTAATTTTAACTCCAAATCTAGCATAGTCACCAACTCAAAGGTCTTCAAGGGGTTGAAATGCTACAAGGAAAAAGTCATGGCCTTTATGAGAAAGTGGAATCTAGTAAGCTTCTTCAAACATTGTGTGTTTTTGGGCTCCTTCATCATATTCGTGTATTATGTGGGGTTCGTACTTACGGTATAATAATAGAACATCCGTACATCCCAAAGAAAAACCCCAGAGTGGCAGCCGTTTTTCCCTCTATTTCCCAATGCGGCAACTGCGCCGCACAGACATTACCACTACTATCCTAATTGATCGATCTGAAACATGGCTCTGATGCCCAGGTAAACTCATAAGTGACGCATTGTTGGCATAAATGCCAAAGGATCAGCCCTATCGCTGCTCCTTTCGCACTACTTCTTTTTCCTCAACTATGGGTTGTGGTGCTAGTGTTCCCGTTGACGATGAAGCTGACGAATATGTAAAGAGCAAACTTCTTAATGATGCCATAGAACAAAAACTCCTGTTCAGTAGGGCTGGACAGAAAAATGAAATGAAGTTGTTGCTCTTGGGTGCGGGAGAAAGTGGGAAGTCTACGGTTCTAAAACAGTTGAAGTTACTTCATAAAGGTGGATTTACTCCTGCGGAACGAACCCAGTATGCCCAAGTTATATGGGCAGATGTAATTCAGTCGATGAAAACCATCATCATAAATGCCAGAAAATTAGGTATCGCGCTAGACTGTGACCAAACAGGGAGCGAGTTGATACCTTATAAGCACATTGTTCTCAGGGCCAATGCTTTGGACCAAATAGATACTGGGGCTGCCGGCGGCACTAGTTTTTTGAACGATTTTGTCATAAAGTATAGCGAGGGAATCAAAACAAAGCGGAAGTTGAACAGTACCGGGATCGCCAATAGTAACTTATGGACCAATGATAATCAAGATGAAATGGAGCAGTTGGTTGAAATCAACCAAAGACTCATGGAAGTGTCTCCCACGTCTCAAGGTGCAGTTTCTCGTCATCAAGTTGCCGAAGCCATTGATAAACTATGGAACTTAGATAATGGAATCAAGCATTGTTATAGCCGGTCTAATGAATTCCAGCTAGAATCTTCTGCTGCATACTACTTTGACAATATTTATCGCTTCAGTGACAAAAACTACGTTTGTACTGATATGGATATCTTGAAAGGACGGATTAAAACTATTGGGATAACCGAAACGAATTTTCACATTAAAAATTTTAAATTCAAAGTGCTTGATGCCGGGGGTCAACGGTCTGAACGGAGAAAATGGATTCATTGTTTTGAGAATATAACTGCAGTATTATTTGTGCTTGCCATTAGTGAATATGATCAGATGTTGTTTGAAGATGAACGAGTTAATCGAATGCATGAATCTATCTTGTTGTTCGAAGCATTGTGTAATTCAAAGTGGTTTACGAACACTCCATTTATTCTATTCATCAACAAAATTGATATATTCGAGGAGAAACTACTCAATTCCCCTCTCAAGAATTATTTTCCTGACTATAACGGAAAGCCAGGTGATGTTGATAAGGCCATTGAGTTCTTTGAAAAGAATTTTTTGAAGCTTAATCGAACGAAAAAGCCGATCTACGTCCATCGGACTTGTGCAACTGATACCCAATCAATGAAGTTTGTGCTTTCTGCAGTTACTGATATGATTGTTCAAGAAAATTTAAAGAAGAGTGGAATTATATAAACTCACGGGCGCCAGTGATTTACATCAAATTATTGACAATAAATAATTTTATATTGTTATATAAAATGCTAGAATTATGAACAAGAACACTTGCTGATTTTTTTATAAGAACCAAAAACAAAACTACCATCTCATCATGGCCATTCCATTTCTCATTCTCATGTAATCTAACAAATCTTCAATCTTACCGGTACCGGAGACTACGATATCTTGATCCCACAAAGCTTTTTGAGCCCAAGCTTTAACGTCTTTAGTTTCAATAGCATCGATCTTATCCAACGCTTCCTTAATAGATGGTCTGTAACCTTGTAATAATACTCTAGTAGCAATGTCTTGCGTGAGAGCTTTAGAAGAGTCGAATGAGGCCAATAATTGGGTTTTGGTGGCAGCTTTGGCACGAGCAACTTCAGCATCGGTAACAGAAATGGATAATCTGTTCCATTCTTTCAACAAAAAATGGAAGAAGTCATCAATACCGGATTCATTGGAGATTTCAGCATTGATCCCCCATAAACCAGTATCAGAGTAAGAGTTGGAGTAATGATAGTACTTGTCCACAATATGGTATTCTTGTACGATGGAAGTCAACTTAGGACTGGTGAATGGTGCGACTGAAGAGTGTTCATCGAATTTACCAAACACATTGGCACAAACTTTGGCAACATGATAATCAGGAGAGTTGTAACCTTCACCTTGAACAGCAAGAGTAATGTAAGCCTTTGGCAATGTATCGTCTCTCATTCTGACTTCAGAACCTAAGAAAGAAGCAGGTTTGATAGAAGGTTTTAATCCTTGGGCAATGGTAAGAGAAGATTCTAAAGCATCAACTAAAGCATCGTGATCGAAGTTACCAGCGGCAGCCACAATGGTATTAGAAGAAACCAAATGCTTTTCCAATAAACGTAAAGAGTCTTGAAGTTCCAAGTTTTTGATGGAGTCTGGAGTACCGAAAGTTGGTAAACCTAAGGAGTAACCTTGGAAAGCAGAGGCATTCAAATGTTCCAAGATCATTTTAGATGGGATGGCTTCTTGTTGTTCCACATACTTGATTTGAGCCACTTTACCGGCTGCGAAATCGGCTTTTTCTAAAGCTTGGACTGGGTCAGAAATAATTTTGGAAAGAACCTTGGCGGCTTCATTGGTGTTATCATTGGTGGTTTCAACTACAACACCGTTAATTTCTTTGTTACTATAGCTAGAGAGTAAAACACCATTTTCTAAGCCCGAGGACAATAAGCTGGCAGTTAAAGCAGAAATACCATTGGACACTGGGTATTCAGCTCTAGAACCAGCTCCGTAGTAGATACCAATGGTGGAAGTAGTGGCATGAGGGTTGGTTTCCGTAGCCAAGGTTACTCCATTGGAAAGGGAGGTGTATTTAGTTTGAGCGTTGGCGGTGGAGACAAAACGACGACTGGCTAAGTTCTTGAGGTTAGAACGAAGTAAAGTACCACGAATCATACTGAATATATTGGATTACTTGCGAGAAAAGGGTGCTTATGGAAAGGTTTTCTGGTGTTTTATTTTCTGATGGTGAAAATTTCGTGGTGCGAGCCAATGAACGTCAGGGAATTACGCAGGTGCACGGGCCTATGGTGGGACCATTAACCATCATCTGATAGTGTACGGATCTACAGCTGCAAAAGCGCGCGAGACAGAGAGGTACGGAGGGATTATTCATTGCCGTAGAGCAGAATTATATCACTGTAGTTGTGTTTGGCTTGGTTCCAGCAGTCGGCAAACGCATCTTTGGACTTGGCGTCGATGAAGTCCGAGGTTAAGTTCTCGAAGTCGTGACGGGAAGTTGGCAAGCTTCCTGTCGATAGCCTGGCTGCTGACAAAGAGACATCATTAAGTACTTTTTTCCACACATTTTCCTCACTTTTGCAGCATTTAGTACATTGACAATTGCTGTTGTTAAGACACTGGTTTGGCTTCGAGAGTACGGGCTGGAAAGTGGCGCCGGTAGTAATTCTAGGGGGCGAGGGCAAAAGACAGGGCATTTGTCTCAATACCGGGAATGGTTCCAACTCGGTGTCTTCTTCTTGTGGCAGTTCCTTGACTCTTTCTGGACGTAAACGAATGAGTTTCAGCTTTACTCGTTGCTTGAAGCTTATAGGACTATGACATGCACACGAGCACTCTTCTGACTGTAATTCTTCTGGTTCTGGCTCAATTTTGATAAGATCACTAACGCTGTTCATGGTAATACTATGCAACAGATTTAAGTCCAGCCTCCTACTGGCAGGAGGGCTAGCAAAATCACAGAACAATTCCTCTTCGAGGTCTTCCTCTTGCTGCATGTCCATTGGCTCAATAGTGAGAAATTCTCCTGGCTTAATCAAGTATTTGTCATGGGGGCATGTTCGCAATGATAAGAGAGTCTTATTTTGCAACCGAGTTTGGATGAGCCGAGGGTTTCGATCATTACTATACAACCTTTGTCGGTACTTGACGTTGTAGTAGTCGAGATTGTACTGGACATCCCGGTATATTCGGTGGATTGATGACATAGCAATAAGGAGGTTTGTCTTTATTTTGTTGATCGCAAAATGTATTTGTACCAAGATATATATATATTTACAAGTGGGCGCTGCTGCCATTTTTTCCACCACCGAAAAAAAACAAACCTTCCCCTGGGAGAATAGTCTAGTTTTAGATTTCAATGAAGGCTCTTTGGGAGATTGCAACCTTATGCATTTGTGCCTTCTTATCGAATCCAGCAGATTTTCCTTCGTAGGCGGAGATGATTTCTTCAGCTAATCTGACAGGGAAAGAGTGCGATTTCTTCTTTTCTGCTCCTTCCAAAATCCAGGTTATAGCAAATCTATTACGTTGTCTGGTATTTAATGGGAATGGAACGATTTTGTTTTTGGCAGTCCCAGTTTTCTGCGTGACAGTGGTCATTAATGGAGATAACTTGTCCACGGTCTCATACAACACTTCGAGAGGGTCCTTTCTGGTCTTCAAGTAAACAATGTATAAGGCTCTGGCTACGATTTTGCTGGCCAGTGACTTTCTTCCGTGTCTCATGATCAAGTTGGTGAGGTTATCCACCAAAGGGTCGGTTTGTAATGGGATTTTTTTCGAAGCAAATGCCTCGATTTGACTTAATTGTTCTTCGGATGCAACAAACTTCTGTTCTTCTTTCAAAAACGTTTCTGGCTCGGTGAACTGTTGAAGATAGATCTCAGTCTGGGTTTCGGCCGTGTGGTTACCTCCCTTTAGTTCCTTGACTGCTGCGAGCCACTCATCAACATCATCTTCGGTTATGCTGTCTTTTTCAATGGGGAAAATCTGTGCTGCTAGACTGGGCTGGTCCCCGCCGGATTTGATGGTGGAATTATGTCTTGTGGCGGCTATTATGAGCTGTGGCTGACGGAACAACGCTCTGCTCACGGGAATCCCCGCAAGTCTACTGGCCCTTAACATCATGGCGTATGTGAGTGAGAATGCTGATAAAGACTTGGTGTCTTGGTTAAAGGCTGATTTTGGCTGGTGTGAAAAATTCTTTTTCGGTCTGCGATTTACCTAAGTCGCAGTAATCTGTGGTCCTTTGCAGCCATACGAGTATACCATTTCCAAGAACCGGTTGTAGATGTGTTCTATATCATCATTCTATCATGGTATGAGCGCCAATAGATGTCTCCGTAGAAGCTAGAGCCCCTTTTTGGCCATATATCGCAGGAATGGCTCCTCTTGTGACCACTTACTCAAACAGTAACTTCACGTTCTATAATTTCCCTTTCTTTTCCTAGCCCCTCTTAACTCCTCATCAACTTCTAGAACCACTAAGTCTCAGTTTCGGCTACTCATTGGAACTACGTAACAGCTATTTCCACAAGTCTTTGCTTCGTCCCTTCCTCTTGAGTATGGCCCTTTTTTCTACGGTCGCGTTAGGGAAAAAACAACTGCTGAAGTCAGAACTAAGAACCTTTTGACAGATATCGTACAGTTATTCACGGCGCCTAACAAATAACAAGTACTATATATATTGGGGCCTGTCACCCAGTTGAATCTTTCGACCATGACTGTACTAACTATTCCCGAATTACACCCTGAGTTGCAATCAGCATTGCAGCAAATCATCAATAAGAAATACTTTGACCCTCAACCCCCATCATTTTGGCCTCAAACCATCCGGCCTCGAATAAGGGAAAGAATTGTGGAAGTGTGTGAATACTCGATCACATTTCCAGGAAATTCCGATTGGAATCTTCCTGGCGCCATAGCTCGCTCCCGAGATAGAATAATAAAAGGAATCGATACCAAATTCACCGAGTTCCCTCCTTTTACCATTTACAGAGTATCAGAGTTGTTACTTCATCCCGAATCTCAGGGATTCAATTTGTCTAACAGCCTACAAATCTTCAAGTACTTCAATGCCCTACAAAAGCTCTTCACCGTGTCCTCCACTACTAATGAATTTCCTACCCCCACAATCAGCTGTTCTAAACCTCCTCCTAGCGAGCAAACATCCGAGAAATTGCCAGATAACGTATCTTTAGTAAAGATTCCCTGGTTGGAATCATCACCTAATAAACCACAATCGCTGGATAGTCCCAAATCTGAAGAAGAGGAAACTGGCGACGCTGACACCACCATCGACTCATCTCCAATATCAAACTACCCTGACGACTATGACGGAATATCTCATAAACGACAGAGAATGAACGGGTCCTTGGATGTGAATAGACAGATGACCGGCTCATCGCTGCCACATTCAGAGGAGTATTCGAGTCTACAACATAGTCAAGAAACCAGTGTTTGCCCGTCATAGAGGGCTAAAATATTCAATAATACAACCAAAATTACAGCCAGCTTAACTTGTCTATTCATAAAATCGTTAGCAATTCACTTCCTCTTTATTAAGATCACAGTTAAACCAAATTTGGACGTCTTTAATCTTATATGGTTCTCCCTCAAAAATTGTAATCGAACAATTCAAAACTACAGTTACAGCCAGACCCGCTTGGGCCATGTCTAATCCAATTTTTTCAAGTTATATACTACAAAACTATTGTCACATTATTGATACAGGCATTCTCAGCCTCACAGAGATCATGATCGGGATCATGATCTTGATCTCGATCGTTGTCTGACTGGAGATCTAGACCTGGATCGTTGTCTTGCCAGGGACTGGGACCGGGATCGTATCTTCTTGAAGCTTCCATAGGAACGAGATTTGGTCTCTCCATGGTAGGTGTCAGCTCGAGGCACATAACTACTTCGCTCTGCGTAGTATTCGTTGGGCTTCCCCCGGTATGGTCCGCGGCCCCGATCTTGTCCATATTTAGGATGATGAAGGACATTATCGTAATGCGGCTTGAAGTCTCCTTCAACAAGCTCATGGACAGCAAAAGTGTCCTCACCACGTTGTTGATAGTGAAATTTCCATTGGGCATTTTTCGGCCCTCGATCCTCCTCAAAAATCCATTGATTTATTACCTTGACCGGAATATAATCAACATAAAGATCGTACCGTTTAATATCTAGTTTCCGAGGAGCCGGAGACTCGGAGATATCGTTTCTATCAATATTTTCAAGGTCGATTTCCTCATCTTTAATTACGGTTACTGGCTTTGACGTTGTTTCATACTGCTTTAATTCTTTCGAATGTCTTTCTTTTGCTCGATTGTAGTATTCTTCTTTATAACGTAAATCATCAGCTTCAGTAGGATACTTTGATCCGTTGAGCTTTTCTCTAATGAATTCAGCACCTCGTTCATCGTTAACAAGTACGATACCATGGGTTCGAGACCGATTTAGCCACGCACGTTCAATCACAAACTCAACCCCGTCTTCGGTGTCCACTTCATTAGTAGCAATTACTGCCAACAGACGAAGGTACTTTTGGAATTCATGAGCATCCAATGGACGTCGCAAGTTGCCAATAAATAGCGCTCGGGTGAGTCGATAACGAGGTGAAGTCACCACATCATAGAAGATGTTTTCTTGTGGGAACGATTGGGACTCGACTTGAAGCCCCAAATGATCTGATTTGGAAGACCTAGATCTTGGATACTGTCTCCGTTCACTCATTTAAGTACAAATTTTACAGGAAAAAAAAAATCTAGCCATGGATTGTGACGTACTAGTATGAAATGGTGGTGTTAAAAGGTGTCGTATTGATGTAGTTGGTATAAAGGTGTAGTATTGATGTAGTTGGTATAAAGGTGTGAATGTGTGTGAGTGTGAAGTAGTTGTATATAAGCTTGTTGAAGTATGTAGTAGTGTAGTAAGAAAGAAAACTATGGCAAAGGATATGAACAAAGTTTCACTGTGGACATAATTCCTTCCCCCTCCAGAACAGTTTTAGAAAATTTCGTCAGTACGTGAAAACTGAAACATTGGCACATTTCAAAAGCTGAAATTTCTATTTTTTGACGTCAATTGTGAATAACGCGCATGCAGGAAATGTTCTTTCATCTGGGTTAGTGTTTCCTAAAAAGATCTAACTATAATCTAAAGCCTATACAACTAGGGCTAACGCCGGCGATTTTATCCGGATGCAGCTGTAGCAGCTATTTAGCACCAATGGGGGGGGCTTGTATAGATATGGGGTTCTTCTTTGGACCTTCGAGGCTGCACAGGCTGCGCACGCTTTGTGCTTCCTCGTAAACCGACATGTATTAGACTAGTGCGTTAGACTAGTCTTACAGCTCAGCGACAAGGGGTATAACGGAAAAGATAGAGGAAAGGATAAGAGAGTAGAAGCGGCAAGTGAGTGAAAAAAAGCATATGAATGGAAACACCTTGTAAGAGGGGTGTTGGGTGGATGTGACCGTTCTTTCGTAGATGTAGGAGCGCTTAATTTGGTAGAAATGTACTGGGAAGAAAGAGAACTAGTTATAGACGTACGCCTGTGCGTCATCCGTCTAATGCTTCATTGATTCGAGCATTAGCATGGATTTTTCCGGCGGAAATAAGACGATGCATTGACTTAAAGTAGCACAAATACAGTGCTGGCATTGTAGAAACTCTAGCTTTCATTAGTAATTGCCAGTTTTGACTCTGTCAGACGTTGACGTATATTAGAAGTTGTGCAGTATCAACTGAAACGGCTTTTTCCTCGACGGAATATGTGGATTGGCGGAATTGGGGTACTAGTGGAGCTGCACAGTAGATGGCGGGGAGAGAAAAGGAAGTCGGAACTGGTTTCCTTAAATAGATGAATTGTGAGCCTTGGTAGAGGTCTAAAAATAGGAAGAGCAGTTCTAGAGAAAGAGGGCTCTTGAGTAAGGGGATTCTGAGTGTAAATACAGATATGGGGTTGAGGTAGAACGGTTACTGCACACGATGCTTGGGAAAATATGTAACGCAGTCTACAGACAACCTCAAAGTAAGTCTACAAAAAACCTGGATCAATTATATACATTAAATAGTTTCTAATAAGTTACTTACACAACCCATAAGCTGGCAAGGAGGTCGAAAATACCATTACTGGTTGTTTCTAAGAGATATATTCCGTAAGCACCCACGGCAGTCCCCAATGTCAACACCGAGGAGGCCACCTTGTGCCAGACTCCAAACACTCTTTTGGGAATGTAGTCGATGATACATGATTTGAGCCCAGCATGACAGTGTAAGAGCAACGTCAAACAGAAGGTAGCGTCAATAACCGGATGGTGCACTCCAGCGACAAATGGAGTAGCCAACAACGGCACAAGAGCCACAGACACTATACGTTCGTAGGTCCAGTGGTATCCTCCTTCATAGTGGTTAGCTTCTGGTGGAATATAAGCATCATTAACGGTTCCCACGATATTGCCTGGAGGTTGATCGATTTTCTTCAACTTAGAAAAGTCAGGCTTCAACGAGATGAAACGTGCAGATACGGCTGGTGTTCTTTTCAACAAACCAACGGATAGGAGGTTGCGACTGCGCATCAACGATATCATTTGACGGGTTGGTTCTGGCGCTGGTGAATACTGAGTATGTGGTGGAGAGTTGATTCGAAGTCATCAGTGAAAAATTATATATGCAGTACCTCAGCTGGGTACTTTGAAAGTTGGAGCCCAGCGTACAGAATGCAGGGTAGAGTGTATGTTTCGGCACCAAAGGGAACAGAAGCTGGAGCCATTGTTCATATTAGAGCGGTTAATAGCTCCATCGGGAAGTGTTACTCACCGGGTAGGGCCGCTTTTGCCTACATTAGTTGTTACTGTTGTGATAGGGTCATGGTGTACATGCTGTAGCAGTTCTTACTATAAGATCGTATATTGTACAGGATATTTACATGATTACCAGGAAGCCTTTGTGATTCCTGGAAGAAGACCAGCTCTGGCTCTTTCTCTGAAAGCAGTCTAAAAGTTAGTATAGTGAAAAAAAGCGGCATACAAGAAAAGCGTATACATACTCTGTTGAGCTTATAATCGGTGATGACGGAACGGGAATGTCCTGAGGCGACACATCTATCCCTTATTTGGTTAAAGGCAGTGTATTTGGGCATAGCAGTCAATTGTAATTGGGCTTCAAGTCTGACTCTACCTGGTAGTTCGGTATTTCTGGCAATATATTTCAAGGCATTTCTGGTAACCTCATGTTCAGCAGCTTGGGTTCTCTTGAATTGATCACGGATGACCCTGGCATTGATATAACAATGCTTGGGAAGATCAAACTTCACAGGAAATCTGAATGGCATGGCTGTGGAAGTAAACGTCTAGGTATAGTATCAGAGCCTGAAAATCTAATTCTGAAAAATTCATAGTTCCGGCCTTACATTTACGCGCATGTAGTTAATTTCAGTACAGCCTTGGTCAATAACTACGTCGTGACAACTACACATACGATTGGCTTGTAAACTTACAGGAGTCGGGCCAGAATGCATGGGAGATACGTACAATATGCCCTGGCAACCAAATAAGAGCATCAGCTACGGGAGAACGGCCGTACGGGTGAATTTGATGTACGGGTGTTTTCTTCTGAGTAGCCTATTGGCTACTAATTGGCAAATTTCACTGGAGCTCGCTTAGCGTGTGGTGACATTTTTGTTAGTGCATATGCTCGATAATTGCATAATCGGCTGCTAAAGTAAGTCCGAGACGGTTAGTCATCACATATAAGTTGTTGTTTCGCTGCTAAATTTCACAACCTTCGCCAGCCAGAAATGTTTACAGGATTAGTGGAGACTATTGGGACTGTTCTTGAGTATGTGGAAGTTGATACCTCCAGCAGTGGAGGAAACGGAGTGAGTATAACCATTGGGGACTGTTCGGAGATCCTAGTTGATGTCCACTTAGGAGACTCGATCAGCACCAATGGAGTGTGTTTGACAGTCACAGAATTTGACGAAAAGAAGACTCAATTTAAAGTAGGGGTTGCACCAGAAACATTACGTCGGACTGATCTTGGGGACTTGAAGCAAGGGTCCAAGGTCAATTTGGAGAGAGCAGTCACTAGCGAAGTTCGGTTAGGAGGACATGTTGTGCAAGGACATGTTGATACCATTGCTACCATTACCAAGCGGGTCCCTGATGGAAATGCCATTACATTCACGTTCAAGCTTCGAGACGAGGAGAACATCAATTACATTGTGGAGAAAGGATTCATTGCCGTCGATGGTACTTCGTTAACTGTCACCGATGTTAACTACGATACTTTCGAGTTCTCAATTATGATGATCAGCTACACCCAAAGTAAAGTGGTTTTGCCATTGAAGCCTGTGGGGGGTACGGTGAACATTGAGGTTGATTTGACGGGTAAATTACTCGAAAAGCAGATTGAAATTAACTTGAACAGTCAGATCAAGAACGAGCTGAGTGCATTAAATAAGTTGATTACGTCTATCATCGAGAAGAAGTTGGCCTCCTACAAGCCTTAATCTACGGCCAGGCATTCGTTTATAGTTATAATGTAATGAACACCAGAAGTTATATACTGAAATCAGCACTTCCTTGTAGTTTTCATATTTGTCAGCGCACGACCTTCAACATATGAAGGCAAAATACTCACCTTCCAACATTATCTACTACACCCTCTAGTAATTGAGCAGGATGGATATTGTATTAGGTATAAAAGTAGAGGATGGTACCATCATCGCCACCTCCAAAGCCGCCACCAGAGGGATTTCCATTTTGAAAGATAATGATGACAAAACCAGAGCATTGAATTCTCATAACTTACTAGCATACACTGGAGAAGCAGGAGACACGGTGCAATTTGCTGAATACATCCAGGCCAATATCCAATTGTATACCATGAGAGAAAACGATATAGAATTATCGCCCAACGCCACTGCTTCATTTGTAAGAAACCAATTGGCCTCTTCCATCAGATCTCGGAAACCTTACCAAGTCAATGTATTACTTGGAGGTTATGATGTCAACACTAACACTGCTAGTTTGAACTGGATCGATTACTTGGGTACTAAAGCCGAATTACCTTACGGTGCTCATGGATATGCTGCATTCTACTGTACT
This sequence comes from Isabelozyma rhagii, assembly GCA_003708185.3. Classification (NCBI taxonomy): domain Eukaryota; kingdom Fungi; phylum Ascomycota; class Pichiomycetes; order Serinales; family Metschnikowiaceae; genus Isabelozyma; species Isabelozyma rhagii. Next base: position 323,432 of record PPNO03000011.1, on the reverse strand, counting down.
TCGTTGTTGGATAGACACTACAGAAAGGATATGAAGATACAGGAAGGATTGGAGTTGTTAAAATTGTCATTGAAAGAGTTGGAAACAAGAATGCCAATCGACTTCAAGGGTGTGTACGTGAAGGTGGTGGATAAGGATGGTATCAGAAGTATCGATGACTTCTAGTGCCGGATGACTTCTAGTGCCGAGTGATGTATTGGTGCTAGTGCCAAAAGTAGGATAGTATCGATATCTAGAGGCAAAAATACAAATGCTTTCAGAAAAGAAAATAGTAATACACATAGTATTGATGAATTCTAGCGTATTATCGTATAGACGTAGTAGTGTAATCATAATCATGTTGGCGCCTCTATCATAGCGTGTATTGTTGTGCGAAGACATCACCAAAAAAGCGATGGCATCTCTTTTCTAGTGTCTTCACGTCTACATCAGCAAATAGTACCAGACCAGAGCAAATGACTGGGGTCAAGCCAGAACCACAGCTTTTGGAGCAACTACTGGCGCTTGTTAGTGACAACTTGGGGATTTCTGGCGGCGATGAAGTGGATATCTCCAAGTTTTTGCATAATCTTTACACCCAATGTCCTAATAACGATGATCGAAGCCTACGACTCGAGCGATTCAAAAATGTGGTGATCCTGAATGGTGGCGATGACTTCCCTTCGAGGTTTATAGAGAAGTCGTTCGACATAATAGATAAGTTGCAGTACAGTGCAGAAGCGAAGAAGGGGCCTAAAGTGAAGATAGAACCTAAAGAGCCCGCAGTGAATATAGAACCTAAAGTCAAGATAGAGGATAATGTGCTACCTCATACAATCAAAGAACATGTTGATATAAAAGTCGAGCCAGTTGACACTTTACATGATCACTTAGCCAAGAGAGAGCTTATAATGAAGGACGAGGAGACTACTGACGAAAGAGAGCATATAACGAAGTACGAACAAGACATCGATGATACACATGTTCAGGTTGGCTTGGTTTACAAAGGAATCGTTACTCGACTAGCTCCCTATGGCGCATTTGTAAAGCTCAACAGGCATCAATCAGGATTGGTGCACATATCTCAAATAGCATTCTCCAACAGAAACCGAGTCAACAACGTCACCGACATAGTGGCACCTAATCAGCAAGTTTTTGTAAAAGTCACTGATATCCAGGTTGAAAAACGGAGATTCAACTCCAAAGAGAAAATCTCGCTCACAATGAGAGGAATTGATCAAGAAACAGGTCTAGATAAATCAGAAGAACTTCAACTCGAAATGCGTCAAAGTCGTCTGAAAAATGTAGAACCCCGTGGAGGAGAGCCTCGAGGGGTTAAGAGAAGACTCACATCTCCGGAACGATGGGAAATTCGTCAGTTGATCGCTTCTGGTGTTGCCAAAAGCCTGGATTATCCTGAGTTGGCTGATTACGAAGAACCCAAAGATGATATCGAAGATGATGGCAACGCCGAAGTTCAAATTGATGTGGAGTTGACTCATATTCAACCTAGCTTTTTGAAGTCCAAAGTTGATAACTCTGCTGATTTGGAGCCGGTGAAAGTGATGAAAAACCCGGAAGGTTCCATGGGGAGAGCAGCAATGAAAGGGTCCATGTTGGCGAAAACCTATAAGGACGAAAAGCTCCGACGCCAGAAAGAGAAGGAGCGAGAGGAAAGGAAACTGAAAGCTGCTAGCATAGACGTTCATGATCCCTTAAGTCGACAACAGCAAGAAATTGTGGATGGAAGGACCGAAGAAGTGGTTTCAGAATGGAAGAAGAGTCAAATGACGAAAAAAATCTCCTACGGGAAAAGAACCAATTTATCAATCAAAGAGCAACGTGAGTCATTGCCGGTGTATTCAATGAGACAGCAGTTGGTAGATGCTGTTCGAGATAACCAGTTTCTTGTCATTGTCGGAGAAACAGGGTCAGGAAAAACGACCCAAATTGTCCAGTATCTCTCGGAAGAGGGATTCAACTATACAGGAGGAAAGAAACAAATCATAGGATGTACACAACCAAGAAGAGTAGCAGCACAATCAGTTGCGAAAAGAGTTGCCGAGGAAGTTGGCTGCAAATTAGGAGAAGAAGTTGGATATTTGATTAGATTCGATGATAACACCAGTCCCAGCACAAAAATCAAGTATATGACAGATGGTATGTTGCAAAGGGAAGCACTTACTGATCCATACATGAGCAAATACTCAGTGATTATGTTGGACGAGGCCCATGAAAGAACCATTTCCACGGATGTATTATTTGCGTTATTGAAGCAAGCGGCACTCAAGAACCCCGATTTAAAGATTATTGTCACATCTGCCACTTTGGACTCAGACAAATTCTCTAATTACTTCAACAAGTGTCCAGTTATCAAAATCCCAGGTAGAACTTTCCCGGTGGAGATTTTATACACCAGAGAACCAGAGATGGACTATTTGGCAGCAGCCCTCGATTCAGTTATTCAGATCCATGTTTCCGAGCCACAAGGTGACATCCTCGTATTTCTAACGGGTCAAGAAGAAATCGATACCAGTTGTGAAGCACTCTACGAGCGAATGAAGGCGTTGGGTGATACGGTACCAGAGTTAATAATTCTCCCGGTGTACTCGGCATTACCTAGTGAGATACAGAGTCGTATTTTCGAGCCGACCCCAGAACATGCGAGGAAGGTCATTCTAGCCACTAATATTGCTGAAACTTCGATTACTATTGATGGAATCTACTATGTGATCGATCCAGGGTTCGTCAAGATAAATGCCTACGATTCGAAATTGGGAATGGACTCCTTAGTGGTGTCGCCAATATCGCAAGCCCAAGCCAACCAAAGAAGTGGAAGGGCCGGTAGAACAGGGCCAGGAAAGTGCTATCGATTATACACCGAGAGTGCTTATAAGAATGAGATGCTTCCCAATACCATCCCCGAGATTCAGCGACAGAATTTGTCCCGAACCATCTTGATGTTGAAAGCCATGGGGATCAAGGATCCGTTTGCATTTGAGTTTATGGATCCACCACCCATCAACACCATGGTGCTCGCGCTTCAAGAGTTGTATATCTTGAATGCCATTGATGAACTGGGAGAATTAACAATGCTAGGGCGGAAAATGGCTGATTTCCCTATGGACCCCACGCTAGCCAAGACATTGATTATCAGTGCAGAGTATGGATGTTCTCAGGAGATTTTGACGATTGTGGCCATGCTATCGGTGCCAACAATCTTCTACCGGCCCAAGGAGAAGCAGAAGTTGGCGGACGAGAAGAAAGCCCGGTTCAATAACGTTAACGGAGATCACTTGACACTACTTGGGATCCACAAGTCGTGGGAATTGAACGGGTACAGTCGGTCGTGGTGCCAGGAGAACTTTGTCCAGGAGAGGAGTATGAGACGGGTTCAAGAAGTGAGAAAGCAGTTAATAAGTATCATGAAGAACTACAAGCATCCGATTTTATCGTGTGGGAATGATTATAGCAAGATCCGGAAGACGCTTTGTGCGGGATACTTCAAGCATGCTGTAAAGCGAGATCGTTCTGATGATGGGTACAAGACGATTGTGGAACAAACGTCCGTTTATATGCATCCATCGTCTTCCTTGTTTGGCAAGAACCCGGAGTTTTTGATCTACCATACATTGCTTCTAACTACGAAGGAGTACATGCATTGTGTAACTGTGATCGAACCCCAATGGCTTATTGAGGTAGCGCCCAACTTCTATCAAAAATCAGATCCCACGAAACTCAACGACCGTAAGCGGGGCGAGAAGATCATACCATTGTTCGATAAGTTTGCAAAGAGTCAAGATTCATGGCGACTTAGTGCTCAGCAAGAAGCTAAGAAGCGGGCCCTCAGTTACAGAGAATGAAGAAAGGCAAATCCAGCATACATACAGCACATACTGTAAATGGACTATCTCTATTGCATTCGGTAAGTAGAAATAGACTACACCTAATGCATCCAGTAAGTAGAAATAGACTACACCAAATGCATCCAGTAAGTAGAAATAGATTACACCAAATGCATCCAGTAAGTACACTACCGGAGACCCGATTTCAGTGTTCCCTGTGGGGTGTACGGATCACCTATCACATGATAGTGCATATTACAGCCGAATGAGGGGTCGAGTGAGCCTCGAGATGAAAAAATATCTCACAAATGACAACCTTAACAAAAGTAATCACATCTTCAGATGCATTCAATGGTTGTGAAATTGGACACTTGACGTTCTTTTTTGCCATAACAAAGGATACGTAAATCTCTGGATACTGTCGTGAATTTACCATCCTCGATTTTTTTTTTTTTTTTTTTTTTACCTTTGGCTGACTTTTCTTTTTTCAGAGGGGGAGAGCTGTTTCTCCACGTTATCGGTGGTTAAAAAATATTATCTTTTTCTTTCTACTAACTACTTCTTTTTCCTTCTTCAATACTCACAACACCATGAAGAGTGCTAGATATGCAAGAGATGCTATAAACGACCGCCTAAGTCTTTATAGTACTACCTCCAATATCTCATTGAATGGTATCAAACCGCTTCGGAGAAAATACGCCGATACCTTGGAAGATATCGAGCCCACCCCGGCTACCAACAGTCCTCACAGTGTTCTTGACTGTTGTCCTTTGAAGTCCGACGGCAAGGGCAATCTTGTGGATGACGTGGGGAGAAAAATAACCTTGAAAGGTATAAATGTCGATGGTAGCATGAAATATCCCAAAACTCCCGATCTACCCAGTTACCTTGGTAACGCAGACGTGGCTAACGATCTCTTTTTCGATGGCGATAACGTGTCGTTCGTAGGTAGACCGTTCCCAATCGAAGAGGCAGAGTCGCATTTCCTAAGAATCAAATCTTGGGGTTATAACTCTATAAGGTTCATTATCACCTGGGAAGCAATAGAACATAAAGGCCCCAAGCAATATGACGATGACTACATCGATTTCATCATCCAGATCTTGGATGTCATCTATAAAGTGGGAGGACTCTACGTATTCATTGACCCTCATCAAGACTGCTGGTCTCGATTCACCGGCGGGAGTGGGGCCCCTCTATGGACCTTATACGCTGCTGGGCTTCAACCAAAACGTTTTACTGCCACTGAGGCCGTGGTATTGCATAACCAAACCAGGTATAACGAGCAAGAAGAGAATTTCGAACCTTTCCCCAAGATGATTTGGCCATCTAACTACAAGCGTTTGGCTTCGTTTACCATGTTCACCTTATTTTACGCTGGAGCCACTTACTTCCCGGACTTGGTGATTGATGGTATAAACATTCAGCATTATTTACAGAATCATTACTTCAATGCCTTGAAGCACTTTTGGAAGAAAACTTCGGATGCTTTACCCCATATGTTGAAGAATGGAAGTTTATTCGGATTCGAAACTCTTAACGAACCAAACTGCGGCTTGATTGGCCATGATCATTTGGGTTACTTACCTGCTAACCAACAGCTTCGTGTGGGCAATACACCCACCATTTATCAGTCCATGAAGTTGGGTATGGGATTCGCTGCCGAAGTGGACGTTTATCACATCTCGGTTACCGGGCCACAGAAATCAGGTACGCAAGTTGTCGATCCCAAGGGACAGGTTGCTTGGTTGAAGCCAGACGAGGCAGTGGAAATCGACAAGCATTATGGATGGAAAAGAAGCCCCAAATGGAAATTGGGAGAATGTATATACGCCCAGCGCAAAATCTGGAAATTTGATAAGTCTCTTGATCTAGATACTTTGAAAGATCTCTCCGAGGAGGAAAGAATGGAAATCAGTAAAAACTGTGAATTAAAATTACCCAACTTCTTCAATCAAGTGTCAGCTACGTTCAAATTGGCCAATCCATATGCTAAACAAGTCGATATGGAATACTTTTCCAACTACTTCTTCATTGATCATTACATTAAATTCAAGGACACTATTCGTTCGGTAACCCCAAACATTTTCATCATGATGCAATCTCCAGTGATGGAAGTACCTCCTAATTTGAAAAATGATACCCGTAATATCATTGATAATAAAACAATTTTCTGTCCTCATTACTATGACGGTATGTCGATCATGTTTAAAACCTGGAATACGAAATATAATGTTGATACTCTTGGAGTCATGAGAGGAAGATATTTCAATCCGGTTCTAGGCATTGTCTTCGGGGAACGCGCAATCAGAAATTGTATGAAGAAACAATTCGTAGAAATCAAGAGTGAAGCTCAAGAATATCTTGGCCAGATCCCCGTGTTAATGTCAGAAACCGGTATGCCCTTCGATATGGACGAAAAACGAGCTTATGAAGATGGGAAATACTATTCACAGACAGGGGGGTTGGATGCCTTGAGTTATGCTTTAGAAGGGGCTCACATGAGCCATACATTCTGGTGTTATGCCTCGCTTAATTGTCGTAAATGGGGAGATCGGTGGAATAACGAGGACTTTTCTTTTTGGTCTATTGAAGATAGAAATACTCAGTATGAAGACGAGGCTGGTGTGGAGGCTGCTCCAGTTAATTCTTTATCGGGACTCGTTTCTTACGGGCTCGGTAAAAGAAATGCATTGCTCAGCACAGTACGTGCCGTTAAGTTGAAGAATGAAGAATTTAAGGACAGAAGACGTCGTAGGAGCAGACAAAATTCCAAGCCATTCAATGGAACTTCCAATGGGTATATCAATGCTACTTCAATGTCCATTCAAGATTCTGAGGATAATTCTGATGGCCAATCAGTACAGTCTTCATCATTGATCTCTTGTACAACGGAGAACGTAAGATTCAAACACAATAGAAAATGCTATCCTTCTCCTGATGGAGTTCGAGCTGTTAGTGCCGTTATTAGACCATACTTAGTGGCTTCTAGAGGAACGGTGAAATTAACGGAATTCGATTTACGTTCAGTGAGGTTTGCTTTAACCCTTTCATTCAAAGATTCTAAAGATGAGGAACTGGATCGAAAGATACCTACCATCATCTTCTTACCTAAATGGCATTACCCGTATTTAAACTATGGTGATATTTACTTAACATCGGGCCATGTCAAGTATAATGAAACACTAGAATATTTAGAATGGTATCATTTTGACGAGGACGAAAGTAGTAATGATGATGCCACCTCTATCAGTTCTACCTCAACAATGGTAGAATCGGGATCCATTGATTATTGCGCTTTGACTGAAGAAACTATTATTATCAAGAATAATAGTGGATCAATAGATGACTTGAAGGAAAGAGAACGCAAAGGTTTGTTGGCATGTGCTGCTACAGATGTTGGATGCCCAGTCCAGTAAATTCGCACGTCATTAATTATTTAAAAACTGCATTTTATTTCGTCATTAAACTGTACCAGAATTGGTATCAGTAGTTAAACAAGATTTTGTTCTATATTGTAAAAGTACGTAAGTTAAGGAACACCGAATGGTATTACTGTTTACTTCTAACTGTAGAATTTAGAGACGGGAACACTAGAGAAAGAACCAGAATAGAAGGCGTTTACTCAATTGAACGCCATTATTCGTAGTAAGTTCCATGAATGGCTGGTTCCATTAATCGCTTACAGGCTAGCCTTGTTTCAAAAAACTAAACTTTAAATAACCAAAAATTGGGTTTCTAGGTTTCTGGTGGCCGAGCTTATCTAAAAAGTTCATACTGAAGACTCGAAAATTGAAAAAATAAGCTTTTAATATCAACTAAAGCAGGATGGAGAATGGCATATAATTAAACATACCTTTTTAAATTAACTGCTATCAAAAAAGATACTGTACTGTTGCTGTAAAGGTAATTATCGTATCAGCATAGCACTATTAATGCAAAAGTAATTATAGTATCAGCGTAGCATTATGGCGTAAATACTTTTTCACTCGGATGAATTATTATTATCTTCAGGTGGCTAATGCTTGGACTAAGTTCCCTTACCGATGCCAGTTCATAACTGACTTCCTCCAGTAGGCAAAACTGAGAAAACGTCGGTTATGAATACAGCTTTATATCTCCTCCGTTTATCGGATTTTCTTATTAGCGAGCAGACTTACTCTGCTCTGGACAAGATCGGTACCTGTCCTATCTTCAAATCCTCATTCCGTCCAAATCAATTGACTTTGTATCAACAACTTGCACCAGAAATAAAACAATCACTCCATTCATAAGCTATCAGAATGAGATCAAGTTCAAATATTGACAGTCACTTTGAGATATCAGAATTCTTCAATACTGCTTATGAATACCATACAAGATGCTTTATAGTAAGAAGGAATATAAGAATCACTATGGCTGTTGTTGCTTATTTCACTTTCTTCGTAGTTTTATACTGTGTCCTTAACGTCTACTTTACCAAATAAAATAATGCTTGATGAAATAGGACGTATTTGTAGAATCGCTGCCATCACTTGTTCAAGCTTAGGATTAGTAGCAGGAGGTTATGTGGCAACGGTCACCTGTTTACATGGTGAGATAAAGACAGTATTTGGGGACATCTCAGGTGGTACCCATTGCGTGTGTGGAGTTGCAGTTGCATTTCTATGTGCACTCATAATTGCTTGGATTGTTGTGTATTTCTGTTGTGCTAGAATGCTCATACCGAAGTAGGAGCTTACGAATGGGTTTACATGTTCATTTTAACACTGACGTGGTGTCGATTCGTGACTAGCTTCATGTTTAATACACTATATATATATATATGGTTAATTGCTGTAGCAGTACTACTATTGACAGCTCAAGTGACTGTCCCCTCGGACAAGATTGTAGTCCAAGGTCAGATATGATGATTTGAAAATTAACACAAATGGTGTTTAGGCTGTCAATCGGGTAAGAGATAATAAGCAGCCGATCGCTACTAGGGTTAAATGACCAGTCAGTCGCGACGGCTAAGCAGTCAATGGCTATTTAGGTATTATGAACTTCAATGCTTTTAGGATACCTTCATAGCTCCATGTGAGCCATATGGGCTATTGTTACATAAATGGTGGTCTACGATGTGCATTCAAATAAATTAGATACTCAATAAGGTCAGATCACATTTGAAGGATCGCCATCTTCTTGGTAAGCCCCTAATCTCAGAAAGCTAAAGGATCGTCGTCTTCTCTTACACGCTTATTATCTCTGAGTTCCTCCTTTATTATCCCATTAACGAATTTGGCAAAATAATCCACATACGGTTTCAAACTTGTCTTTTCGTAGTCCATAATTCTTCTATTTTCAGCCTCAGAGTCCGATTCGTCTAATGGTTGGCTAGACTCGCGATTAACTCGTTTGGTCTCCCAAACCTCGATCTCTCCCAACAATTCTTTCAAATTTGGTGCTTTCATTGGATTGAATCCGTACTCATCATCTTCTCTATTCTTTGAAAAGTTTCTTTTGGGGTCGAATGGAACACACACATTACCGGTACCTGGGTGAATACAGAAGGGAGACTTTAATAAATGAATGAGTTGTCTAGAGACCTCAATATCCAATCTTGGATACATATAATACATTATTATTTCTTTCTTAGCGTCATTCAACTGGGCCACTTGTAATTGATTTTTCAATATTTTTTTCGCTAATGTGCTTATATCATCCCATTTGGATTTGGAGTTGGAAGTTGAACTTTGGTTTTGCCATTTATCACGTAGTTCGCTTTGTAATGCTTTATCTGGTATGAACGATAATAATTCCTCCACTTGTTCCCAATTCTTGCCTTTTTTATCATCTCTAGCCATGGTTAACCACGGATCTTGTTCTTCTAAGATAATAGAGGCGAAATTATGTTTTAAAATATTGAAAGATCTTTCAATATGAGGATGAAATGGCTTTTTCAAGTTTAACAGTCTCTTACCCATTTTTTGTTGTTTTGAACCTAAAACATCAAGATATTCCACAATTGATCTTCTAGTGGTTTCGTCCAATTGTCGGGCTCTGGCGTCACTCACCCAACAATGGGCCCCTCTTCTTCCTGAAAACACCCAAATCAAGTGTTTGAATCCAAAGTCGTCGCGTAATGATGAATCGAGGATTTCAGCAGCTACTTGGATGAATCTCCAACATTTCTGGCAAATATCAGTTCCTGAACAACAAGTTCTGATTTCATCGTAATCAGTCAAATCGATATCAAATACTAATTCCTTCGTTAAGGGCTTCATGGCGGATTTGGGAAGATTTTTTCTTTCCTTAGGGTTAACGGCGTACACAGCACCCACTTCAAAACGAGTGGGATTAGCTGTAATCACCGATCTTTTGAATTCGTCTAGAGACTGGAAAGAATTATACCGCTGATAGGCTCCAGAGCTGTATTCATAGGCAAATTCCCTCATGGTAAAGTCCTTCGTAGCTTTAGGAGAATGACTTAGCCATTGAAATACGTATCTGAATGGTAAAAGCCTTTCATAAAAGAAGGCCATATCGCCCGATGAAGGCTTATAACGACCCCCTGATGATACTCTTTCTTCAGTAATTGTGGTCTCAGGTTCATCATTATGGAAGGATTTTAGAAGCGGGCCATCCGACTCGCTGTTAAACTCCGAAGGCATTTCAATGTATAAGGAAGAAGATGGTGTTCTTTTTCAGATCCTACGCGATTGAATTTTTATGTTAGGGAAAAGTCAAAAAAATCAACAGAAGCGCGTCGTTTTTTTGTTGCAAAAAGAAAAAGAAATTTATCTGCAACTTTCGATCTAATTTATATATATAGACTCCCCTTTCACTTTCCTTTCTGTCTCTGGTTACCAGTGAATTAATCTATTATTAATATACAAATTACATTTAGTTGTCATGATGGAACACAAGGGCAACTCCTTCATCACCTGCAGTGATCAAGGTTTTACCATTGTCTGCTACTGAGAAATCGAGAATTCCCATATTGTGGCCCACACCAACAAAGAGTTCTTCACCGGTTCTGGAATCCCATTTGTAGATACGTCCGTTCATGCTGGAGCCAATAAGAATTGGAGTTTCGTCAACGAATTCAAGTTTGGTAACGGTATCATCAAGTTTGATGGTTCTTCTTACTCTCCATTGAAGAGTATCGAAAAGAAGAATATCTCCACTAACAAGTCCCACAGCTAAAAGGTTGATTTGTGAGCTTTTACACCAACTCAATGCTTCAATAGATAAATCTGCAAGATCTTCAGTATCCTCAAGAGCTTTCACAGAATGCACGATTCTACCGGTATCGTTATTGATAATGGACAATTGACCATCACGACCTCCGATGGCAATAAGATTCTTGTATGCTTGGATCGAGACCCATGGACTTTCTATTCCCTTAAAGTCAAATGGTGACAATTGCCATTTGATAGCCCCAGTAAATGCGTTACAGTTAATCACAGTACCATCTTCGGATATAGTTACAATAGATAATTGGTTTTTATCTTCAACATCAACGAAGACACCTCCATTGCACTCCAAAGAGTGTGAGAATCCTGACATTATTTGCACTAATGAATTTGAACTTGGATCAATTTGATACACCCACACCGAGGCATCTTGTCCACCAAATGCAAAGTATTCTGGTTGAGTAGGGTGAGCCGCCACCCATAACACTTCTTCCACTTCTTCGAGTTCCGCAAATTTAGTCCATTTCTGTCCTCCTTTAGATGCTTTGAACACTTGTACTAACCCATTCATATCGGCACTGATAACAAATTTCCCATCACTAGTGAAACTTCCACTCACCACCGATTCCTTGTGTCCTTTTAATTCTCCTACAAATTTAGGAGGCTGTGAGTGTGTGGTCCAGAGGAATGCAGTGTTGTCACCACCTCCAGTAGCCACTAAAGGTAAAGTTGGATGCTTGAAGATAGTGAAGATGGAGTCTTGATGTTGGTCGTAATAGGTCCAGGAGTTGTTGGACATATCAATTTCCAAAGTATCAGGATCTTCCTCCATATCATCATCCACTATTTCATCATCGTTGCCATCATCAGCAACTTCTTGGGCAATTTCACTATCATCTAAGTAGACGTCGTTTTCTTGGAACTCTGACTCTCCTTCAAATTGACCTTGACTTTCAACTTCTTCTGGATGCGACATGATGCTGAATGGCTCTTTTAAACTCAAGGGAGTTGAAATAAAAAAAAAAAAAAGAAGATAAAAAGGAATCCGCTACTAAGAAAGATAACTCATTAATAATCACAACTCATCGTGGAAATTGGAAAATTTTGGCAGCGAAAAAAAAAAAAATGTATGGAGGGCTGATGTGCAGGCAAGAGCTATTCATTTTTTTTTCTTCTTTCAGTAATGAAAACGTCATCTACAAGTACTAATTGAACTGGTGTTTGAAGGAGACAAAAAGAAGAGGGAAAAGAAGACGAAGGTTTCCTATAGGCATAACTAAAAGTAGGAACTTTATTTATTAATTGGGAGCGGTACTTTGTTTCGTCATTCATGCCATATACTCATTAAGCAGCTGCGGAGGACCATAATTTATTTGTTAATTTATTTGTTTCACTCAACATGTCAGACTGGTTATCGACATTCCCTGGGTATACCAGCCTACAAAACCAATTGAAGAAAGGGTTCGGAAAGATAATTCAAACAGGACCAACACCCAACCATGTAGGGCTTATTATGGATGGGAACAGACGGTATGCGAAGAATCACAAGATAGAACTAAAAGAGGGGCATAATTTAGGATTCGAAAGTATGGCCAACATTTTGGAGCTATTATATGAATCAGGAGTCAAGTGTGCTACCGTTTATGCATTTTCAATTGAGAATTTTAAACGACTGAGTTATGAAGTCACTTGGCTAATGGATTTAGCAAAGCTGAAATTCAAACAAATTAGTCAAAATGGAGAACTCTGTGAACAGTATGGAATCAAAATTAAGATCTTGGGGAATATCAAACTTTTGCCCGAGGATGTTCGGAAGATCTTGAGACAAACAGAGGATATCACCAAGGATAATAAGCGTGCCGTATTGAATGTATGTTTCCCATACACTTCAAGAGATGAAATGGCCCGTGCGATCAAGTCTACGGTGAAAGACTCTTTAGGACAGGCAAACTACAAGATCGATGAAGCCACTGTTAATCAGCATTTATATACCAAGAATGATCCGGAATTGGATTTACTAGTTAGAACGTCAGGAACGTACCGATTATCTGATTTCTTATTATGGCAAGCAGTGTCCCCCAATTGTGCCGTGGTTTTCAGTGAGAAATTATGGCCGGAGTTCACTCCATGGGAGATGTGTAAAATTTTGATAAATTGGAGTTTTAACAAGTATTGGTATGGTCATGGTAATGGTCAAACACTCACGAGAATTCTCGATGCCGAGCAAAATGATGTAATCACCATTGGTCAGAAGAACGGTGCATCCAGTTATTCTCGGTACTCTCATACCATTCAAATTGAAGACGATGAATACGATGATGATGAGGATGAGGATGATACAGAAAATAGTGAAATAGGTCATGAAACAGATACTGCATCATCAACAGAAGAGGACTATTCTCAATCGAAACAGAAGTGAACCTTGAAACGAGGATTCTACAGAATATATTCAATAAAAACGGTAGTTAGTGCTCGTAGAAATGTTAATATATATGTACAGATAGCGTGGGACCACCCGTGCACCGTTGACTCACAGCGGTGAAAAAAAAAAATGGAAGATAATTTTGAGTCCGATTTTTCAATCTCAACTACTTCTACTACTAAACCCCAGCCTCTTTAAACATGGATTTAGTTAACCACCTCCCCGACCGTATATTATTTGCTGTCCCAAAAAGTATGTGTGGTATCTAACTGAATATACTCGCTTAGTACTAACTGAAGTTTAGAGGGTCGTTTATATGAAAAGTGTTGCGACTTGTTGAGTGGATGTGACATCCAATTCAGACGTTCCAACAGATTGGATATTGCATTATCCACCAACTTGCCTGTTGCATTGATCTTCTTACCTGCTGCAGATATTCCAATCTTCGTGGGAGAAGGTAACTGTGATTTAGGTATCACTGGATTAGACCAAATTAAAGAAGCAGACATGTTTGACTCTATCAATGACTTGTTGGATTTACAATTCGGTAAGTGTAAACTACAAATTCAAGTCCCCGAGAAAGGGGAATACAAGACTGCAGACCAACTCATTGGTAAGAAAATCGTCAGTTCATTCACCAAATTATCCACTGATTATTTCAGACAGTTAGAAAAAGAGAACAACCTTCCTGAAGGTTCCACCAACGTAAGATACGTTGGAGGTTCTGTTGAAGCATCTTGTGCTTTGGGTGTTGCTGATGCAATTGTTGACTTGGTGGAAAGTGGTGAAACCATGAAAGCTGCTGGACTAACTGCCATTGAGACATTGTTGAATACTTCTGCCCATTTAATCTCCTCCAAAACACCTAAATACCCTGAATTGGTTCAAACTATTTTCCAAAGATTCGAAGGGGTAATGGCAGCTCAAAAATATGTTCTCTGTAATTACAATGCTTCCAGATCTATATTGCAAAAGGCTTTAGCCATTACTCCAGGTAGAAGAAGCGCTACTGTTTCTTCTTTGGAAAAGAAAGACGATGAAGATGAAGAATGGGTGGCTGTTTCTGCCATGGTGGAAAGGATAAAAATCGGTAACACCATGGATGAATTGAAGAAGATCGGTGCATCCGATATCCTCGTCTTCGAAATCAGCAACTGTAGAGTTTAATTTATAGAGATTTATATTCTTGTATCTGAGATTGACAAATGTAAAGCTTAATTAGACTTTTATGGTGCGGGTGTATGGGTGTTTTTGTTTTGAGATTTGTTCCGCGACTCTTTAAATCGCCACCAGCGAAAAACCACCGACTTTCTTCGATACTATCATCGTCCTTCAACTTCTTCAGCTCGTTTAAAAATGTCCAGAGAAGATCCCCTTAAAGCAGAGAAGGACTTTTCCGCTACTCTCGATGAGCAGTTTCCAATTATCGAAAAATTAACCGATTACAAGCAGGCAATTGACAAATACTTGGTGTTGGAGAAACAGACTAGGCAATCGTCTGACTTAGCATCATCCAAGAGAGTCTTGACCAGGATTGTAGAAACCTTGACTGATAACAATGACTGGACCTACTTGGATGACTTATTAACGACTTTGACCAAGAAGCATGGCCAATTAAAGTCATCGATTCAAACCTTGATCAAGACTGCCATTGATAAACTCCCCCAGTTAAATGAAGATAACAAGATAGAATTAGATTTGAAAATCAAAGTCATTGAAACCATCAGGGTCATTACTGATAAGAAGATTTTCGTAGAAGTGGAAAGAGCCATTGTTTCCAAGCAGTTATCTGAAATTTACCTCAACAAGTTCAATGACTTGGATAAAGCCACCGAAATTTTGTGTGATTTACAGGTAGAAACCTATTCATTGATGAATTTTTCCACCAAGATAGAATACATTTTGGACCAAATCAAATTAACGTTACAGAAGAAAGATTACCAACAAGCTAAGATTTTAAGTAGGAAGATCTTGCTCAAGAGTTTGAAGAACTTCGATGAAGCTGAGCAATACAAATCAACTTACCTTCAATACTTATTGCAAATTAATAAATTCGAAAGAGACTACATATCGATTGTGAAAAATTCTTTATTATTGATTGAATTACCAATTGTTATTGAAAATGATTTAGAGTATAAGAACTATTTGGTTTCCATCATTTACTACATCATTTTATCTCCTTTCGATAACTACCAATCTGACCTCATCAATAAGATCAAACTCAACCCGATCTTTTCAAAAAACGTCGATAGTGCCGTCTATAAATTATTGGAAATCTTCACTACCAATGAGTTAATTCACTGGAATAACATTGAATTGATTTATAAAGAAAAGTACTTCTCCAATAGTGAAATATTTGACGAAACGAACTACAACAACTTGCAAAAGAGAATCATTGAACACAACTTAAGAATCATTAATAAATACTACCAATTCATCAAGTTGGATAGATTGGCTTATTTGTTACAATTGTCAAACCAAGAGGCTGAACAGTATGTTTGTGAATTGGTTAATAAAGGAATGATCAACGCTAAAATCAATGGTCCAAAGGGTATCATCAAGTTTGAAAAGTTGAACGAAGGTGCTTTAGTTAATACAACTGCTTCCACCACCGGTAATCACGATCACATCAATGAGTTATTGAACGACTGGATCTATGATGTGGATAAACTATTGGAAGAAGTTGATAGTATTGGTCATTTGATCAATAAGGAAGAAATGATGTATGGGATCAAACAAAAAGCATAATCTATATATCACTGCCTAAAGCATAATAAAATGGAGAAGGTGTTGTAGCTTTTTTGTCATAAAATGTAGATTGATAACGAAATATATATATGTATCTGAGCTAAAACACACTGACCCCTAAGGCTAGTCCGAATAATGGAGCAAAGAAAGCAGCCAAATTGAAACTTGGTTTTATGAGGTTACCATCGGATTTCTTACTCGAAGAGGATGATGAAGATGATGAAGAGCCTGAATTAGTGTTTGAGCTCGAGGAAGTTGATGATGAGGAAGAAGAGGATGAAGACTTTGAAGATTTGGAGCCAGAAGAACTACTATCATCGACATCATTTCCCTTAGCAACACAGGCCCATTGTGTAGAAGCATCGAACCCATTTCCTTCCGGTTCGGCATCACCATTAATATATTTGAGAGCACCTTTTGGAGTATCAGGAATATCATTAGATGCTTGCCACATATCGGATGTTGCAGGACAGTTCGAATGAGGTAAATTTGACTGGTATTCCCCATCCCCAGTTGGGTTCAGAGTTTTGGCGTATTCGCTTTTCAAGTTATCGAAATCTTCATTTGGAGTAACAGTTTTGTTATCACTGGAGATTTTCACCAAACCGTAATTGTTGGCTTCCTCGGAGTATTCATAAACCAATCCTCCAGAAAACACACCAGTCATATCAGTTGAATAAATAGATTCGATCTCGGTGAACGGTCTTGGGGTAACCTTATTACAACCGAACTCGGAAAGGAAGAGAGGAATAGAGTAGTTGGAATATTGTTGAACTTTTTGGTCGTAACCAGAGAGTTTGAAGGTTGAACGGCCACACCAGGAATAATCATTGAAACCAAACATGTCAACTCTTGCCATATCATCATCACCACAATTGAAGTAATGAGCAGTTTGAATCCGGTTTTCTTCAATATCAGCTGCAGAGTAACCAACAGGAATTTGTCTTAATCCGGTGTTTTTCATGAAAGTTTTCATATCACGAACCACGGCTTTAACGTAGGTGGCTGCTTCAGTGGAGTTATCGTTATTGATGACTTCATTAGCAGCAAAATATCCTAAAGTATTGTTGTATTTGGCCATTTTCTTCACTGTAGCTAACACTTCGTTAAGATACATGGTGTTGTAGGAACATTTACCGTCGTCTCTGGCAATGGAGGCATAAGGGATGTTGACATCGAGGATAAGGTATATGCCGGCGTCCGCTAATTTTTCCATACATTCATCGTGATCGGCGGTGTTATCGATGGAGTAGACTCTGATGGTGTTGATGCCTAGTTCTTTGAAATATTCAATATCACGCTTACAGGTGGCTGGGTTGGAGAGCGGGTCAAAAAGTTTCGATGAACCACCAGGTTGGTAATCAACTCCTCTTATATAAAATCGGCTATTGGAGTTTTTGACGAAGAAAGCATTACCTTTTACTTCGATCGGATCGAGACCCCGCACAAGAGACAATAAAAGAGCGAATGAGAAAAGACAGGCTAAATTAGCAAGCATAGCGAATGGAATGTGGTGGAAACAAAAGTCAATGTATAGAAGCTTTCACCGTCGTTTTATATGGTGAACCCCGGGAAAAAAAATTGTTGCAATAGATTTGAGTATTTGGATCACAAAACTAATTTCTTTGCGTTTATTTTTTTGACCGGACGTAGCGAAAGTAAAAATAAAATAATTTTTATATGGTTGCTGTTAAATTGAAATATGGAAGAATCAAATAGCTTTTATAGTCGAAAAAAAAACTACGAAAAAAGAAGAGGAAAAATTAAGTTATACAAACAAGCTATTTTTGACAACGGCCGTCTTGACTTTTTCTTAGTATGAATGGTAACCGTGTAGAATTATGGTGAAAACCAGGCTATATTTCTCAGGACAAGACGACAAGAACTTATCGAAGGCCACAAAAAAAAAAAAGAGATTTTGATGGCTAAACGCAAAAATAGAACAAGAATAAGTAGGAAACAGATTGGTGACGGTATCAGCCGGTTAGTGACTAGGATAGGGGTTAAATGAGGGAGGGAAGATTTCGAGATGTGACGAAAGTCTTAAGTACACTCACCCACTACCAAATCGGGATGAGCCGTCCTGATTCGGAATGTATTTAAGACAAACAGATTCGGAAAAAATTTGTGACAGGGCCCAAACCTGCACTAATGCGGCGAAGCCCCAGGGACCATAGACTAACCGACCGCCTACGACTATAGGTTTTGGCCAAGCCGAATGTAGCTATTGTACCATCTACGGTTATGGTTATGGGCCTGGCTATGACCGTGGAATTGTTTCATTTGATGATGATTTTGCGTTCATTCCCAGATCAGGTCACGTGAATGTTGTTTTGAATTTGGCCTATGGTGCGCGACATTTTCCTCTGGTGCTGTTTACAATGTGCGACATAGACACAGGATCTGTTTTTTGTGGGAGACTTCGTTTTTCACTCGCCAGCAATAGATATCAACACGTATAATCCAAGAACCACCAAAATCACTGATACAGGGGAGAAAAATGGCATCTCAGATCCATTTCCTAGATATCAAGGGGAAACCGCTTCTTTCCCGGGATTATAAGGGTGACATTCCCTCGAATTCCATCGAGCGATTCCCATTACTATTGTTAGATTTAGAAAACGATGAAGATGACGCTAACTACAAACCATTCATCAATAGTCAGGGAGTAAATTACGTTTACATCAATCATAACAATTTATACTTGTGTGCATTAACGAAAAAGAATGAAAACATCATGGCCATCATTATTTTTCTATCACAATTAATTGAAGTTTTAACCCAATACTTCAAAAGCTTAGAGGAAGAATCTATTCGGGATAATTTCGTCATCATTTATGAGTTATTGGATGAAATGATGGATTTTGGTATACCCCAGACAACCGATACAAAAATATTAAAAGAATATATCACCCAAGATTACTATAAATTAATCAGAAACTCTGCCTCCAGAGTGGTTAAGCCACCAAATGCCGTTACTAATGCCGTAAGTTGGAGAAACGAAGGGATCTTTTATAAGAAAAATGAAGCATTTTTGGATGTTGTGGAATCAATTAATATGTTGATAAATGCCAATGGGCAAGTATTAAATAGTGAAATTTTGGGAGAAATCAAAATTAAATCTCATTTAAGTGGTATGCCTGATTTGAGATTGGGTTTAAATGACAAGGGGATTTTTTCGTCAAACTTGGATAATGATGATACGAATACTACTCCCTCCAATAAAAAAGGTATAGAAATGGAGGATATCAAATTTCATCAGTGTGTCCGATTATCAAAATTCGAAAATGAAAGAATTATAACGTTCATTCCTCCTGACGGCGAATTTACATTGATGTCTTATAGATTGTCATCAGCTCAATACTTAATGAAACCTTTGATTTTGGTCAATTGCAAAACCAAGGTTCATAAACATTCGAGGATCGAGATCTTATGTTCGGTGAGAGCTCAAATCAAGAAAAAATCAACGGCTAATAATGTAGAAGTCATAATTCCGTTACCTGAAGATGCTGATACTCCTAAATTTTCTCCAGAATACGGTACCATCAAATGGATACCAGAGAAATCTTGTTTGGTGTGGAAGTTGAAAACGTTTCCTGGTGGTAAACAATATCATATGAGAGCAGAATTAGGTTTACCTGCTGTTACTGATCCTGAAGATATTATCCTGAAAAAACCTATAAAAGTAAATTTTTCAATTCCTTACTTCACCACCAGTGGTGTCCAGGTTAGATATTTAAGAATTAACGAACCAAAATTACAATACCAGTCGTACCCTTGGGTAAGATATATTACGCAATCCGGTGATGATTATACGGTTAGGATGAAACAATGAATTGTTTATAAATGCCAATAAATACTCATTTTAATACCTTTATTTCTTTACCTGATGTCCTTCCTTGTCCATGGCATTATTGATGTAGTTTACGATGAATTCCTTATCTTTGTGAAGACTAGGATATTCATAATCTGTAGAGATAGAAAAGAACGGAATGTTTAGTCGAATTAACAAAGCATTGCTTTCGTTGGCTAAGTTTTTCATTTTATAATATACATATTCATCGAACTTTCTCAACTCTTCCTGATAATCGTTATCCATTTTCTCCAATTTGCTATTCATGATATCAGAGTTCAATTCCTTTAATTTTTGAAGTTTAACACTAGAATTTTTCGACTCGGACCTTTTCTCATTTTCAAATTTTTGTAGTAGTTGTTCTCTCTCTGTCTTCATTCTAGTTTGAAATTCATGATGTTTATTCATGATTTCCTTGAGAGTTTCGTATCTTGATTTGTTTTGCAATACATTCTGCCGTATATATTTCTCTCCTAAGAATCTGTTAGAAATGTATTTAGGATCAAGTTTTGAGTCTTGAGAAGCTTCGTCAGGGACGTATTCATCATCGTTCGGAGCAGTGTCGTGGAGAAATCTATAGATTTTCAGGAGATAATGATCTTTCTTCGTGACTAGATCAAAGAAATGTTTCTTCTTGGAGACATCTCGGTTCACGGATTTGATTATCTTATCGGTGTTCTGAGGTGTTAATTTAGATAATTTACGAGATTTCGAAGTTATTTGATAGTCCAGTACCAATTGAGTGACCAAGTCTTGAAGATGAGCATAATCCTTAGACGTCATATGGGGGAGATATAAAGGAAAACTTATTT
The DNA here is from genome assembly GCA_003708185.3 of Isabelozyma rhagii. Taxonomy (NCBI): domain Eukaryota; kingdom Fungi; phylum Ascomycota; class Pichiomycetes; order Serinales; family Metschnikowiaceae; genus Isabelozyma; species Isabelozyma rhagii. Next base: position 302,616 of record PPNO03000011.1, on the reverse strand, counting down.
ATAATGAAAGAACAAGCACTTTACTATTCTTCATTCTTTTTCAAGTTTTCACTTTTTCCGCTTCAGCACCTTTTTTCTCATTTTATTCTCTTTCCCCAGATTCTTCGAATTTTCCGAAAAAAAGGTAGAAATCGAATTTTTAGTCGCTGAGCCTCTACAAGCAAAATGTATGAATCCTTTCATTAGGACATTAAAGTATTATATAAATGCAAGTTGACTTTGAAACAAAGTCTCAACCAGAGATTTTTGAAATCTCTTAAACTGGTTTAATATGTCATTCCCGACCAAATATTAGAACCAATTTAATGACAAAAGTGAATATTAAAATCATAATAAAAAAATCAGGGATAATAAATAATAATAAGGTGTCCTTCGATGACAATCCTTAAAAAATTATATACACGGATGGAGGAACTGAATCAATTGAAATCAAGGAAGGAATCAGTTGTAATCAGGATCTGGATGTTGATCAGTGACACAACCTTGAGATGCATCACTGACTAATTTGGAGTATTTGTATAAAGTACCTCTATTGTATCTTGGTTTTGGAGCAGTCCACAATTTTCTTCTTTCTGCAAGAATGGATTCATCCACCATTAAATCAATCTTGTTGTTATCAGCATCAATGATAATCTCATCACCATCGTACACCAAAGCAATTGGACCACCAACGGCAGCTTCAGGAACAATGTGACCAATCAAGAAACCATGAGAACCACCAGAAAATCTTCCATCAGTTAATAAGGCAACATCTTTACCAAGACCATAACCCATCAAAGCACTAGAAGGTTTTAACATTTCTGGCATACCTGGACCACCTTTTGGACCTTCGTATCTGATAACACAAACGGTTTTTTCACCTTTCTTGATTTCACCATTTTCTAAAGCGGAGATAAAATCATCTTCTTTATCGAAAACTCTAGCTTTACCACGGAAGTAAGTACCTTCTTTGCCGGTAATTTTAGCCACGGCAGAACCTGGAGCTAAAGTACCTTTAAGAATTTGTAAGTGACCATTTGGTTTTAAAGGCTTCGATAATGGCATAATGATTTCTTGCTGAGGAGGTAAACCTGGTAAATCTTTCAAGTTTTCCTTAATGGTTTTACCGGTAACAGTTATTTGGTCACCGTCAATTAAACCTTCAGCCAATAATAACTTCATAACAGCTGGAGTACCACCGAACTTTTGTAAGTCAGCCATGACGTACTTACCAGAAGGTTTGAAATCAGCTAATAATGGGGTAGAATCACTGATCTTTTGGAAATCATCAACGGTTAATTCAATTCCTACGGAATGAGCAATGGCAATCAAATGTAAAACAGCATTGGTAGAACCACCAGTAGCAATGATGTAAGTGATTGCATTTTCAAACGCCTTCTTCGTCATGATTTCTCTTGGTTTCAAATCAATCTCCAACAAATGTTTAATGGCATAACCAATATTGTCACATTCATAGGCCTTTTCTTTGGAGACGGCAGGAGCAGAGGAAGAGTATGGTAAAGTCATACCCATTACTTCGGCGGCAGAAGCCATGGTGTTGGCAGTATACATACCACCACAAGCACCTGGACCAGGACAAGCATTCTTAACAATATCGACTCTTTCTTCTTCATTGATTTGATTAGATAAGAACTGACCGTAGGATTGAAAAGCACTGATAATATCAATCTTTTCAGAAATAGCAGGGTTGCCACCACAAGAAGGAGAACCTGGCATAATGGTACCACCATAAACCATAATAGAAGGTCTATTGTGTCTACCCATAGCCATCAAGGTACCAGGCATGTTCTTATCACACGATGGAATGGCGATGTTAGCATCCCACATTTGTGCCATTGTGATAGTTTCAAAAGAATCAGCAATGATTTCTCTGGATTGTAACGAGTATTTCATACCTTCGGTACCATTGGTAATACCATCAGAAACCCCAATGGAGTTGAATTGCATACCTTTCAAGCCTGCTTTGTTAACAGAAGCAGTACACTTATCATTGAGGTCCATTAAATGAATATTACATGGGTTACCGGTCCACCACACAGAACCAACACCAATTTGGGCCTTGTCCATATCTTCGTCGGTGAATCCAGTAGCGTACAACATGGCTTGACTGGCACCTTGAGACTTATCCTGGGTGACAATGGCCGAGTATTTGTTTAATTTCTTAGCATAACTGATGGCCGAGGTCGAAAATGACTTAGAGAATCCAGGAATGCTGGAACCTGCCTTATTGACACGAGATAACATGTTATTTTACTAACTCTCTGGACCAAAAAGATTGACTGGGAATATCAGCTATTAAATCTAAACCTTAGTGACTCAGACACGGACTGCAGATAACCCAGTGAAAAATTTTTCCTGTACCGGCGCTGCGGAGCAGAGCCAATGAAGTAGAGATATTTATTCAGCACCGCAAACGTGATATATGTCACGTGACTCATTTTATAAAGTTACACCAATACCTTATCACGTGATGAGCACGAGACAAATATTACGCCCATACACCATCTTTCGGCCTACCTCGGCTTCCGGTCATTCGACCGGAAAAAATAGAGAATCAATGACGTAAAGTCGCATTGCTTTTTCCCAAAACGTACATGTATGACTTCTGGTCTCACTACGGATTGGTCTTCCTTTTGACAAGCAAAAAAAAAACATTAGAATAAAATAGTTAGCCGTCCATCCTCTCTTATAAAGTTTATAATTCCCGGAATTATTCCTTCATCGAAAAACTACAGTATCTTAACACAACCAGGATGGCCGAAAAAAGACTATTCAAAGAGTACAACCAGCTAATCAAATCACCACCTAGCAAATCAAACCACCAGATACTATCACTATCTCCGAAATCTACAGATGAGGAGGAGATGAATATCTTTGAATGGGAGGCCATCATTACTAAGCCTACCAAAGATGATTCTCCGTACTATTACAACGGGAAATGGAAACTCGATATTTCTGTTTCACCCCATTACCCCATCAATCCTCCAAGCATCAAGTTCAACAGCCTTACGCCAATAAATCATCCTAACATCAACTTCGAAACTGGGGAAATCTGCTTGGATATATTGAAGAGTGAAAATTGGTCTCCCGCTTGGAACTTAACCTATTTGATTATGGCGATTTTAATGTTGATTGACGATCCGGAGCCTGATTCACCTCTTAATATCGATCTGGCGAATTTATGGAGATACGATAAAGTTGCATTTGAAAGTATTGTCCAATATAACATATGGAAGTATAATACTTTTTACGATTACAAAAGTGTGGGATCGGGTGTTAAGCAAGGGGTTGATTCTGTTGACGAAGAGTTGATGGAAATCAAGGAAAATTTGAACAACACCATAATCACAGGGGGATATCAGGATGCATTCACCCAGAACACATCCAGGCAACTTCCTGTAAGTAATCGTCATCGTAATAGTCATTCTGATCCTAACTACAAGGTGATTCATGATGTGGGAAAAGAAGTTACCAAACAATTCATTGCGAAAGTGAACGAGATTGGCTACAGCACTCAATCACCCATGTCGCCCCAGTTCAATCCGAACGAAGCGAAATTGCACCAAACTAGTCATAGCCGCTCGGTCTCCACCGATAATGAAGACGAGTTAGATACTGTAAGACAGCAGGTAACCCAAAATGTTACCAAACAAGTGGAACAACTTTGTCTGAAATCCACCAGTCCTGAGATGTCTGCTGACGACAGCGAGTCAGACGAGCCGATGGAAGCAGATGAAACAGTGCAGAACATCAATAAGTTGTCTCAGATTCAAGATGAAGAAACTGAGAAGATTAAGCAACAGTTTTTGAAACAGGTTGACGATAAAGTCAATGAAGTTAGAAAACAGCAAGAAGAGTACCAAAAAAAGTTACTGTCTCCAACCGAAGACACTCACTAAGCATTCATATCAGCATTGTATCAGGTGTTAGCTGATACCTAAATTTACGTTCACTCATTACGATTTATTTACGACATTCCTTTTAAATAATATGCACAAGATTACTTTAATTAGCAGTTTCTGGCCATTTGCCAACTTGCTATCTGTAATATTTAGATTTGAGCTGTGTTCATCGCTGTGAACTTATCGACTTCTTTTTTGTAAATTTATCATCATGTTCGTTTGTTGTTGATGCCTCATAATTGTCTCGTCTATCATTTTCATTTTCGCATCTTGACAAAAATTCTCGGGTGATTTTGTTTACATTTGATCATCAACCCTATCAAACACACGCCATGGTGGTTGGAGAGTCAAGAACCGAGCTACTTCAATGGTTGAATACATTGTTGGACCTACAATACACCAAGGTTGAAAATTGTGGCACTGGAGCTGCTTATTGCCAGCTTATGGATTGCATATTTGGCGAGATCCCGCTACAAAAAGTGAAGTTCAATTCCACCAATGAGTACGATTATAGGAACAATATGAAAATCTTGCAGGCATCATTCAACAAAAATGGTATAACCAAAAGCATTGACACCGAAAGATTGATCAAATGCCGATTACAGGATAATTTGGAATTGTTACAATGGTTTAAAAAGATGTGGCTGGATCGTAAAGATGTAAACGACGATTACAATGCCCGAGTTATGAGAAACGATGATAGACCAAGAATACCCCAGGCATCAGTCCTGAAAACTCCTGCCGCCAGAAGGAAACTGTCGATGGAAAGACCCACTCCCCGACAAGTTGAGAGACCCACCACTAGACAAGTGAGCAGTAGTGGTAGTACGACCAATAGCACTATCACCAAACTAAACAGAGAATTAGATGATTCCAATCAGCAAGTTCAAAACTTACAAGAAGAATTACAAGAATATAAAGTACTGATCGACAGCTTAGAGACGGAGCGAAATTTCTACTTCAATAAACTAAGGGAAATTGAAATTTTGACGCAAAATGTTCTTGATAATGATGGCCATTCAGGTGATTTGAACGATCAAATTTCCAATTTATCCGTGTTGGATCTTACCAAACAGATTCAATCTATATTGTATACAACAGAAGAAGGATTCGATGATAACGGTATTAACATCGACGCCGAGTCGTTCTGACCTACCAGCCACCAGTAATGTGGAACACAGTTACTGCCGTTGGTTGACCTCTAATTATAAATACACCTAATTTAGAAGCTTCAGTAGGACGTTCCCCACCATTTACGAACGCGTACCTTGGTTCTGGGTTTTATGTAAGACTCTTCTTGAGCCTTGTAGGAGACCAATGACAGGATACTCTTTGCACAATCACACCTTACCGCTCAAATCCTCACCATTACCTCTTTATCTCCCCCAATAAGCTTCGTTGATTATACAAAAGCTTGAACATAAAGCAAGAAAAAAGGTTATAGAATCTTTCACAAAAAAGAAATTTAAGAGGGAAAAAAAAAAGATGCACCGAAAAAAAAAAAAAAAAACAGACAAAAAAAATTACATCAAAAAGAAAAAAAGTTGACTTTATTCTAAAAAAAAAAAAAAAAGTTGGACTTTGCTTTTTTAATTTGTTTTCACTTTACTGTTTTTCTTTTTTCTTTTCTTCCGAAGGCTGTTGTCGATTCAAAGTTATTATAAGTTTTTTTTTTTCGATAGTGAAAGACTGCTGACTGGTGGTTGTGAATATAGAAAACACTTATATACTGACTACTCGTTGTGGAGAGACATTGGCTTTGATAGAATGACAAGTACCCATACACAATATAGACGTAATTCGTCGGCAACTCCATATACCATTCCTATCAAACACCAACAACACTATCAACAAGCATATCAACAGGATATCAAAGCAAATGGAGGAGGTCCTATTTCGACATCAGTGCCTAGTTTATCCCGAGAGTTCGTAGTGAGAAGAATCTCGGAAGGAGAAACCGGAAGACTAAAAGAAGAGTTGAAATGTGAAGCTTGTGGGAAAGGTTATAAGCATATTTCTTCATTGGCCAAGCATTTGTGGGAACATACACCAGAATGGAATGTGACCAAGAAGCTCTTGATTTCCAAACATCAACAAGTGCAATTATTGGAAGCCGCCAGCATATTGGTGGGAATGAATGAACACAATGATCTGGTTTTCAATGATGAAAATCCTCTTTCTCCTACTATTTCCGCCGATAAGTATAATGCTCAAGATTATAATCCTCATAAAACCCGATCCCATTCCGTCAGTCAATATCCTCCATCGCATCATCACCGTGACAACGGCCATTCCCCGTACAATGCAGGAGGGTATTTGGATACCGGTATCAGTAGACCTAACATCAGATCCAACTCCATAGTCATTCAAGAAGATGATAATGATGAAGATGGGTTGAAATCTCCTCCACCAGCGTATCATGATAAACCAACCCCGTCACCTCTGATTTCAAATTCACTATCTCCTTCCAATCACTCGGTATCAAGTCCTGTAAATAGCAATAGCGAGGACGAGGCAATAGTGGGTAAATCGGAATAACCAATTAGTCCGTTACAAAAGTTGTACCAAATAAGAATTTATTCCAAAAGTTGTACCAAATGAAAATCGATTTCAAAAGCTTTACCCAATAAAAATTGATTCCAAAAGTTGTACCAAAAAAAAATCGTTTATCAAAAGTAATAAAAAGTTCATTTCTTCATTAATTCATACATCGTTATTTGAGTTTCCATGTCATCACCGTCAGTTTGCTTTATTATAGAGGTCATTGAAGGTCACTTAATTTCCATACCCTTTTTAGTTGAACTAAGAAGTATCAATTATAAATATAAGTCATTTTAAAAACATCAATAGATAATCATAAACTAGTCTTTCTTGTAATGTTACCCCTCTCATTTTGGGTCCTCTTTCATCTTATCAAAATTCACTAGGAAAGTTCTCTAGTTCGTGCGCGGTGCCAAAAAAAATCCTATTTAAGCATCATCGAGGAAATATATCTTCTCTCTCTTTCTCTCTTTACCACGGATTGACTGATCGATGTGGCTTGATCCTCAACATGATCTGATATCTCCTTTTTGATGACCCGTCTTGGTGAATCTTCTGGAGCACATCGATTTTTCACGTAAAGTGAATCAATTCAAAAACAAAAATAGGTGCATCATAGTACATCTACTGGACGTCAGATTATCTGACCATACCACTGGTGTCTCCAAGAACACATACATTCGTCAGTGTAGAATTCATGTAGTATCGTATTATATTTACAAAGAAAAGTGAATTAAATCTATTTACAAGCAACCTGACTCTTAGTCTTTATCCTCACCTCGGATGATTTCTGGCGATAATGGCTGGATCTTCTCGAGCTGTTGTCTCAATAATGTCTGTTCATCATGTTCTCGAGTGTTAGCCAATTGTTTCTTATTGAATTCCTGGGTCTTTTTAGCTTGGATTCTGGCAGCATCTTTGATAGGGCCTTGTCTCAATGCTTCTCTCTCCAACTTTTGGGAATAGTTGATGAAAATAAACGAGCCCACAGCAAATGCACAGCTGGCTCCGAATGTAATCTTGGACGCTGTAGACATTTTGATTTACAATAGCAGTGTAGTTACTAAATATTTCATTTTCATCTTAAAATCTGACAACCAAAAAACGCTTCACACGTGATTGGACACCCGTGCACCGAATCTCCCCACCTTTGGGCATCCGTGCACCCAGGGTTAATTTCTTTGATAATATAACTGGGGGTTGAGGAACAAAAATAGTCCAGGAAACCACAAGGTGTGAACAATTAATCTTGCTTCTTGCTTCCATTTGACCAAATTCGGAGCATATTCTACTTGAGTCAACCACATCTCCGTTCTCATATTCCCCCAGTTGGTAAATTGTCCGTTTAGCTATAGACACCAACCTAAAATCCAAAAACAGAGAGTTGTGGCCTGCTCTCTCATCGGTTGTTTTTCCTTCAATTCATCCTCAACAGCTATTGATTCCTAGTTCGTTTTGCACCTTTGCCCTTTTCAATTCATCCTTGATTGTATCAACTATTCTGGTGTTTGTATACCATTTGACATCGACTTATTATAGAACTTCCTTCTACGGCTACAGTTGAAACACACCCAATTTCGCTTGTAACTATCAACGCCGTGCGCTACAACATTCTATATAAGAAGCATCCCCTCCCATTTGTATTATTAAAAGTGAATTATTTATACGATCCACTACTGCTGTTGACCGTTTTATATGTTATTTCGTCAATGAGTGCTCAATTCAATCAACCTTCTCCCAAACAGGGAGATGTGGCCATAGATCAAGATACCGACAAATTAGCGTTTGGGAAAAACCAATCTAAAATGTCAAACTTGACAAAGAATCTATTATCTTCAAGAAATTCAGTGACAAACTTATCTAGCGCAAACACTTCTATCATAGAAAATAACGCCTCAGACTCAACGTTGCCTTCTCATCCTCCAAGCTACAATGCATCAGTGTCGTCTTCATCGAACATACCGACTAATAACACAAGTAACAGCTTTTCTCAGAGTAATAACTCGTCATTATATCGTCAGAGCTACTCTACTCCTTATACTGATTCCATGAACTACATTCCCTCGGGGCATAACACTCCTACTGTGGTAGGATCATCCTACTCTTCCAATCATTCCTATACACCTACTTCTTTCAATGGAAATCATTCGACGAATAACTTTATTTCTCAGACCCAACTTCAACAGCATCAACAGCATCCGCAGGGGTTTTTTCTGTCCAGTGCAAATAGTTCAGTTTATAAGCCAAATGGTGTTATCCCGCATGCTATTCCTACCACCAATATTTCCATGGATTCTGCAAATTCTACAAACTCCTTCAACAATCCTAACACTTCTTCTTCTTCCTCACTTCATAACGTTTATCCTCAAAATCCAGGAAGTCATCAGTATCATGATAGTGGCCACAATTCAGTTCATCACAGAATCCCGCATTCATTTCCTAATCAAAATAGCGGTTTCACTAATACTTCGCAACAACCACCAAATTCAAATCAATCTTACAATTCAGCGCAAGCAGCTGCACCTTCCAATTCCTCGTCATCATTTCAAACCCAATCACGGTCTCAATTTCCTCAACCTACGTCATATATCCCAAGTGAACCTGACCACTATATGACTTACAAGGAATTTTTGCACAGCTTGGCCCTTAAAGATGCAGAAAGTGCATCTAGCAATACTGACATCAATACTGATCCTAATGAACCAGTTTACGATGAGCACTTAAACATTGTTGACTTCCCAGTTAACGATTTAATCATGATGTTATCATGTTTATTGACTAAAATCATCGAAGCTAATGATAAATTGTATCCTAATCATTTTGATAATACTATCGCAACCAGACAAAAGTTCAAGGAGGAGAAGAAATTAAGAAAGTTGGAGAAACAAAAACGTAGGCAGGAATGCTTGCAACAACAAGAAAGCAATGACAACGTCGAAAACCAGGAAGATTTGATATCTGATGATAACGATTCTGAGGATAATGAGGAGGATGAGATGAAGAACAGGTACTTGGCAAACGTTTTGGCATTCCATGGAACAAACGTACCAGGAATTTCGTTGCATGCATACTTGGCAAGAGTGCTAAAATACTGTCCTGTGACAAATGAAGTCTTCCTCTCCTTGTTAGTCTATTTTGACAGAATTGCAAAGAAGGCGAATAACTTAAAAACCAAAAAAGGTAAGACCAATGAGAGTGGTAATGAGGATATCAAAGATGATGATGATTCAGGAGAATCAGAACAGTTGTTCGTTATGGATTCGTATAATATTCATCGTTTGATCATATCTGGAATTACAGTCAGTTCTAAATTTTTTAGTGATATCTTTTACAAGAACTTAAGATATGCTAAAGTTGGTGGACTACCATTAGAGGAATTGAATTATCTTGAGTTGCAATTTTTGCTATTATTGGACTTCAAGTTAATGATTACTGTTGAGGATTTGCAAAATTATGCTGACTTGTTATTGAAGTTTTGGAAACGGGAACAACTAACAAATGAATTGGTGAATAGATCTCAACAGCCATTGGAACAATCTCAACACGATCAAACACACTCTCAAGCACAACATTCTTGATAACTTACGCTTTCATAAAAAGGTAATCGAAACTTGATGGTCTTATTTACCTTCCGAAATGATAATTCTATTGTTATTTTCTTCTCTACCTTGTGTAATGTTGTCAAAAAAATCTCTTCCTATTCTTTTATTTAAACTATTATTTATATTCATTTCTTTCTTCAATTTCTCTACAATATTCTTTTTAAAAGGTTAAATGTAGTCATAAAGCGATTACTATTTGAGTCACTTCATGTGAAAATAATCCGGCTGAATAACCGAGTACATGCCGTTCCTTAATATTTTTTCCGGTAGCATGTAACATGAGCTTAATTTTGTCAGTTTGTTTTGAGTATTTTCTCAAATCACCTAATTTATTTTTTCTCTGTGAAATCGTTAATGTGTCATCGGGGGTTCTCGGTGAAATCCCTAAGGTGGCTTCAGGATATTCCTGATTGCCTTGCTTATAGTACGACGTCCCAGTTTCATATTAAATACGTTTGCCGTTGTAAAGGATTCCAATTTCAGCACCTTTACGAGGCAAAGCATGGCATGACAGGTGCATAATTTGACACATTCAAACCCTGCGTAGATGATACTGTCAAGTAGATATATAACTGTTTTTAAATGTGCCAATTGACGAATAAAGCATGGAAATGAAAATTTAAGTCTTATATATATAAACTTTAGCTAAAGGGGTAACAATAACTTCTTCGATAAAAAATTAGCTAGGCATTTGCAAAATACGGAAGTAGCTTCGCTGTAGTGAGATAAAAGTGTTTGCAGGAAATGAGCAACTTGCAGGAAATAAGCTACTTGCAGGAAAATTAATTTACCATGCATGGCTTTTATAAGCCTTCATACACACAAAAGAAAACAGGTCAATCCAGTAAATTTCCTAATACAGTTGTAGAATATGAGGCTTGCGAAGAATCTGGATTAAGGTTGTTATGTGAATTATGAGTGGCAGAGATCGGTTGGGGAATATATTCATAGCTATCAGCTCCTCTAAATGCAAAAATATTGGGAATTATTGTTAGATATAATTCTTCCAGTGTACATGGCATACTAATTTTGGCATCAGATGAGTACTACTAGTCAAATTACTCAGTTATCATCCTGGTTCCCCAAGTCTATCCCCACAAGCACCAGTCTTTCCAGCATAGACCCTACGAATGCACCAGCTTTATGGTCTTCCATTCTTTCGGCATCATCGGCAGCTCAAACTGCCAAAGCAAGAGGAGAGCTTTATACTCTTTCTCGAGTAGTCAGAGGTGCTGAAGCATCTTTAACCATTATTAGTGCACAAGAATATCTTGCCACTGCTACTGAAGAAATCTATAAACCTCTTGTTACTCAGCTTGTATTCAATGCTACCCTCAACTTGCAAAACTTGGAAACTGCTTCAAGCATCTACGGGGGGAAATTGGATATGGCAGCAAATGTCATTTTCACAGTAGCCTTCGTCATACTATTCTTTGCACATATAAGCTATACAATTTGGACGAAAAATCATTACTTTGGCGGTGCTTTCATTTTGGGCACGGGGGTTGAGTGGGTAGGCTACTTAGCAAGAGCGTTGTCTGTCAAGGATGATTCCAATACCTCCAAATTCTTATGTCAGATTATTTGTTTGACTATGGCACCTGCTTTCATCATGGCAGGGATTTATTATATTTTGGCACAACTATTGGTGGTTCATCAGTCAGAACTCAAAACTGATTATTCTATTTTCAAACCTTTATGGTTCTCCTACATTTTCATTTTCTGTGATATTGTGAGCTTGGTGATGCAAGCTATTGGTGGTGCCATTGCTGCGACTTCTTTGGAAGAATTTGAAGATATTTTACCTGGAACCCATATAATGCTTTCCGGTATTGCATTCCAAGTCTTTTCAATGACATTGTTCTTATTGTTATTGTTTCATTTCTTGTTCCGAATATACTTTCGGGCTAATCCTAACGTCAAGTTTTCGTGCAGAACCTTATTTGATCTTTTTTTCCAAACCAAAAATGGCAAACAATTGACTGCAAAATTGGATCCTTATTATAATCCGGCATATATCCATGTCAGGCGAAGAAAATACTTCCCATACTTTCCGCTTATAATAACCATGTCTGTTCTTTTCGTTTATATCCGATGCATATATCGGGTTATTGAATTGAGCCAGGGTTGGAGAGGTTATTTGATTGTTCATGAGGCTTTTGTTATGTCGCTTGATGCTCTTATGGTGTTTTTAACTGCATTAATCTACGTGCCATTCCATCCAGTTATTCTTTTTGGTAAGAATGCCAACCTATCCTTGAAAGTTATCAAACAAGGAAATGATGACCTTGAGTCCATCCATTATGAAAAGTCAAGTTCTGCATCATCTAGCAAATTATCTTCAACAAAGCCGGTTGAGTACAGTGATAGTCTGCTGAGTGAAGAACCACCCGAGAGGAAGAAGAAGACAAAGAAGGCACCAGCTTTGAGCAGTCCTTATCATGGTAGGGTGTACAAAAAAGCTGTTCCGGAGGTGAATAAGCGGTATGAGGAGCAAGTCACTGTGAAGCCGTCACCTTATGAGCGAGCCACTCTGTATAGTCAAGCAAGTAGCTTGCCACATTCCCCAAGCAGCCAACATGTTCATGTCCCTACAAGTCACTCATCCAGCAACTATCCTGTTCATATACCTCACCCGTATTCGGCTAACGCACCTCACAATAGGACTACGCTTAGTCAAACACCTAATACCCCTAGACTGAGTCACACACCTACTTCTCCAGGCCAGACACCTAAAACTACTCCTGAACCCAGCCAAACTCCTAACACAGGTTCAGGAACAGATACCCCGTCATTTGACACCGGTCAGAGGCCTATTCGTATTCAAGTCTTCAAGCCCAAGTCTGTGGGAACAAACCCTGACAATTAACATAACATTTATTAGTGTGTAAAAAAACAATACTTAGAAAAACAATGCAACTATAAATAAAGGGCCTGAACCCATAGAAAGACCTTCAAAATCCGCTAGCGTTCAGCTCTTGGGATCCAAGCAGGAGCATTCTTCACACAGTAGTTATCGGCACAGCCGCAGTCTTTGATCTTACTTAGATCAGTTTGGGAGTCTTGGACTATGAGACATGGATGGTAGTTCGGTACGGTAGGGGCCATGTTTGGCTTGGGAGGAGGAACATAGGTGTTCGCCAAGTGGTGAGACAAACGGGTTGATTCCATGATGTTTGTATTGAGATAGTTAACGCCTACCAAGTCTTTAGCCAGCCGCCTTGACGAGAACCTCCCTATATATATATTTACAATCGTAAGTAGTTTCAGGTGACGCAGGGTTGATGGCAGGATTGAACCCTTCTAATCAGGACACTGATAAGGAATTTTCTCACAACCAGCGAGCCGGTTCACACATTCATACAATAAAGCAGAGAGTATGTATGTATACTTCGCATCTTATGCTTCATAATACGATGCTTCAAGCGATGTGAGACTTCAAACTAGTCTTGAAAATGCCTGCAGCGGAGTCCTAATGCCGTCGAATTGATATCTAGGAGGCACCTCTTTTATCAGTATATCTCATTTTCGCGGCAATCGGAATGAGACATCCGCAGCATCACACAACAATTGCGAAACAAGCCTCAGTCGGGTGTTTTTGGTGTTAACCAAAGCGAAGTTGCTCTAGCTTTCATGAGTTGGTGAATAAAGGATGTCCCATTCAACTGTTCCTTCGGCCTTGTTGCTCGGGACTGTAACAAGCTTCTGTGATTTCGTGCAGTTTGAGTGCAATTTTGTATGGCTGCAAATCAAAGTACCAACATACTATTGGAATGAGAATCACCGAAGTACTGGAGTCCTGGTATGGCTGCAAGCCAAACTTGGTGTTGGCACCCTGTGAACTTTGGAAGTATTATCGGTAATCACTACCAAGCTGGAACAGAACTATGGGAGAAACAAAAAGGCTACCATCAAGACTCAACACTAAGGTGTCACCCTATAAAGCAAAAAAAAGGTCCTTAACTACTTAAGACTCACTTAAAGCTGACATATCCTACAATGGTTAGATATCATGAATGCCGTCAAATGTAAGAGTGCATTCTGATCCTTTACTCTTTCCAGGAAAGTCTTACTGAGTTGACTTAAGAGATTTTAAATGAGAATGAGACAAACCAATAGATCATGAAAGTAGGGTTCTTGATCCATAGTGAGAGCATACTGTGATCCTAACGGCCATTATCGTCTACTAAAACAACTATGCAAACTTACTTTGAGGATCGTGGCCTACTAATGAGCTGTGGTGGGGACATGTCAACTTAACTACGTTATTCCAGAGAGGTATTGAGATTAGAACTCTGGTACCAAGATCTTTGCCTTAGAATCGGATCGTCATTACTATCAACAACATTTTTTCAGGTCCGAGTCCTTCCAGGGCCCGCTGTCGTAAAATCCATCATAGCATATCTGGTTGGTTTGTGCTTGGGGCTTAAATACGAACTTTCAGCTACCGCTTTATTTCATCAAAACAATGGAAGCAAACTACAGAACCGTTCTAAGTAGTGAAATAAGGTCGCATGCCTCTGAAAACAGAGCTTGTATTAATTTACGGTTGAGATCTTGTCAGAGAATTGTATACTCAAAGTGATTACAATTGAACATTGAAATGGACATGTTTTCAATATCAGTCTTTTATACTTTGTTTATTAAGGAAACGATAAAAAACTCCATAGGAACTACCAGTAAACCCACTACAGAATACTTAGGAAGATTTATGACTGTTTAATTAATTAATTTATTTCTTACCAGTTTTCTTAGCAGCTTTCTTTTCTTTTTCTTGTTGTTCCTTTAAGACTCTCTTAACGATCTTTTGTTCTTCAATCAAGAAAGCTCTGACAATTCTTTCTTTAACACAGTTAGCACATCTGGAACCACCGTAAGCTCTTTGGACGGTCTTGTGAGTTCTAGAAACGTTAGCGTATTCTCTTGGTCTTAAAGTAGAAATACCAGCTAATGCTTTACCACAGTCACCACATTTTGGTCTGGTAGCTTGTTTCTTGACATGTTGGGCAACTAATTTTCCACCTGGAGTCTTAACGACCTTAATCTTGTTAGATTTGGTGTTGTCTATGTTAAGTTAGTATTTAGTTTCGGAGGGGACTGAGTTTATCTGATAAAAAGTAAGTGAAAAATGTTTATGATGGGGTCTTAATCCTGAACCATACATTCCAAGATGATTACTGGTCGTCGAGACTTCTAGTTAGTTCCACACAACTTCATTTACATAAATCTTTGGTTTCTTCTATTTCTTTCGATTGTATCTCTTCACTTCCGTAGTCCCTCAGTTTGGTTCGGTTCTCTTATTCTCAAGTCATTATGCTTTCTCCACTCTATCAGATCTCTCTCAACTTATTCTGATCTTTACATACATGGATTTCTTCTTCTGTAAGTAACACGTTGAGCCATTATTGAAGATGAGTTCTATGCTATATTGCAAACCTTCAAAAAAAGTTTTAACCAAGTGGAATTTTATTAGCTACAGTATAAAATTTTCCACTGCTCGCACGCTATGGGTAGAAACTGTATATTACACAAAATTCTTTGAAAAATTTCCCTTAGTATGCAAAGCTTGTATACACAACCACAGCGCCGATGCAGGATCATGGGATGTGAAAGTATCACGTGATTAGAATATTCATACATCCTTGCGCGCATTGTGACTGTGTATATTTGTAAGGGCTGCAGCCCCGGGTTTACAGATTGTAACTGCAGTTAGGGGAGTATCTGTGTATGGGGTGCATTGTGTGCAACCATAATCATTTATGGGGCTACAGTGTGTAGACAAGCTACCAGGGAGAAAGTATCAGGTTTATTTGGTAAGTCTATAGATGAAGAAACTACAGTCAATTGTTATTCTGCCAAAACTATTATAACTTGGAGTCGTCCTTTTCAACAGCGATAGTCTCCATTTCTAAAGCAACACCTAATGGCAATTGCTTAACAGCAACACAAGATCTGGCTGGCTTGTGGTCAGAGAAGTACTTGGAGTAAACTGAGTTGAATTCGGCGAATTGACTGGGCATATCAGTCAAGAAAACGGTGTTCTTGACAATATGTTTCAAAGATGAATTGGAGGCTTCCAAGACGTTAGAAACATTTTGAATAACTTGTTCAGCTTGCTCTGCGATGGAAGGGGTACCTGATAATGGCTTGTTTTCAGGAGTATAAGGAATCTGACCGGAAACGTAGATAAAACCTGTAAGTTAGTATTGTGGGAAGTAATTAAATGTCCTTTGAATTCATTGAATCTCTGCGTACGGAATTGATCGAGTTCGAGTACGGTGCTGATTTAATCTGATCAGGGTAAGGAATTGAATCAATTACCGCTAACTACGTACCATTAACCTTGATGGCTTGAGAATAAGAGGCAGCTGGTGGTGGGGCAGCATCAGTTTTGACCTACAATTGGTTAGTATCAGTCTCCTATCAATTGATAATCAAACATACGACAGTGAGGTTGGAGTTTAATCTTTTGGAGGACATGTTGACGGATCTGGTGATTGAACGTAAAGAGTTTCTGAACATTGCACAGCAACCGCTTTAAAATAGATAGAGTTTCGCAATATTATATAAGGATCTGAGTCAGATGGAAATATGGTGGTCTCACTCGTGCTCGATTATGTAATCGAGCGTAATGTATTTTGCAACAAAAGGGCTTACAATGCCGTACACATATGTGGAGTATACAACAGAAAAAAATGCCTTTGACTTGATTACGGCAATTTTACGAGAGTGTGATGTATTTTACTGCACAGTTCCTACATGTCAGCATCGAAAGGCTGATCCTGAGATTTCCACTAGCGCAAGAGGTGTGATACGAAGAACGGCTTCTATTAGATGAAACTTTTATATACAAGAACTCACTTCTTCTTAGACTTCTTCTTCTTCTTCTTTTTCTTCGACTTTGATGCTTCCGATTTGTCGTTTCCTTTGGAGTCATTGAGGTCTCCATTCAAAAAATCGTCATTGAATTCAGCCTCAACATTATTCTCACCTTCTCCACCTTCTGTATCTTCTTCATTACCAATTCTGCCTGTAGTGACAATTTTCTCGAACAATGCAAACATTGTTTCGGCGAATATCTCGATCTTGCAAAGAGTGTTGAAGTTAACCAAAAAGAACCGGAAATCTTTGGCCATATACTCTAGATTACCGAAATCCTGTTTGTTCTTATCTAATTGATCAATTTCGTTGTTTTGAATGGCAATGATGGTTTTGAGATGGGCTTCCATCCGATGAGTATAACGGATAATGTAGATCCACGATGAACTGGACGACGAAAAGTAGTCTTTAATTGACCAGATTTCAATGCGAGAACAATCGTCAATGATCAGCTGTAACGTCTTGAGCTCTTTAGCCAGGGGTTCTACTATATCCAACAACTTCTCATTGGGTTCTTTCTGCATCCCTTCCTCTTGATCCGGGTCGTCTTCTTTTGGATTATTCCTATTTTTGATCTGAAAGAACAATTTCCGGGCTTCGGGCACTTTTCCTATCCAGTTAATCAAAAGCATCTGTAAGACATTGAAGTAACCATGGATGTCGTCTTCATCCACCCTACGGTCTAACACGATCAATCCAGCAGAAATTAATCGAGTGATCATCAAACATAGTAACGTCACGAGTTTTTTAGCAATAGACTCAGCTAGAACTAATTTGACTCCCTCTTCGACTTCAACTCCATCACACGCTGAAAGGAACACTCCGCTATGGTTCAAAAACTCATGTAAAAGCATCAGTCTTTCCACATCCGAGAGAACGACGAAATTACCTTGCCTGGTAGATAAGTAAGTGGAATCATTAGTTCCTCTCAAGTCACTTAAAAGTTCGTAGACATAGTCAATAAGCAAAGCAGATAAGTTGACGTTATGGGTCAAAAACCAAATTATGAGTCGACGGGAGCCGTCGCACATTAGCATTTCATCGAGAATGCACCGGGCCAATTTGTTATTGTTGAGGAAGATAAGTTCGAATTTGGTTATTTCAAATATCGGTATTAATAACTTGTTATTGTCCTGCGTTTGAGCAATGTCTCCTTTACTAGCAGGAGAGGTCAAATATAGGTAGATCCAGTCAAATGTTATCCCGTTTTTAAACTCACTGACTTTACCTGCATTTTTATCCATTATTGATTTGGAAATGGTGTTGAGAATAACTTGTCCAACATTATGTTCAGCTTCCTCGTTACCTTCTATTCCAAACACCAAAACGAAATCCAACGCTTGCGAAAGTTGATACGTAAGACTGAAAAAGTTGTCAGAATCACGTTTCTCGTCTTGGGTGCTACTATTATACTTATCAACCAACTCAACGAACCAATCGCTGAATCTAACATTATCTCCTCGAACAATATCTCGCCAGTCTCTGCCTTGGTCATCGAAGTCAATATTCTGAGATCCTTCCAGTGATCTCCTCGAGGTTGATTCATTTGCAACTGGTTTAATTTCGTTGGTTGCTTTATCATTATTGTCCTCTTTTTCTCTCTCTTCTTCTTCTTCTTCTTCTTCTTCTTCTTCTGAGTCTAAGTATTCGCATCCCCAAATATAGCTTATATCTTCATCGAACTTGTCCTCATACTCAAGGTCAACCAACAAGTCTCCGATGTCAGAAATAGGTTTGGATTGATCAATTCTACGAACCATTTCCTCTTCACTCTGCTTGTCTCCTCGATCACTGGAGTAATAAGCACCAGGCACGTATGAAACTCCAGAGTTCACAATCAAAAGGGCAATCACCACCAATCTCATGTCGATTTTCAATGACCCTCCATTGATATTCTTCCTCACTAAAGGATGGACGAAGTCGAGCAATGATTCGTTTTTTATGTCATGATCGAGAGAATAGTCTCCTGCAACCATGGCTTCTTCTGGGGTATAATACAGAGAAGGATTTTGATTGACTATCCACCCCAATACGTTTCTTATTGCACTTGAACCGCGGAGAACCTCCTTGATCATTTCTGGGGTTTCCATGAGGAAATCGCTCTCTTCATTTTCATTTTCTATTCTACGATCTATTTCGAGTCCTAGAATAATGATGTTCGAATGACACTTCCACGCACTTATGAAGTATTGAAAATATGGGTTGGTTGCCAAGTTAAACTCTCCTGATTCGGGTTTGAATAGCTTGTAGATTGCAACCAATAAAACACACGATATAGAATAACAGAGTCGTACAGCCGGTGCATTCCCTGTAAATACACCTTTTGGAGTCCAGTGTATAAGATTTGCAAAGAAGCCTTCAATGCCATTGTCTACAAATCGTAAATTCAACTCTTCAGTACAGTTTAATACGTTGGCTTGAATGTCCTGGAGTATGGTGAAAAATTGGGTTGATAGCTCGAATTTTATGGAGTTAATGTCAGGATTATTCATGATGTCGCTGAGCTCATCGTTTTGATCGTCAGTGTTGTGAGAATTGTCGTCTGAAAGTTCATTGCTCTCCAGTTTTACCTCATCACCGTCATCATCGTCGTCATTGGAGTCAAGGTACTTCCGGTTTGTATACGTAAGGGAAATAAGCAAGTCGGACAAACAGTCTATGCTAAGCAACATCTCGTCATTCTCTTCGGGTTGGGTGTATGGGTCACATAGCCCAGCTACGGTATGGTAGATATGAGCCAATGGGCCTTCCATGTCGATGTTTAAGAATGATAATACGAATATATGGAGTTTGGTTGCATGATCGTATGACAATGAATTCTTCAAGGTTTCCAACAGGGGAAGTCGAAATTCCTTTTTCTTTTCACCATTGCCGTTCTCCATTTCTACTATATCATTTCCCTTGGTTTGACTACTAACGAGAACAGATGGAGAAATGATTTTGCAAGATGTATGGAGTGAGTGGTGCACGGATGCAAACTCAGGTAACATAGCTGCAAAAGGCTTCCTTACGAAATTTCTCTAGTGAGAATGTCGACTCTATACTTACGTCTTTATACAGGCCTCTCTTTACGTATACAGTTTCGTACTGAATACCTGCTGGATTCCCAAACCAAATATTCCTCTCACCTTGGACGGATCGCTCTTACAGAAAGCTACTAGAATGGCCATACTTACAGAAAATGCCAATGTTTCCACCTTAAGATGGAACTCTGAATCATTGGAGGACACCAACGTACCCAATGCTTTTGGAGCCACAAATAAGGCCAATTCCTTGCGTCTTTTGGCATTTTCAACAAACGAGCTGAACCCACAAAGGAAGGCTCCAAATGCAGGTCCCACAGTATTATCGAATCTAGTTTTGGGGATATGGGGAAATAACAACGGAAACAATCTGGTTCTTGCAAGACAGACGGCATACCAATATAGCCCGATGAAAGTTCCTAAGAAACAAGAGGATCTTGCTGTAGAAACCAAAGCTTTGATAATCCTTGCACTATACTTAACGTTCTTTTTAGGAAACAACAACATAAAAGCATTGAGGGGGCCATAGATTTTGTATGCAAATATGATCCCACGATAAAACCTCCATAATGCATGAACTTCACAGCTTTTGGTCTGAAAGGCGTGCACCACATAACAGTCAAGAGGTTGGTTGATATTCAAATTTCCCTTACGAATATCTTCATTATAACGTCTACAATAAGGAGCTAGAACATCTTGTTCAGGAATCTTTTGTCTGTTGTAGTCAAAGTCCCCGTCTTTGATACCTTTCAACATCTCTACTATTTCGGGATCCATATTGGCAGCAGAAGTGATCCATTTGCAATAATTGGGGTCGAGCTTATTTGGAGTGAAGAACCACGAGTACATGATGAAAAAGCATGCAACTATGAACAATAGACCGTCACCGACAGGAGAGACGGAGGCAGGGACGATTCGGGACATTGTAGATGTGAGCACCGTATCCACCGCTCTTGTAACTACCAAGAGAGTAAGGTCGAGGGTATAATGACGATTACGGTTGATTATGTGTCTTTGGAATAGGGGGAAAAATGTTAGGGATGAGATAAGAGATGATATCAACGTGGACACAAATAAATTATACACCGGGTTAGTGAGCCGTAAACGTTTTAATCCTTGATATACCAATGGTTCAAGAACATTGATTCCTGCTATTAAATTGGCAGCAAACATAGGGAATTTCAAAGGATGCAAACCGCGTTTAATAATTTTGGCATACCGCAATAATATCAGCCGGTAGTCGCCCTTTTTAACCGATTTGATACCTATCGCCAAAAGCTTTGGTAATGCCACATAGAGAAATGCTAGTATAAATGCTTTAAGAGAGGGACGTGCAATTCTCTTGTCAATGTGTTGAAGAAGTCTGGCCAAGTTTTCTGGATTCTTGGCCTTCCGAGCAGCCCGAATACTGTAGCTAGACAACAGCATTAGCAATGTCTACACTAGAGAGACTCTTTCGAACGGCGAGAGCCTTTATTTATACTTTTTGACAGGAAAAAGCCCTTTTCGCAGTAAACGCGCGAGAGCGATTGTGGGCCGATTACACCCATACACCCCACACCAAAACCTGGGATGCCGAGGAACTACGAAACAATTCTTGTCCGAAATGCCGAAGCTGAATTCGGAGATACTGATGCTAGCATGTAAAAGAAGCAGTTGCGGTAAATTCTTAAATGATTCTGCCACGCTAGGAAAGCAAACATTGACTGGAAGATCCGTAAGCTTGAACCTCTTTACTCTGACCGAAGGTAGACCCGTAAACCTGATGACTTGCAACCCACTATAAGACGACCTAAACGCATTGTTAGGTGTCTAATTAAGATACTACAAGCAGCAAGAGAAACGCATTAGGTGTTCACAACCTGCTGGGGTCAGTTGAACTGAAGTCAGGCAGGGCTCAACATCCGTACCTCTTGTAGTGGTCACGTGTTTTAATGGTGCGGTGTCGATTCCAGTTTGTGAAAAAAAAACCCAATCACGGTAGTCTCTCCTTCCCTTTTCCTACCATCAGCAGCTACGAAAACCAATTACACTGATCAGTTCATCAATTGATTCGATTGATCCTTGTTCACAGCACTCATGGTAAAGATAGACGAGATAAGTCGTACTTCGACATTTGCTTGGAGTCAGGATGTTATACCTTTATTAGCTACTGGTACTGTAGCGGGCACTGTTGATGTTAACTTCAATTCATCTTCATCGCTTGAATTATGGGATATATTCTCTGCCACTGACAGTAAAGAACCGATCTTATCTGCTTCAGTTGAAAATCGATTCTTTGGATTAGAATGGTCAAAGCCATTTGAAGGTAGACCTAAGGGACTTTTGGCTGGGGCTTTTGAAAATGGTATAATTGAATTCTGGGACGCGGATATCTTAATCAAATCTAAAGATTTAGCAAAAGCCTCAATCCACAAATCAACCAAGCATAGAGGTGACGTTAAATCATTACAATTCAATCCTATTCAACCTCATATTTTAGTGTCTGGAGGTAGTCATGGGGAGATTTTCATTTGGGATACTAAAACTTTTGCTGAACCATTTGCTCCTGGAAAAGCCATGACTCCAATGGATGAGATCACTTCTGTGGCATGGAATAACTCAGTAAGTCACATTTTTGCTAGCACCAGTAACGGAGGATTCACTTCTATTTGGGACTTAAAATCTAAACGAGAAGTATTGCATTTATCATATAGTGGACCTTTGGGCAGAGCAGAATTTTCTTCTGTCGCCTGGCATCCAACTCAATCAAGAAAGTTGATCACTGCCAGTGAAAATGATGGGTGCCCTTTGATTTTAACTTGGGATTTGCGTAATACCAATGAACCGGAAAAAATCCTCCAAGGACACTCTAAAGGTGTATTATCATTGGATTGGTGTAAACAAGATTCAGATTTATTGATCTCTAGTGGAAAGGATAACTCTACATTACTATGGAATCCAATCACGGGGGAAAAATTGGGAGAATACCCTACTACAGCAAACTGGGCGTTCCATACCAAATTCGCTCCGTTATCTCCAGATATTTTTGCTACTGCTTCTTTCGATGGTAAGGTGATAGTGCAATCATTACAAGATACTTCCCCACCAATTTCTACCAAGGTTGTGGCCGATGATGATAATGACTTTTGGAATGAGATTTCAACTACCGATACTCAACAACCAGTATTTGTTAAGAAACAAGCACCAAAATGGTTAAAAAATCCCTCTGCTGTTTCGTTTGGATTTGGTTCCAAGTTAGTTCATGTTCATAACTCTACCATCACGATCTCCAAATTTGTCATAAACAGTAACGTGGAAAATTCTACTTGCAGCTTATCTAAAGCATTAACTGAAAATGACTTTAAGCCAATTATTGAGTCCAAAGTTTCTGGTGACTCAATTGACTCGACGGATAAATCAGATTGGACTTTATTGCAGAAATTATCTACCCAAGGTAAGGATAAGTTGTTTCAAACAGTGTTACAGGGTTCTGAATTGGATGCTACCAATGAAGAAGAGCATACAGAATCCAACCGTATTGATGATGATCAAGAAAAGGATAAGGATGATGAAGATTTTTTCGATAACTTGCGTCCCTCCAATGGAACATCAAAAGGATCAGAAGTTTACGTTCCTCAAGGTAAATTTAAGATATTTAAGTCTGACATTTCTGATTCTGATAAAGATTTGATCAAATTAATCTTGACCAATAACATAGAAAAAGCGGTTTCTGAATGTTTGAAACTAGGTAAACTTGCCGAAGCGCTGATTTTGGCATTAGATGCACCTCGACCAGTCAAAGATCTAGTTAAAAACGCATATTTCAAGGAAAATGACGGTAACGAAGTATCAAGAATCATCTACAACGCTTCTTCCAAAAACATATTAGATCTTTTATCAAATGCTGATGTCGAAGATTGGAAAGAGATTGCCAGTAGCATCTCCTCGTTTAGTGCTGATTCTGATGATTTCAATTCGAAAATCATTGAATTGGGTGATAAAATCTTAGAATCCGACCCTGATCAAAGAGATAATGCTATTGTTTGTTATTTGAGTGGTAATGCTTTAGATAAAGTTGGCTCCATTTGGTTAAAAGAATTGCCAGCTTATGAAGAAAACTTGTTGAAGTCGGCTAAACATGATTCTGTTGCTACTCCCTCTGATGCTAGATTCGCTTCATTAAGCAACTTTGTTGAGAAGTTATCTGCCTATAAATCCATCTCTAACATTAGTGGCTTGCTTTCGGGTCCCTCGATTGAACCTATTGCTAAAGCTGTCTTAGAGTATGCTAATTTGGTTGCTAGTGATGGACAATTTGACTTGGCTGCCTCATTTTTGGCTTTATTACCGAACGATCTTGAGGGGTTGAAGACAGAGAAAGAACGTATTTCCAAAGCAACAGGAGCTACCTCTAAAGCTGCCCTCAATGCTGGTGCAAAGAACTCTAATGCCTATTCTCGAACCAGAGGTGCACCATCTTTGAACAAGTATGCTGGAGTTACCTCTCCAACGGCTAGTCAGGTTCCACTTGCTACCAAAGCGGCGGTTCCTTCTGTAAGCGCCAGACCACCAGTGGGATACCCTCAACCAAATAATATTCCACCTGTTCCAGTTGCAAGACAGTCGAGTTATGCTCCACAGACACCATCATTCCCTCAGTCTTCCAGCTATAAAGCTGCTCCTGCGTCACCAGCACCCAATAACATTTATGCCAGACAACCTCTGACCTCATCTGTTGTTTCAAACCCTTATGCTCCTTCAGGTAATGCTACCAGTGCACCATATAATCCTTACAAACCAGCTGCACCAATTGGAGTAATTCCACCAGTAGCAATGTCAACTGGGGCGCTCCAACCAGCGGCAGCCCCATCCGTTGTGTCTCCTCCACCTGTAGCACCAGCTAGAAACAAGTATAAGGAAGAAACTGATGGCTGGAACGATTTACCTGACACTTTTAAATCTCAAACTGCTCCACCACGTCGTGCTGCCGCTTCAGTTGCTGCCGTTTCACCATCGCCAGCTCCTCCAGCCCAGCCTACTTTATCAAGAGCACCCACTGGAGCTGTCCAGACTGCACCACCACCACCAAAAGGTGTTGGTCGTAGTAGTAGTTCCAAAGGCAATGTTCCAACCGTTAACACTAATAGCTCAGCCGTGAGCTCTCCTCGTCTTGGTGGTCAGGCCACAATCAACCGCCGTTATGCTCCTCCCGTAGCATCAGAAACTAATGGAATCGCATCAACTCCTCCACAAATTCATGCAGGGTTAAATGGCGGTGCTCCAAGCACTCCATCGTATAGTGCTCCACCAAAGAACCCATATGCTCCATCAGCAACCTCAAGTCCACCTTCCAACAAGAATCTGTACGCACCACCACCACCATTACCAGGAACTAACTCCTTCAGTGCACCAGCACAACCTCAATTAGGAGGTAGTCCTAATAGCAACGGTTCAGAACCACCAAGAAACCCATATGCGCCACCACCAGCTAATCCGTATGCTCCTGCAGTTTCAAGTGGTCCGGGAATCGTTTCCGCTGTTCCTCCACCACCAAGATTTGGAGGTATCAATGCTCCTCCTCAGTCGCATTTACCAAATAACGTCTCAACTCCTCCGCCTCCACCATCAGGAGCTTCATTCCCACCACCACCTAGAGCAGTCCAATCGGTGCCATTACCACCACCCACCACCGAGGCAAAGCCAACCTATCCACCTGGTGACAGGGAACATATCCCGGAAGATACCCTCCCAATCTACCAGACGTTCAGCAGCGTTTTAGAGACTATTGAACCTCAGATTCCCGAAAAATATACTGAACACTATCGTGATATGGCCACCAGATTGAACACGTTATTTGATAAATTGAACAACCAAGAAGTGTCTCAAGATGCCATTCAAAGCTTGAAGGGAATATGTGATGCTCTTAGTGCCAAAGATTATGCAACTGCTAGTTCATTGAATATCCAATTCTCCACTGTTCATAGTGAAGAAATCGGTATTTGGCATGCTGGTGTCAAACGTCTCATCAAAATGGCTGAGGCCTTATAAGGTATGTACTACATCATATCATTAAATTTGTATAAGATAAAAAATGTAGATACCATTTAATACAAACTGAATTTTTCATCATATATGCATTAATTATGTAATGATGTGCATTAAACACCTAAACCTGTAAAAATGGTCAGAATGATGGTGCTTCATAGGAAGAGACTGTTCCTGGTCTTTTATTTCATGAGAGAAGTCGGCATTTATTGTATTGTAAAAAATGAAGTCCTTTTACAATTTTTCCACCTGCATTTAACTTGAATTCAATTTTTGTAGATTTTTGAATATTTTTGACAATTTTGACAATTTTGACAATTTTGACTTTTTTCAAGTGATCTACCAAAAGGAGAAAATTACCTTAACACGCTTGTGTTTGAAACTTAATAAGTTTTTTCTCAGTTGACTATCTAGTAGTCTTTTACATAGTTATAAACCATTTAACGTATATCATTATCGTAGTTTATACAATTTTTTTTAGATGTTTAATGTATATGTTGATCTAGCATGAGAAGAACATCCTGACTGCATTTCGACAGCATTGAAAAGACGATAATCATCTTGTTCCTAAACAAAGATCGTGTTCCTTTGATATTCTGAATAATAACCCCATGTATATGCAGGGTTCCTGTGTCGTAGAGAGATATCCTTGATGCTTGTTAGCATCTACTGTGCAATTGGTATCATTTGATATATCAAACTAATAGAGGGCCACTTCGAATATCTTACCACCGCCAGTATTACCATCAATAGGAACAGTATCGTGTGTACCATTGATTTCAATCAATACAAATCTAGCAAATACTGCCTCTTCCAATTCAAAAGCGGTGACATTGTATCTAGAGGGCACCTGAACAATACTATACTCTTCACTATCGAATGGAGCGGAAATATCCACATCTTCATCAATGATACTAGTGAAGACATCGGATTGTTCGATCGAAGTTCCGTCTTGATTATTGTAAGTGTAATACTTCGATAGTCCGTTACCAAAGTTAACGTCACTCAAGAAGTCCACACTAGATGTCAAATCGGGGTGTTTTGCAGCCATTTCAGAATCAAACACGGAAAAACTCCAGTGCTTTGGTGGCTTATCTCCCCAATTAATCCAGCCATTGGTGATGTTTTGGTATTGGTTTAGATCGACAAGCACTTTGGCAGTGGTGTCGTTGAACCGAGACTGCCAATGGGTGGTGTTATCACCATCGTTCATCAGGAAAGATGAATCACCATATGAACTTTCGGTGATATTGGTGAACACAGCAGAGTTACATTCAGCAATACTTCCCGTGTTGCTGATACTTGTTTTGAAGGTAGGAACGGTAAGACTATCATTGATTTTCAAAGTGTAGGTTCCACTCTTGGAGTTTCTTTCTCCAATGACAATCGTAAGGTCGTCAACATCAGACTTGTCGTTATTTAGTGGACCATGATTGACAATAGTGAACTCATTCTCGTTTAAAGTCAACGATAAACTGTGGTTCAAGTACATGAGACCATCAAAGATGACTCCATTGGGGATACATGGTACGCTTACTGGATCGAATCTAGCAACTCTCATAATTTTGTTGCCTTCACCAACAGTGAAATCGTATCTGAAACCAGTCAAACCTTGGAAAACAGACTGTAAGAAACCTCCATGAGCAGTCATGAATGGAAATGCTGGGTGAGTTCCTCCGTTCGTCAAAAAATTGTCATTATTCTGTTCTGAGAATTGAGCAAAAGGGGCTCGCAAGAAAGGTTGCACTGCCTTCTTGAGGTAGGAGTAAGAAGCACATCCTGATGGCGACAATGTATTTGCAACCACCGAGAAGATAGGGAAGGTCATGGCAGGGCCGTAGCTCACTTGTTTCATGGAGTAGAATTCCATGTTAGATTGTGCTTGTTCTTCAGTAATGAGTTCATTCTCCAATGGATAAGTTACCATAATGACATCAGCTTGTTTGATACCCACGGAGGTGTTCATGCCGGAGTATTCCAATGTAATGCTGTCGGAGTTATTAGAGGCTGGTAAAAACATGTTACCAGCGATTTTCGTGAAGGAAGCTGGTACTTCTTTCTTCAAGTGATTGGCGAGAGCGATGGCCCATTTCATGGTTAATGAAATGGCAGCATTGGTGAAAGCACCATTATCCACATGATTAGCGTATTCATCTGGGTCAGTCAAGTTCTTGGAGGTAAATTTTCCAAAAGTATCGTTGTAGGTGACGTAATAAGAGAAGAAGAGCGCTGCGTCGTTAATCAATGGATAGGCAATTGACTCAAGGTATTCATCACCAACAGCTCCACTCAAGTATAAGTCCCAAGCTGCTTTAGCAATGTCGAAGTTGATGTGGTACTCATAGTCCATACAGGGACCCGTACCAGTACAATTTCCAAATCTTCCACTTGTCCACGGATAAACAGCGCCGGAATAACCTTCTGGAAGATTCTTCCTAGCTTGCTCGTGCGTATGCAAACGGTAATTTATAATACTTCTTCCATGGTCAGGAACAAATGGTAATAATCCGTTGAGCATCCATAAATCAGTATCCCAGAACACCATACCACCATACGAATCTGATGATAATCCTACAACAGAAAGGGCAGCGGTGACACCTTCAGCATCGGGCCTGGTGTTAGCAGTTAAATGATAGATGGAGGCCCTTGACGCTAATGTCAAGAGGTCATCATCAGCAAATGTTACTGCAAGAGCTGACCGCAAGGTTTTAGCCCAGGAATCAATATGAGAGTCCACAAGTTTGGCAGCCGAGTCAACGTCAGCGACCGAATGCTTCGCTTTACTGAGAACAGAAGCGGTAGTGTTGTATGCCTTAGGGTCCAAGTCAGAAGAAACAATGCCCACAATTTTGGATACCTGAAACGAGGATTTTGGTTTTATAGAGAAGGAGACTGTTTGAGAAGCAACCTCATCAGTGGAGTTTCTTTCGATATCACCTTCAGCGAGTATCTTGGAGTAGATTGCACCATTAACGTAGTCTACATTCAACGGCTGAAACTGGATAAATATCCCATCATCATCATGGCCGGTGGCAGTCAATTGAGCCCGGTGGGCGGTTGCAAAATCCAACTTATCTTCCACGAGAAGGGTACGGGGATTATCGTCTAAGTTAACAATTTGTAGGTCTACAATACCGTTGTTTATTCTTTCTCGATGAGCCACAACTTCCACTTTAAGGTGGAACTTGTCCAACCAGGTGAATTCGGTGGTGACGATTCCGTCACTCAAGGATAAATTCTGCACGTAGTTTGTAATTTCTCCGATTTTCGAGGGCTGCGCAGGGTTTAATGCATAGGTTTTTCCGTCCACTTTCGTGGATAACTCGAGAGTAGTCCATTGAGGAACTGAGGCAATCACACTTTCGTAGCCATTAGCTAGCAATTCCGGGAAGTTAGTTCCCGTGGTGTTGGGCTGGGCGTCGTAGAAACCGGCAATGAAGGCACCGGCGTATCTCTTATTGAACAAGGGCCATCCATTCAGGAGTTCTTCCTCGTTGGCATCAGCAGCGTCAGTCAATTGATCGTACGTGAACCCTTGGCCCAAGTTTGGAATACGACTTCCAATGTAACCGTTGGAAACGTAAGGTTGTCGTTGGTACTGGTTGTACTGGGGGAATTCAATCGTACCAACAGTATTAAGACTGCTGTCGAAGAAGGAATTGTTGGAGTGTTGGAGTTGGCTGAAGAGATTCTTATTCTCGAAGCTATTGACAAGATCTTCGAGAGTAGAACGGCCGGAGTGAATGGAGTCGACATCCGATGCTTTTAAAAAGAACGTATTGGGTGATCTCACCGACAATGGATAGGCATCTACCAAGTAGAGATGAACAAAGAGCAAAATGAGAACATTACCTGCCACCATCATTTTGATCAAGTGTTTTCGTCTTGAAAAATGATGGAGCCAAGATTGGTAGGGGGTGATCATGTCACGAAGAAATGGAGAATCCGTTGTCATTATATACCCTCATGCCGCCGAGCTAATGTTAGTATGCCATGCGGCGAATGACGTGAATTGAGAGCCGGAAATTTTGTCCCCCAAAAGATGTACTGCAGAGAACTGGGGTAAACAGAATGTGACAACAAAATAATTACAAAGTGAGGACAAAATAATAGTAGGCCCCTGCGTCTTTTTATAGCACCAATCAAATAATAGTCCGTATGCGATGATTCTCGTTCCTAATAAGGGAATGCCGTTTCCGCATTAGAGAAGTGCCCTCTTGATTATTTCACTTTGCGGGACCCCTACCTACTTGGGATAGGTACGAGATTAGGTGAGTACCGAGCGGATTGTTCGGTGGGGGGACTTGCAAATGGGGGGAGACGGAGGGTGAGAGGTATTTTTTGTGAGGTACATATGCGTCATGGGGAAGGATTATTTTATATCACCGGAATAATTGTCAATATGAAGATCAAGAGGGGGTGTAAATAGAGATTGGCAGTATTGGAGCATTGTGTCTTGGCGGTATCGGTACAGAGAATGACAAATGCATGAACCAAGTGATGATCCTATGCAGCAGCTTCCAGTTACACTCAATGTGTCTATTCGGATCTACGCTCAGTTCTATGGTCAATTGTCATCTTCTCAGTTCTGCACTCAGGCACTCAATTGCATCTACTCGGCTCTACGCTCAGCTCTAACCTCTAGCTAACTAATGGCCTCGTTCTGTTACATTATACAACACTATAATACAAGTCAACATGCAGCTGACAGAGCTAATATACAGTCGATAGTGGATGTTAGGTATTGTTATTTTCGACTCGGGAGATACCTCGAAGTAGCTCCTGTGTAGTGATCTGTCTCTTTGGCAATGGCCAGGTAACTTTGGAATCAGCGTTTGTGAAGTTTTGAGGGTCATTCCGAGCTAGGAATCGCCTCACCAGCGATGATACTTTCTCGTTAATTCTCTCGGCTTTGAGTTTATCAACCAATTCTTGTGCTTGCGACATCTGGTAC
Organism: Isabelozyma rhagii; assembly: GCA_003708185.3. NCBI lineage: Eukaryota > Fungi > Ascomycota > Pichiomycetes > Serinales > Metschnikowiaceae > Isabelozyma > Isabelozyma rhagii. The sequence continues at coordinate 271,688 of PPNO03000011.1, read as the reverse complement.
GACGTGGAATATAATCGGTCGACATTGGACTCTAGTTCTTGAGGAACATTTTGTGCAACATGGGTCCAACATTTTTCAATTTTGCCAATGAGTGATTTATCAATCACAGACGAGTTATAGTCTACGCCATCTTTACTACTGGTGTACTGTCTCTTCAAGTACTTGCCCAAAGTCTGTATTGAATCGGAATCTTCGATTTGCAACCCTTCAATTGGTCGTATGGCGCGTTTGTAGGCATTTTCCCATTGCTGCTTTTCTTTACGGATTTGTATCAATTTTTCTTCGAATAGAATGATGCTTTCTTCATTGGTTTCGTTCAATGGATTAGGCAAAATGTGTCTTTCGACAGGCTCGACTTCTTGGCGATTATACCAACTGGTGGAAATTTTTCCGTTAGTGAGTCCCTCGAGGAATTCGTCTGTGATCACTTTGGTTATTCCCCGTACAGTTTCCGATGACTTTACCTGATTTTGTAGAGCTTTCTTGAAGCACCAAATGAGTAATTGTCTCATTCTATTGGGATCAGGCATGGAGCTATTCAAGAATTTGTAATAATCCTGAGGATCGATATTGTCATGAGGTTCGCCTACAAACCCATTTCCAATCGACAGCACTCGTTTCCCTCGGTTGTTGTACGAGGCTCTTCGTTTATTAGGACCAGAAGCCTGGGCCAGACTTCGTTTCTTGGAATCGGCATCTACGAGTTCAATGGTATGATGGGACACTTGTTCATGGTAATCGTCGGAGCTGGAATCGTAGACGTTGGTGAATGGGGGAGATCTGATAGGAGAAGAGAGTCGGATAGTGGAGGATTTAGTGGCTAGTTGCTTTGCTTTGATCCGGGAGGATGTTCTATTGGGTTTCTTGGGTCCATTGGATGATTGAGATGCCTGTCTGGACTTGGATTTGGTTGTTCGCTTTGGTTCTATGGCCTCAAATTGGATAACTTCATCGTCATCCACATTGAGGCTGGCTGTATCTTGCTTGAGTCGAGAAATTGGTGTGCTGACGGATTTCCCGTTGGGTTGCTTTCTTCGGGGTGTTTTCTTGGGGGGCAGAGGAGAATTCTGGTCCTGGCTTCGCTTGTAGCGGAAACCATCGTCCTCTTCGAACTGGGTAGTGTCATCGTCCAGGATAATGGGGGCTTTGGGCCGGGAGCTGGTAGTATCCTGGGAGAGTAAGTTAATAAGGGTGTTTGGACGGCCCAAAATGCTCTGGCTTTGGCTTTGGCTGTTCTTTGTTTGGCTCTGGCTCTGGCTGTATTCATCATCGATGTCCCCATATATATCGAATTGTCGCTGGTCCAATTTCTTCTTGGGCCGCTTCGCTCTCTTAGGCCCCATGGTGGTGGTACAGATGGGCGGGATGATTTGTTGGGGAGGAGGAGCTCGGATTAATATCCTACTATGATGTTTCTATATATTTTTTGTAAAGAAGCGTTTTTTATGTCTTTAGTGTGAATTTCTCCGTGTTTTTGTTCCTGTGTTTTGATTTTGTTTTGATGTCATTTTGTGTTAACATCAACCCACCAAAATAAGTTGTTTAAAAGCTAAGTGAGAAACAGAAATCGCAAAAAAAGACCCCACCACCGATGACGACGATAGTAAAACCATCACGGTGTGGTCGATACGTGGCCAAGGCGTCGCTGGCGGCCGGATCTGTGGATGTGTTCTACCTCGATGGGGCGGATAGAATATACCGGACCTACGATTTGGTTAGGATTGTGGGGGGCTACAGAGGTCGGAGAACAGAAGTGCTGGTGGTGCAGATGGAATGGGCCGACGATGAGAAGATTGCAGTGCTGGTGGTGGAGGAGGAGGAAACGCTTGGACTGGACTTGTTGCTAGTGTTGGAGTTGATCGAAGATAGGGCCCCGATAATCTTTGACCAAAGCGAAGGAATCGATAGCTTTGAGTGGATCCCCTGTGTCCGAGAGTCTACTGCTGCCGCTGCTACTGCTACTGCTGTAGAAGACGACAGACAAGAAGGAGCGTATTCTAGCAACGTACAACTCGCTGTCTTCACCAAACTTCGTCTACAGCTAAATATCTACTCTCTCGATTGCTCCCACATCCTCTTCACCATTCCCAAACCAATGTCCCTGATTTTATCTCATCCAACATCCAACATATGGTCCGTTTTGGTCCAGCCTTATTTTGGCAAAAACTCCAACGTCATGGCTCGTGCAATTGCCGACAACAACCCCATTCTTCTTCATTTCCACAACCAGGGCTCGGTCAGTAGGTTGATCTATAGGCTAAGGCTCCCTATATCACCGCTTACCGCTCCACAGCTCTCATGGTCTCCTTCTGGCCATTGGCTACTGTATTTCAATGATAAAGACAGCTTATTTGGCTATGATTTACTGGTGATCAATTCCTTGGGGATATACAAAAAATCAATAATACCAGACGCTGATGCGGTGGTTAATGCCGATACCGTATTCAAGTTAAGCTGCTTGACGGATGGAATCGTGGATGATGTTACCTCCTCCAGCTTGGTATCCTTCGGTACCTCCAAGTATTTCTCCAAATGGTTGACATGGGAAAACCTCGAGAGCTTGCTTGTATGCTCTAGAAACAGCGACTACACTGGTATCGAATTCACGCTAATATCCACCACTAACTTCAAAATTGTCCACTGGGGAGTGTTGCTGGGAAATGCCATCAACAACATATGGAGGATTCACGATAAAGCGAGCTACAGAAGCGTTCTTGTCCCAAAATTAAGGCTAGATGAGTACAATGAGATAGTTGACGTATTAGTAATGAATGAATTTGTGGGGTTCCAGTATCATAGCTTACTACTCCTTTACAAGGTGCTGTACGAAGCAGAAGCGGTGTGGGAGTTCATAACAGCCGTCAATACGAGTTCTGGAATAATAGGGGTCGAATCGGTAGCAGTTGATGACGAACTTCACGTATTGATATCAACAAGAAGCCATATTCTATCCTACAACGTTGACCAAAAGTACCTTAGAGTGATTCCTTCTCAGCATAAGATAAAATCCAGCCAAACAGTTCAAGTGGACGATCAAGTCAAACTCTTCTTGACTGATGACTTAACGCAGTCTTCCCTCAATCACTGGCATGTGGTGCAGTACTCTGATAATGGATCCGATGACTCAAATGCCCAGATCATGAAACAGTTCGAATACAAGGAAGAGGATTCTAAAGTAGTTAACCTCATGAATGATGTGCAGCACAGTGAATGGGGTACAAGGGCTCGGTTTCGGAGAAATAGATTTAGTGACGTCAGCTTAGGAATACCATCCAACGGCTACTTGACAAATATCAACTCGGATGATATCACCGATACGTTCAACCTTCACAGAAAACGTCAGCGACGCTCATAATGTTATGGTATATGTAATAATATGTACAAGATAAAGTGTAATATACAATGCTAGAATTGAAAGGATTAACTGGTTTTCTTCTTTGGGGCACCTTTATTTCTCTTCTTTCTGTCAGCAACCATGTGAAGACGATAGGCTTCCTTGGGGTCCACCAAGTTCAAGGCAGGGAACCATTTTTTGAAATCCTGGAATGTTGGAATGGAATCGTTTTTACCGTAGTAGTTGACAACTTCTGGCCCTCTTAATGGGGCTCTGAGAACTTTAGCACCATTTCTGACGTTTTTAGGATTCCAAGTTTGGCCAAAGATTTCGGCACTGAGCTTCTTGGCCTGATTTATTCTCTCTTGCGAGGGTAATTTCTTCAAAATCGATGACATGGTGGAATGCTTTGGTTGAAGAAGAAGCGGTGAGTTTATGATGAATTTTTCACTGAGTGAAAAATGGATCAACCTGCGAAAAATGCAAGCTAACATGTAAACTTGTCGCAACATGCAAAATGTTCCAATTGGTAATGGTTGCAATATATGGACATATAGACGAAGTCACGTTAACACCGGAGACTGTCATGGATGGAGGAAGGTTGAATGAGGATTTGAGGCTTGATTTTCCTACCTGCTTAGTGTAGCCATTTTTCTTCGTGAATTTAAATCTCTTTCTGTGCTCAGTTGCCTGCGCATATGCCATGGCTCAGAATTCGCTTGCAAGTTGCAAGTGCATAGATTGATAGAACAGAAGAGCTAATTACTTGATTCTAGAGACAGTGTATAACCATATCCTGCATTGTAAGCAGCATTGTAAGCAAATTTCCATATGGCAGGGATTATGACTACCGGATAAACCCTCCGACTGCATGCGCCATAGCGAAAAAATAATGTAGGTCCCATCCTTCTTGGGCTTATCATCTTCCTCCACAAAAAATTTCATCAACAGAAGTATATCAGTGGCCTCATATGCTTCTTAATTCTACTAGCCCGTTTGAGGTACCACAATGGTGGTTTAACGTATCTAAGCGAAAGTCAAATGTGCAGTGACGCAGAGTTTTTTTTTTTTTTTTTTCTGTCTTTACTTAGCCCGTTTTATCTTTAATCTTTTTTTAACGTGCCTGCTGCGGATTAATCACTTTCTTCATTACAATCGCTTTATTACGTGGCATATCATATTGCATGGGAAGAATTCCCACCATCGGACATGGCAGAGGATTCTAAGAAGGTTTCACCAGGGATTTTGGTGCATGCCCCTACCGAAACTTCATTACCAGGGTGTATAGAGCACCACCAAGATCAAAGACTCCATAGACATTCTGAGGAATCACACCAAAGACTTTCTAGTGACTCTCTGCATGGTTCAGGGCGTCGAAATCTACTAACAACCCACGATGATTCTGGCTCTTCTAGAAGAGGCCAAAGCACAAGATCAAATTCCACGTCTAGCGCATCATACGTGTTTGCCGATAGCCAACAACATGCGCATCAACGCCGTTTCCATAATATCTTGAATCGTTCTCCTTCCCCCAATAGCTCCAAGAGAGCTTCCCGAATATCAGTTCCGGGTTCGCCGAAGCTCAACTCGAAGTCCTTGTTTGATGAGGCTGCCCAAGAAGATGATATAGAGGCCATCAAAGAAGGACTAAGTTTTGCGCTCGGAAACAACGAAGATGACCCCCAATGGTTCCCAGTGTCTGGCGAGAGGAGCCCCGGTAAGCAAAAGTTACAAGAGACGCCGTCGAACGAATTTTTCTACGATGCTTCCTCCAATAACGATAACTACACAGATACCATACCCCTTGAAAACATCAAGCGTAGAACCAGTCTCCCCTTTATAAAGACTAATATTGGCAGATTAAGTCCACACTTCCATGGAAACGACCCGATTTCCACTACACAGACCCTCAACCCGGCTGACTCCAAGCTACCGGGGATATTGGAAGCAGGCCTACTACCCGCGCATAATGCGAAACCAGGACAATCGAATAAGGGGGAGGATAGTCTTGGATCCAAAGTGCCTGGTGTATTGTCCAGAATCTCCGATCGTATCGCTGGTACCAGATCAGCTGCTTCTCCAGCGACTGAACATGGTCCAGAACTACCGCTCGTTAAAAGTAATGAGGAAACATTGTATACCCCCAGCCATACGTTGGATGGAGCAGAATACTTTGGCAGGACCTCTCCAACGAGAGGTGGATCCCCATCCCGATCACTGATTATTCCGATAACTGTTACTGACGAACATAATAATGACATTACATCTTTAGGCCCACATCTGGCACCCTCTAACGGTCTTGGACTTTACCTCAATAACAATAATAGTTCTAGGTCCGTTCATACCAACGGACAACAGAGTATTGTTCAATCCGTTGTATCTCATTCCCAACCCCCGATCATCCACCATCTCCGCCCAAACTCAGGTAAGAGTACCACCAAATTTGCATCCAACGATTCCATGCACCTATTCGGGAATTCGTTGAAAATATTTAGTCCTGAATCAAAAATAAGACAGCTCTGTCATCGTATCATTTCCAACTATTCCACCAACATTTTCTTATTGAGTTGTCTTATCCTTCAAACCATTTTATTATTATACAGACAATGGAATCCTAATGCATTACATGGATATGTTAGATACGGTAGTAATTGGGCAGATTATATTCTTATTGTTGTGAATGTCATTTATACCGCCGAAATCGCGGCCAAAATCATTGCTTATGGTTTTATTGATGATCATGTCATGTTTGAGGATCTAGGACTATCATATCCCGAGAACATCATCAAGAAGAACTACTTCGAAAACTCTCAACTAGTCAAGATTCTTAAAGGTTGGGGCTTCGACAAGATATTGTTTAGAAGCTCGCATAAGAAAGGGTATAGTAAATCTCCACTACCTAAATATGAAAATACTAATTCCAGCGATGATTTAGATATCAAGGAAATTAGCCTCGATGATAATTTACAGGAGAAACCTACAAATAATGACTCATATGTTGACCTCTACACTATGCAATCATACCAAATGAACCAGACATACGATAACCAACAAACAACAGGAAGTATTCAACAAAAGTATGAAAACCCCAGACCACAACCTAAGAAAGTAGATACTGAGACCGGCATCAAGGTCATTGAAAAACCGGTGCTTGAGTCTCAAAAATTCGATCTTTCCAATACCCTCCTTCTAAAATCCGCAAGCAACAGAAGATTAGACCAACTTCAGCTTAAGCGAGCATACCTTAGAAATAGCTGGCATCGAGTGGATTTCTTATCAATGATTTTCTTCTGGATATCGCTATTACTTTCCATTGATCGGTATGATGCTAAACATCATATCCTATTGTTCAGAGCTTTAAGTTGCTTAAGAATCATGCGCTTATGTAACTTGACTACCGGTACCACCACCATCTTGACTGCTTGCAAACTTGCACTTCCACAGTTGACAGATGTTTCCATTTTCATTTCTTGTTTCTGGTTGTTCTTCGGCATCATTGGAGTACAGTCCTTCAAATCATCCCTTACTAGGCATTGTGTTTGGACGAATCCTGATGATCCCAGTGACACTTTCACCAACTCCGAACAATACTGTGGGTCGTACTTAGCATTAAATGGAACTCCCATGCCATACATTAAGAGAGATGGTTCATCTTCCCGAATCATAAAAGGATTTACTTGTCCACGGTACTCCCGTTGTGTGAGTGGCCAAAACCCGAGTAATGGGACTGTTAGTTTTGATAACATTTTACAGTCATTGGAAATGGTTTTCGTAGTTATGAGTGCTAATACGTTTACCGATATCATGTATGACACCATGGATTCAGACAACCTTGGCGCTTGTTTATTCTTCATTTTTTGCATCTTCATTATGACAGTGTGGCTCATCAACGTATTTATTGCTGTCATAGTTGCTTCTTTTAACATTACCAGAATGGAAGCAGACCAAGAGAAGAATAACAAGCGAGAAAAGAGCAAAATCAGGGAATTTTTCAGCTTTTCACAAATTGATGCAAATGTTTATGCCGAACGTACTAATAGATTTAGAACGAAAACGAAAATGTTGAAAATTTATTATAAATTTGAATTCCTCTTTGTTCTTGTTATTGCGGTTGATTTACTCGTTCAATGTTTTCGAAAACATGACATGTCTGACTCTCGAAGACACTCGCTTTATAGATTTGAACTTTGCTTTACGATTGTTTTTTTCTTGGAGATTATCTTAAGATTTGGGTGCTACTTTCCTCATTGGAGGTCCTTTTTTCAATCCAAAAGAAACTGCTTTGACTTGTTTTTGGCGGTCACAACCTTAGTGATCATTATCAATCCTGTGAAAGAGGCATTGGGCCATGGTTATTATTGGTTAACCGTGTTTCAGTTAATGAGATTCTATAGAGTGGTTTTGGCAACCAGTATTACTAGAACTTTGTGGTTAAAGCTTATACGCAATTTCAAGGCTATCTTTGATTTGACATTATTCTTCTTCATCCTTCTTCTCCTTGTCAGTGTCATTTTGTCCCGGTACTTCGAAGGAGTGGTTCCCGAATCAGAAATAGACAATGTTGATTTTCCTATGCACACTTTACCGAATGCATTTATTGCGTTGTATGTGATCACATCTACTGAAAATTGGACAGAAATTCTTTATAGCCTACAAGAATACGCTGCTACTACTTCTTCTAGAGCTTTTGGATCGATATTTTTAATCGGTTGGTTTATTTTGTCTAATATGGTGATATTGAATATTTTCATCGCTGTTATTGCTAAAACTTTAGAGGTCTCTGAAGAAGGGAAGCGGAAACAACAATTACTACAATTTATCGATGATATGACTGAAAAAATCCAGAATCTTGATACTAACAGTGGTATATTATCGAAGTTGAAGAGAAAAGTTTTCCGTCAAAGAGGAGTTAAGGATGACTTGGAGAAGGCAGTAGTCAATTTATTGCTTAGTGGTACGGCCGTCAATGATTTCTTAGATAATGATGTTGGCGATGAAGAAGAAGACGAAGAAATAAGAAATCTTCCAAGAACACCGTGGAAACGTTGGCTTCATGTGAATTTTTGGAGAACTAGCAATTACCTCAGAAACCCATTCTATCTGAAAAAGTCGAAAAAACATATGGTTGCAAACTTTGATCCTTCGAACTTCGCCAAAAGTATTATTTCCGAGAGAAACAATTTAATTTCGAAGCAAAATAAGTTCTTGAAAGAAAATCCAAGGTTCAATAACGTTTTCTACGTTTTGAAACCTCGTCATAGATTGAGAAGATTTTGTCAAAGAATTGTCTCATCTAGTTATGGAGAAAGAATTGATGGTGTGGAACCAAATAGGACTATATCTGAGATCTTCGTTGTTGTCATGTTCCTAGCAACTATTAGTTTAGTGATTACAGCTTGTTACTTGACACCTCTTTATAGAAAACAGATGACAGAAGATCACGGAGTATACAACTGGACCGTTTATTATGAAATTGGGTTTGTTGTGTTTTTCACAGCCGAATTTCTCATTAAAACCTTCGCTGACGGGTTAATTTTCACTCCTAACGCTTATATGAGGTCGTCATGGAATTTGATCGATTTGATCGTCTTATTGTCTTTATGGACTGAGCTTATCGCATTTTTGAAAAATGACGGTAATCTTTCCAGAATCGTTAGGGGTCTAAAAGCACTTAGAGCTTTAAGATTATTGACAATTAGTGAAACGGCAAAAAATAATTTTCATAATACCATCATTGCTGGATTTTGGAAAATCATCAATGCTGCGATCATTTCTCTTTCTTTGTTAATCCCTTTCGCTATTTGGGGTCTCAATGTTTTTAATGGAAGACTTGGTTACTGTCTAGATGGGGAATCGTATGAATCTGATTGTATTTATGAATATCAAAACGAGGTTTTCGATTGGCAAGTGACCAGCCCTAATGTTTACACCAATCCACAATTAGAATTCAACCGGTTTGCAACATCTTTTGCAACTTTATTCGAAATCGTTTCTTTGGAAGGTTGGGCTGATCTATTGCTTAATGTCATGAAGAGCACAGGAGTTGGAACTCCTCAACAAAATTATGCAACCCCGTTCAATGGTTTCTTTGTGCTCCTATTCAATTTTATCAGTATTGTCTTCATTTTGACGTTGTTCGTGTCAGTTATCATTAGCAACTATTCAAAGAGTACGGGAAGGGCATATTTAACTGTCGACCAAATATCATGGTACCAAGTGAAAAAGTTCTTGATTCAAGTGAAACCTTCTAAACGGAAGGATTTCAATCAACTATCAGGTTTTGAAAGAGTTTGCTATAAAATGACGGTGGAACGAAATAAATACTGGCATGCTTCTCTTAACTTCGTGCTTCTACTACATGTTTTATTCTTGTTACTAGAAAGCTTCCCTGTTGCTCCAGGATTTGATACTGGAAGAGCTGTTATTTTCATGGTGTCTTCGCTATTTTTCCTAGTTAATGCCATTATGTTGCTTATTGGGCAAGGATTCAAAGTGTACATTAAGTTCAAATGGAACATTTTTAACTTATTTGTATCATTTGGTGCTTGTTGTACCACATTGATTTCTTTTTTTGTTGAAGCAGATAGTGTTTTCATCAACATTCAAAAATTATTTTTAGTGGGTATTTTGGCATTTGTCATTCCCAGAAGCAACAGGTTGAGTCAGTTACTTAGATTCGCTTCTGCTTCATTGCCAACATTAATTTCATTGTCGTTTACATGGGTCGTTGTGTTCTTGGTGTTTGCCATTGCCATGAACCAAATATTTGGCTTAACCAAGGTGGGTGCTAATGGTACTGGTAATATCAACTTACGCTCGGTACCTAAGGCGCTTATTTTGCTATTCAGATGTTCATTTGGTGAAGGTTGGAATTATATCATGGAAGATTTCACCCTCGAGGAACCCTTCTGTTCCTCTGCCCAGAGCTTAGACGATAGCGATTGTGGGAATAAACAATATGCTTACATTCTATTCATTGCTTGGAATATCATATCCATGTACATTTTCTTGAATATGTTTATTTCGCTTATTCTAGACGGTTTCAGTTACATCAATAACACTTCCCATTATAGTAAATTCATTAAGAGGGAAGAAGTACGAAACTTTAAAAGAACCTGGCAAAAGTTTGATCCCCAAGGTACCGGTTATATCAAACCCATTCAATTACCTCGATTATTACATTCGTTAGAAGGAGCTTTCAGCTATCATTTTTATTTTGGAGACTTAGAAATTAAGAAATTATCCGAAAAATGGTTTAAGCGTAATAACCCTGTTGACCCATACGATATCACCATCAATTATGCAGCTATAGACGAAACTTTGAATGCTATGGATATTCCCAAGATCAGAGAAAGAAGAAAATTGTATGAAAGGTTTATTGAAGAAGCAATTATGACTATGGAGATCAACAATGATCCTGGAATCTCTTTCACCAGAATTTTATTACAAATTCCTTTGTATACTGCATTCGAAGCAGGTCAATGTCTCAATCTTATAGATTTCTTAGAAAGGAGACTTTTACTCCAGAAAGTTGGAAAAAGACTACAAACAAAGAGAGTTTATGAAACAATTGCTGCGTATGCCTGTCGCTGGAAGTATAAACAGAATCTTAATCATGGTATTATGGACGATAGTCTTGATTTTGGTAAAGAACTCAGACGAAATAGTTATTTGGCCAATGAAAACTTTGGTGTAAATGCTGCTCCCTCTATTCTTATTACTGATCAAGACGCCGAGGAACGTAAATCATTGAAGGATGACGTTGGATTTACAACCAGGAAAGTTTTTGATGATGAAGATTATGATTACGCAAGAGGGTCTCCATTCAATGATCCTGGCGCTGAACAAGAAGAAGGAACCACAAGCGGGGTGTATGTTCCATCATCACCTGTTCATGTGTTCAAGGCAAGAAACAGAGCATATAAGCATCTGCCATTACAAGAAAGCAAGGAGCCTCCACCGAAATTGTACATACAGATACCATCTACCAGCAATAAGCCACCAGGATCTCCCCTGTCAAGTTCAAGCTCTAAGGAGGAAGGTGGATTCAACCAGCAACTCTCTCCGTTTGCTGATTCCAATGCTTTCAACTTGGAGGCATACAATCATCCTGAGTCCACGAATATATCCTTAATTGATTTGAGTACGGTTGGAGACACATTAGATGATAGCTCATGGAAAGATGCATTAAGAGAAGTGAGGTCGGAAAGAAAATCTGCGGAGAAAGACCCTAGTAAAGAAGTGTGAAATTCATGAAAATGAATTAATCACTAAATAAATAATATACAAGAGGAAAATATTATATTATATAGACATGAAATACAGGTGTTTAGTCAGTTTTAATGTCATTTAAGCCCAAATCTTCATTTTGTTCGTAGGTTCTTTCAAATTCTTCAATAGACATATTTGGATCATTATCAGGAGCATAAACATTTTGAATGTAAGAAGCAGCCAAAGGATCTTCAGCGATGATGGTGAAACCAATTTTACCATCAATGGCATCTTGTAATTTAGCGAAAAAAGACGCCCATCTGGTTTTGGTTTCTTCATTCATGGAATCAGAAGTCTGGGAGAATACTCTGTTATGTAATTCTTCATAAACTTGATTCAACAAACCTTCAATGGTGGTAAATCTACCACCCAACGTACCGGGGGTCAAGTCTAAGTTTAATTCGGGAATAACTAATCCACAGGTTTCTGACTTGAGAATGTCTCTAGCTAAATCTTCAGGATCGGTGACTTTGAGAGTAACTTTCTTTCCTTTTGGAGGAATTTCACCTCCGGTTTTAACTTCATTAGATTTGTATCCACAGTGTTCACATAAGGTGGACATGATAATGACATCTTTGAAATGAGGAATGTTCACCGTCTTCATGTGCGTGACACTTGGTTTAAAGCATGAAGAACAAGTAGCATGGAATGTTTGTACTTCATTGGCCAAATTTTCGATATCATCATTATCATCGTCCAAACCTTTTGAGGTGGGGTTATCGTTTTCATCTTCGGTGTTGGCCAAAGTGGAAGAAACGTTGGTGCTGGTTGCTGCTTTTTTATTTTGTAATTCCTGTTGACGGTGTCTTTCAACATCATCAGCAGATATTAAGCCGAGATAAACGTTTTGCTCGGCAGTCCTGTTGTATTCCAACATAGACCACTTATGGGCTGGTTGATCTGGCAAGTATTCGATCCATGAGTTTCCTGCTGGATCGTCAATGGAGAACGTAAGCGGTAGGGTGTTTGGCTCGGCATTAATGAATGACTTGATTCTGTTGATGACTTCGTTGATCTTTTCAAAAATCTCTGGCTGAACTTTCTGTCTTTCTGGCTGGTCAGATTCCAAGTCATCGATCATTTCTGATAATAATCCTTCAATATTTGTCAACTGACCTCTTTTAGGAGGAATTTCAATGTCTAATTCGTTGAATCTACAAGTAGCAGTTTCTGATTTGACCACTTGACGGTTGAAGTCTTCCTCGTTTTCAACTTTGAACACATAACGAGAACCTTTTTCAGCGATTTGAGCTGCAGGTTGGATCTCGGAGTTTTTCAACCCACAGTGAGGGCATTCAAAGGACATGATGATAATTTCTCTAAAAAATGGGATCTGGGTCAACAACATACGGGTGGTTCCGTTCTTATTACAGTTCATACATAAAGATTCAATCTCTTGCACGGGATGACCTTGGGCATCAGCAGCTCCAGTCAAAGTAACTTCACTATTAACGGGAGCATCGACCGATTCAGCTTGTTGTCCAACGGTGGCAAATTGGTTGTTATCGGCAGTTGGTGACATTTCAGTACCGTCAATTTTGATTCTCTTATCTTCGCTATATGGTTGAGGATCCGTTCTCTTCATTTATAGACGGAGGAGGAACGACAGATTTTGCTAGAATTGTCTGGACTTGCGATGATCATTGAGAATTTGAAATCACGTGAGAAAATGATAAAACACCCGTAAACCATATCTCCGGGCCGAGATCCCGCTTCGGGTCGGGTGCTTCCAAATATTAAACCCGTGCACCAGCAGGTTGATGCCACACACCAAGGCTCACAATGGTTCGGTTCCTTTTTTCTTCGCATGATTTCTTTCTACAACCACTACGCTGCCACAGTTTTTTTGTGATTTACAGAACAACCTACGTCCTCATCCCATCTTCTACTTAGATACCAGGAGTTTATCCGGTTGTTAGCTTGAATCGTATTAACGACCACATCTGTCACTTTACATAAGTTTGACACCATCAAGAGGTACACTTAGACGAACATCTTGTTGGCCATCGACACAATAAGTAAGAAACTAGTTGCCGTTTCATCTGCTGCTGTGGATCCTACTTTTATCCTCATAGACGAGCGGGTTCCATAGAAAACGCCTCCACAGACGGGTGCACAGTTCCGTTTCCTTTATAATCTTCCTATTTTACGTTCCTTCCTACTCATATCCAGCATCCAAAAATGAATCTTCAAGATATATGCATACCCAACGATAAATCTTCGGATGGCATAGCATCCACCACCAGCAACTTCGACTCCATCCTTTCAAACAGTATATCATCATCTAAGAGACAGTCATTCAACACCAACTCGCAGTCAACAAAAACAGATTTAATAGACCATCATAGCTCGTCTCATTTTGACAAATTCCCAAAACACCAAGTTCTACGTGAAGAATCACCCTCCCAAGCATTAGCTTCCACCGAAAATGACGTTTCCGTAGTGACACCGTTCTTAGTAAAGCACATCAGTGACCAAACTATGATACCAAAGGATAACTTCAATCGGTACTGTTATAGACATAACCCAGATGTCGTGTGCAACAAGCAAACGGACGAAGTCAAAATGAAACAGATCCAGCGTAAGTTAGAAACTTTACCTTCCAGAGATCAAGAAGCTATTAGTCATGTGTGGTCTATTTTCAGTGCCGCCCCCGATCAGCATAGATCTCTCATTTTACAAGGGTTATTGAGTCAGTGCTGCTTCCCACAATTATCATTCATATCTCAAGAAGTTAGTATGTTGATACGAATTGATTTTATTTCGACTCTCCCAATGGAAATCTCATTGAAAATCCTATGTTATTTGGATTGTGCTTCCTTGTGTAATGCTGCCCAGGTTTCGAGAAAGTGGAAATCTTTAGCAGATGACGATCGTGTTTGGCATCACATGTGTGAACAACATATTGATAGAAAATGCCCTAATTGTGGTTGGGGTTTGCCATTGATGCATATGAAGAGAGCTCGTGAAATTCCAGTAAAAAGCGACGATGACACTGATTCCAGCACCCCAAAAATAACCTCGGAGAATTCTTCTGAAGACCACGACAATAAGAGAAGAAAGATTGTAGAATCCAAAATTCCCAAATCGAAACCCGTTATGAAAAAGAGACCATGGAAATCGGTTTATAGTGAACGGTTCAAATTGGAAAAGAACTGGCGTAAAGGTATCTATACTTTACAAACCTTCAAAGGTCACACTGATGGAGTCACATGTTTACAATTCAACAGAAAGTACCTTATGACGGGATCTTATGATTCAACAATCAGAATTTGGCGAGTAGATACTGGTGAATGTTTAAGGACTTTGGCCGGACATAAAAAGGGAGTGAAGTCGTTGGTATTTGATAACCAGAAATTGATCACGGGAGGTTTGGATTCAACCATCAAGGTGTGGAATTATCACACGGGTCAATGTATCTCCACTTATCGTGGTCACGATGAAGCGGTCACTAGTGTGGATTTCTCCAACAAAACCATTGTATCTGGTTCCACTGATTGCACAGTTAAAGTATGGCATGTCGATTCCAGAACCTGTTACACATTAAGAGGTCATACCGATGGAGTGAATTCCGTCAAGATTCACTTGTTGTCCAACACTGTCTTCAGTGCATCGGATGATACCACCATTAGAATGTGGGATTTGAATAACAATCAATGTTTAAGAATATTTGGAGGTATCGAGAACAATGGGCATGTGGGGCAAGTTCAATGTGTTATTCCCTTGATTTACAAAGATAAATTGATAGAAGATGCCAATGACAGTGATAGTGATACACAAGTAAATAATGGTGAGGTACCATTAACTAATATTAACGACAATAACGATAATAATGATGATAATAATAACGATTCTACCTCGGTAAATAATACCGAACTACCAGAAAATAATAAATACCCGACTCATCTCTTTACGTCATCGGTTGATAATACCATCAAATTGTGGGATGTGAAAACGGGTAAATGTGTCAGGACCCAATTCGGACACATTGAAGGTGTGCGGTCGATCAGTGCTGATACTTTTAGAATCATTAGTGGAGCACACGATCGATTGGTGAAAGTTTGGGACTTACAAAATGGTAAGTGTTTACATACCATTGGTAATAGTGCCGGAGTTAGTTGTGTTGGTTTAAGTGATTCCAGTTTCGTAACTGGCTTAGAATGTGGTGCAGTCAAGATGTATTCGTTTGAATAGCTGCAAATACGAAATGCTTCACAAAGAAGAAAAATAGCTTAGCAGCATTTCTCTTTCTTTTTTTCCCCTTTTCAGTTATATATTATGGAGAGTTTTATTACACAGGTGTACTTAGAAACTGTAGACGGCGTTATTCAGGGAGGCATCATCAGAACAACATATATCATGATTGGATATCTGTAATGAAGAACTGCATATCAGCTGAAGGCTTGCACATCGTCATTCTTACTATGATACGCGGTGTCCCTATTAGGCACATCCCCTTTCAATGTAGAAAGCAAAAAATACAGTGGTCTAGGGCTATATCTGGTATCATGCACAGTCTATGCACCTGCTGCACTGCAGGAATTTAACCCAACTGGGATGCTCAGCGAAAAAAATGATCATAAACAATAGAAATTTGTTTTTTGCTTCCAAAAATCCTTCGCACAACACCTCCCCTATACGGATTCACCCTGCATAACCAATTACTTTATCCCAGGTGGTCATACGATCAATCTGTTTGCAATGTTGATCGCACCTTATCCTTACTGGAATTTTCTAGGTAGGACTAGAATAGCAGTGCTCAGAATTTTTAACTCGTTCAGCATTAATTTGACATATCACTTACTCCTCTGCGTCTTATACGATACTCCCGCGAGGTGTGAGGCTTATAGGTGAGTGATTTTGATGGAAAGTGGAGTAAAGCTCCCTGAATTCATGCTCATCAAGTAGATAACCCTATTCCATGACCAATTGATCTTTTAAGATAGGTACTCCATGCCCCAACTGATCTTTGTTTCATCTTAAAGCACCTGATGATGTCTGAAAAACTTTTCATGTCGTAAATGCCTATTTTGTGGACTATATCTGCTTCTTGTATTTTTTCTCCCAAAATTTTTTTCGCAGCTTAAATTTTGGAACAAAAAAATCTTGGGGTATTGAGGAGGTCATAAACATTAAAACCCCCGTAAAAAGTTGCAATGACATGACTTTCCCGTCTCGGAATACTGGATATAGTCAAATTTGCAAATCAGATAAAAAAAGTTTACCAGAAGTGCCGCTGTGCTGGGCTCGGAAATATATCAGTCGGAAATTAGGCATATTTCCGTTACTAGGATGGAATAAAAAAATTCATACCAAAGCTGGGATGTGATAAAATAATTAAGCTGGTACAAAAAGTATGTATTTTATCTATAAAATAGTGACAGAAGAAAGGCACCTGATGCGAAGGGAAAACTCGGATAGCTTTCTCTACAACCGGAGCAAATCTATGATGGAATTATATATTAAGCATAAGATATATTATTGAATGACTATGATCACAGAATGGCCAGAACAAAGTGATTGAAGGATAAAAGGATGCGTGAAGTGGTAAATGAGAAATTTTGTGAAAAGTTGTAGAAAATTAATTTGACAAAAGTGTGAAAAAGTTGCGAAATTCTCTTCTGTGACAAGAATTCATACATCGTGAGGGATTTGCATGATGATAAAAATGTAAAAGAGGGAAGAAGGGAGAAGTGAGACACCAACACCATCCGGGTCCGGTAATTATTGTGGATTTCCGAGGAAGGAAGAAACCGTATGGATGTTGCGACCGTCATCATTTCTCTTGCCGTTTCTAGCTCCATAATTCTTACTGTAGCTCGAAGAGTTATTGAAATCAAAGTACGCAGCACGAGAATTATCATCAGGAGAGTATGACGTATTAGATTCTGAAGACAGTTTATGCTTAGGAGTAGTGAAAAAACAATATGAGTCCAACAATTCTTTGTACGATTTATTATCGAGATAGTTTTTGTTGAATGAGTTGAGCGAAAAGCTGGAACTATTGAACTTTTGTTTTGTTTCTGGAACATCATCTTCTGGTGCTCCGACATTAAAATTAATCTTGGAAGCCTCCGGCTTCATTTTTGGAGTATGCGAGTTGGTGTCGGGAGAAAAATTCGATTGTGGAGTGAAAGAGTTGATACTGGTGGTTAACTCATCATCTCGATCATTGTAGCTAGAAAGAAGTGGTGATGACAAATAGTAGTTGTTTTTGATGAAATCGTTGAAATCAGAAGATTCGTTATCATGACGATAAATTTTATTACCGTTGAAGGAACCATCTTTGTTTGCAGCATCCTTATTTTTCAAGTCAGATTCAGAAACTCTTCTCTTGAGGTATGAAGATGAATATTTGGGCTTCTTACTATGATCTTGTATCTTGGTGGATGGGTTGGCAGGACGGGTCAAATTGGTACCTGGTAGATGGGGTTGTTTATTTTCTTCGTCCTTTGCATTGGTGCTGATTGTTTTCGTGAGTTTTATCAAATAATTCAGATTTTCGTTGTTATCCCAAAATTCATTCCCAGGAATATTGTACCTGATGCATAAATTGTAGAGATTATCTTGTTTCCGATCATTTGAATTGAATCTTTGACCACTCCTAAAACTATTGAACAAACTTTCAACTGAAATCTTGAAAATGAAACGATCATAGTTGTTGATTTTGAGGATACTAGGTATATCAGGGACATAAATAGTGGGGATTTCAATGATTGTATTCCAGCCATCCAATGTATAGCGCACAGTAATGGATTTCTCATAGGATAAGTTTCTCACAGCAATATGTCCTAGCAAATACTTTTTGTCCACCGTAAGAAAGATTCTTTCTAGAAAAACTGGTTTTTGGTGAATATTGATCTTTTCATGATAGGAAACCTCTTTGAAATTAGGTAGTTCGAGATTCCAGTTGATTAATCTTCCGTGGTGTGGATTAGGGTAACTGGTGATGGCTGCTTTCGATAATAGATTATGATTGGTGTTCACTTCATCATTGATGTACTCGAATTCGTCCTCCGGTTCGTCCGTAGAATCGTAAACACCATCATTTTCGGATTCATCACTGTCAAGACTCAATCTATTAAGGTCCAACGGGTCTGTTCCGTCTAAAGTAGGCGAGTTGGATGCGGAAATGGCAGTGGGCCGGTCCTTTTTCTTGAAATATTTGACAAGATTATCTCCACCGAAGTGAACTTGTTTGTATGTGGGGGTAGTTGGCAACGATTTCGATCTCTTCTTATCGAAATATGAGCTATCCTTAAGCGAGGATTTTAGTATCTCTCCTGATTTCTTTCTCACCAAATTATAATTTTCGTGAGGAGATCCGGTAGATGGTGAGGAATGGGTATCTGAGTTGTCATCCATGACATCATCGATATGGGCGGTATTTATATGATTTTCAGGTAGAAATTTCAATTCTTGCTTGATTTGGGAGTTGAACAAACTATTCCTTCTGGTGGGGTCATTGGCCTGCTTGAAAAGCTCACCAGATCTTGATGGTTTATGCATGAATCTCATGGAAAGGGGAATTTTATTTGTAATTTCACTACTTGGTGATTTATCATAAAATGGGTTACTGGTGTAGGTGTAGGAGTTCCGGCGACATTCATTTTCGTCGTTTAATGACTTTGTATGGTCCTGGGTGTTGTCACTAATGCTATTAGTGAGAGGAGTAGCTTTATTGAATTCAATAGGGTTGGTATCAGGATTATTGGAACGTGAAGAACCGAAATGTGACGTGGAGTCATGATAGCCCAAAGGCGTGAGGGGAGTAGTAGCAACAGGTTGATCGCGATCTATTGCCATAATTAAGAGATGTCCTCCATAGAACTTAGAATGACTTATATAAAAAACTTGTATGAGTATACAATTTTCATCAAACAAGAGAAAGAAAAAAAAAAAAGTGAATAACAGTGAAAATTAATCCCAGAAATTAGGACTTATAAGAGGAATATCCCTGTAAATGGTTGTAATCTGGAAAAGTGATAGCTACTTTTTTTTCTTTTCTTTTCCTTAAAAAATAAAGTTATCCTCTGTGCATTAATAATAACACCAGTTTTCTGTGTCCCATTAACAAGGGTACGCAATTATTTTTTGCACATCAAAAGTCTACCTGCTCACGTTATCTACTGATCTGATCAGGCACAGGGTCACGTCCGTACACCGGGCTTTGAAAATATAACCCCAATCAGTCATTGTACATGGAAAGGGACCCGGTAGAGGGGTCACGCTATGGTTCTTCTAGAATCTAATATGCTCTTTCTCAGCTAATTTACACCCCTGAGTGGGGAGGCGGATGTGGTAACCGCCATCCGGTAAGAGCGGTGGATTGTTTTTTTCTCAAGATTATTTCTTTCTTAAGATTATTTTTTCCATCTCTCGAAAAAATATTACGCACTATCGACTGATAAAACATATGTTAGGATTTTATTTTATTTTTTTTTTTTCTTTTTTCCAGATTTAATCCATGCAACATGTCTAATACGTAGCAATCTCATCGAAGCAACCGCTAGTTCCCTATTTCATCTTCGAGCAGCAATAACTACAATTGTGAGACACAAATAAACACTGGGTCGTAAAAAGCTTATCGTCGACGTTCCTACTACATAGATACGGTGTATACACTATTGTAGGTACTCCCAAATGAATAGCAAACGGAACCTCCACCTATAATGGCAACACGATGGTTATTTGTTGACACGATACCAGAGCCTATCAAGGTCGGAGGATATTTTTTCCACACCTCCGGGTTTATATGCACAAGGCCTAGAGCCATGGGCCTGGTATCGAATGTCACAATGCTGGTTTGAGCATTTAGAAGTGCTTTGCTGGATACCCCACCAATGATCATTGCTTTATGCTGGTTGATGATCTTTACCTGGCATCCAATACGGGAAAGAACATCGTGCTGCCAAACTGGTTGTAAAACAATCTTGCAATCAGAAAAATCCACCTTGAACTGATACAAATTATTATTTATCAGCGGCATAATCTCATTGATAAGTCCGCCCGATATGTAGCCGACATTGTTGTCAATGTCGTAGTCTAGGCCGCAGCTCATCATATTAGGAATGTCTAATGTAGGCTTGTATGCAGTTGACTGCCCAGTTTCCTTGTCGTAAACTATGAACTTAGCAACATCATCATGTTCTTCCTGTAATCCGCCAAGAATAAGAATTTGGGTTGAACTGATGGCCACACTTGAATGTCTATACCGCTCCTGGGGTAAATCAGGCAACTTTTCGTACCGGCCCTTGAGATTGTTATCAAGATGAACTCGGTAGACGTCTTTAAATGCCTGTCCTGGTCTTCCTCTGCCTCCTATCAATATAACGTCATCACCGACGTTAGTTAGAGTATGGCACATTCGAGGCACGGGTCCCGTTGTCTCCATTTGCACCTTGGTCATAGCGCCAGTCTCAACATTGCACGCTAGCAACTCTTCGCTTCTGGTCTGAGACAAGCCTCCGTGGACCAATGCATACTGCTGGTAATGACACACGGCCGGAAATTTTAGTTCCAACAGCTTATTGGCCCGGATAAAGTTGCCATTAACGTCGAATATGACAGTTGCGTCGACATCTGCGTTCAAACTTGCGTCTGCATTCACTGTTGTGTGGGCGCTAGTGACGTGCGGCTCAGATGAACGGCCCATTTGGTGATAAACCATGCTATTGGCTTCGTTGGTGGCATGAACAATTGCGTAATGCTGACAAAAGACAATAAACTCTTCCCATTCGTCAAATTGCTCAATTCGGCTGATTTCAGCCTTGAGATCATCATCAACCAACAAATTCCAGTTGCCAAACAAATCTTCAATTTCAACGTATGGGTAATATGCCCGGAATCGACTGATTTGGTCGGCTTTCGTGGGATAGTTCTCCACACATTGTAACGGGGACGATAAGTGTTCGAAATGATATAACATCTTTTGTGCAAACGAATGGTGTTTGCCTGCGGGTAATAACTGTTCTAGAATGACAAAATGACTATTCTCAACTCCGCTGCTAATGGCTATGACTTTATTAGCGTCTTCATACTTCATATAAGCAAGCGACACCTCAGCAATGAATATCTTGATGGAAGCCTGTTTGGTTACCAGCAGTAAGAGTTCCTGGTAGAGCTTGTCATTTTTCAAGTCACAGCCTATTAACTTGTAAGTGCTGGAGGATAATAATACCAGAGACTTGGACTTGCACGAATCGCCTATTACCAGCATGATCTTCTCCGATGCTTCTATCATGTGGAACTTGTTGGTCACTAGCTCAGGATAGTCAAAATCAATGAACTCGATATTGAAGTCAGGGAATTCCTCCAACATCTGAAACGGTAATGGATCAAATCCGCAACCTAGGTTGATGACTTGTATATGTTGAGAAGGGTGTTGAGCAACGATTTTCAAAATATGCTGTTTAATGGATTCCATACGTAGCCAGTACCCTCTGTTAATGGCCGGAGACCGTCTTTTGCCCTTGGGAACGAATATCTCGAACCACGGAGTCAAGTCTGGCAGGAGCTTGGAGGTATAAATCATCTCCACTGATCGCTTGGACACGATGGACGAATTATTTGTTCCCTGGACCTGGAGATCATGATACTGCTTCTTCCTCTTATCCTTCTCAATCTTCCTGAGCTGCCCTCGGCTTGGCGGATCCATGGTTATCAATAACGGTAGCAACAGTAGGCTCGAGCCAAAAGGTGAAAAATCGATGCTCATCTCCAGAGGTACGGATCTATGTTGGGACGTACGAGCGTAAAAAATGTTGTGTCAACATGCATGTTGGCTATGACGTATGACGGGCTCTATATCTATAGATGAGGCACCGATTGATTCGTCATGTACAATAGAGGTATTGCTATTGTCGTGCGGCGATGAGGTGGATTTATGTAATACGGCCTAGTCATGGGGAGTCCTTTGTAGCTGCGATATTGTATATTGACGTACTCTAAACAAAAAAAAATTAATCGGTATTTCTGAATGCAGCGTTTAACTCGTCATCGACTTGGTTTAAACTGATGTTCTGACAGATATTCAAGAATCTTGAGGCTGCCAATGTGGTTTTCAAGTCCTTAACCAAGAAGCTGTTATCCTTTTTGATTTTCTCTTCATGGTTCTTTTGTTTGATGGTGGAGGTGGAAATCATGTTTCCTTGTTCATCTTCAATCAACTGATCATCATCGTCGTCAATTATATCGGTGGAAGTATCATCGTCTTTATTAGTTTTGATACCATCACCACACTTAAGCCAGATTTTTCCATTGATACCAATGGCGATTTCGAAAGTACACTTTGTAGCCAATTTTTCCAAAAATATAGAGTTCTTATTGAACAACAATTCTCTTGCAAAATTGAGGTTGATGTCAAATATGTATCCGGATTCGTCTAATAATCCAAATCCCCCATCTTTACCTGTGATTGGGTCAATACATTCCAACTCGGTTTCGACCTCGGGGATCGCTTTGGAGATTCTTCCATAGACAGCCTGGCCTACTTTCAAGTTTGGACGATTCTTTTTCGTGGCGTTAGGGAAGGAAAACATCGATAACAACACCGGGTTACTGAAGTCTTGTAATTGGATTTTATAAAAGTCTCCAAACACCCCAATGATTATCCCAATAACATAATCGTTGACTTGAGGAATGTATCTTTTGGATTCTGATTCAATAAACAACAATCGACTCGAGTTGGATTTATTAGTTTTACTGTTGACTATCCCGGCTGATGCTGGTATTATGGATTGTGACTGAGGAGATTTATAGATGCCCGGGCCAATGACGATTTTGGAGTTATTGTCGTTAGAAACATCAGGGAAGGAGTCTCCTGGAATAATGACTTTACTCTCCATGATATGCAAATTCTAGTAAACGGAAGACTTAATGAAAATTATGAAAAAAAATAAAAGAACAAAGGTGAAAAATGTGGGAGCAAAGTGATACGATTGGATTTGTGGATATATGGAGTTGTTCCAGTCTATAAAAATCCCCGGTTAAAAAGTATTAATGAAGTAAGGAAAAAAAAAATGATGAAATGATAGGGAGTAGAGAAAAGAGGTAGGTCTTAATAAAAAAAAAAAAAAAGTGAGAAGACTTCAAGGGAAAAAAACAAGCTGTGGTATTTGGCTTTATTTCTTTTCCACTCTTGTATCTTAGTAACGGACAGAAAAAATAGGAAATAGATTTGGCAATTAGACAAACAGACGAAGACAGTATACACAAAAAAAAATATAAAAAGGTGTATGCTGACGGGATGAGATTGCTGTATTGTGCAGCCAAATTGTGTGAAGAAAAAAAGAAGGTTCACAAGAGAAAGTAGGAGGTACGGAATTTATATAAGCACAGAAAAATCTGTTTATTTACCTTGTAGTCAGCAAACTAAAAATAACATGGTACTTTAAAATTTATTCGACATTAACCTTGAGCCGATGGGGCTGATTGCAGTGACCCAAGTTTTGCTTGATCACACGTAGTTTGCCACTACTCAGCACGTTCCGGTGACTGTTTCGGGCCCAAAAGTGAGACAATGTTCGAATCTGAAATCGCGCATCAAATATTTTTTTTTTTTCCATTACGTCATGGATCATCAACTTTATCCTGTTGACAGGAAGGGCTCTGTAGCAAGGACTCTGTAGCAAGGACAACAGAGCCATAACAGGCAACAAGGCACAGAGTTCAGATCCGGTAGGAAGCAGCAACAAATATCGCGCTACATAGATTTACACATTTTGATTAACTCCGCCTCTTATCGTCGTCTACATTTTACAGTTATTTTTTTTTGGTATTTAATCCGGTATTTAATCCGAGATTTGTTAATTTTCCCGCTTGCTACTACATTTTATCATTCAACAAAATCAAATGGCGATCAAACAAATGATTCTTCAAGTCGAAGGGTGATGTCTCAGTCACAGCAGCATTTTCAATCTCGTCACTATTTCTGTAGTCATTCAATAGGAACTTACTAGAGTAATCAAATTGTAAGAAGCAATTTGGTTGGAAAAAGTTTAAAGTTTCAATGTTTCTCGAGAACATTTTCCTATTCATAATATCATCCACTCGAGTGTAGATCATATTAACCAGCTTGTCTCTCAATAGCACGTCGTAATGACTGTGAATACTAGTAGGGTAATGCTCTGGTCTAATCAAAGTGTTATTGAAGTTCGCAATTGGGATTTCAAGGTAGTTCTTCAAAACTCTGGATTTTAATCGCCTTTCAATAGATAAATCGGGATTGTGGGATAAGAAATCTTGTCGAATGATATATGTGGTTAAGAACTTGTGCCTTATCTTGAAAAATGAATATATCCTGTTTGTCAAGAAGTTATTTCTCTGTAAGAAATCACTGATTTTGAAACTATCCACCAATTTCTTGGAACTATTGGTTAATGGGTTAGTTTTATCCACAATCATGTATTTACTGAAATAGCAATTCACCAATTCATTTTCAAACAACTCGTTGAAATTGAAAGTCAAATTGAATAAGTAGTTAGATGCTGGGAAAATTGAATCCAAAATGGCTGACACGCAGTTATAGTACATGTACAAACAAATCGTAACGTCTTTGAGATAAAGCCCTTCAAAGGAGTTAGGATTTGGAACCATTTTCGAGTTGAAACTTATCAATTCACGAGGGAATGTTAAATACCATTTTTTCAATAAGGTTAAGATAACTGAAGATGGATAAGTTGAAATAAACTTTTCATCACGACAGCTTTGAATGATGGGCAATAAATCAAGCTTTAGGAATTTGACTAAGCTATAATATTGAATGACTAATTTGTTATAATAATGATTTAATTTTTCGTTTAATTTGAACTTGTAAACATCCTCGAGTTTGAAGATATTGATTTGGAATTTGTCAAGAGTTCCAATCATTTCTACAATGAATTTGGGGTCATAAGATGGGAGATTTATGCAAATGATGTCTTTGTTTATCATGGACGATAATTCGGTAGTGTATACATTAGGTTCTTGAGGGTTAAGTTTGGAATGAATGTTGAAGATTTTGAGAATATTGTTGTGAAGTTTCATGTAACTTTCACTGCTGGAATTCAATAATAAATTACAATAGCTCAAACAGTAGTTAGCAAGTGTCAATGACAAACAATCTTCACTGGGTTTGTATGAACGATGGAGTTGGTTCATACCAGCTTCAAAACTAATCAACAAATGTTCAAAACGCTCCAAACATTTACGTTCAGTAGAGTCAATGAGTTGTTCACTAAATTTGATAGGGTTGTATTTCCTCGTGGACTTCATTTCATTCAAGACTATAACTTGACCCAAAACAATTAATGAATGATTTATGAGCTCTTCGTTATGATTAAGAATAAAGTTATTGATCTTTTCAATGGCAGTGTTGTTAGAATTTCGAGGGTTATGCACATGTTTAATTTTGGGGAATTTAGTTGGCTTTATGAAGCCAAATGCAAGGATCTTACGTGCATGTAAGTCGGAATCATCACTTTCGTCACCACTGCTACTATTATTTACAGGTTTAATTAAGGTGGTGATGGCGATGGATTGTGCACTGTCGTCTTGGTCTTGTTCCATTTCATTATCTTCAACCACATTGAACTCTTTATCAAAATCATTTATGGTGAGTATATTGTAGTGAAGTGGTGGATACGACATAGTAGGAATTTTTAACTTCAAATCGCTTAGTTCAAGTTTGAATTCTAAAGCATTTCCTAGATCTTCTTGGATTTTCTTATGATATAATAGTTTTGGTGAGTTATGGGGTAATGATTTATGGTTTCGAGGAGTAGAAGCAGAAGCAGGAGATGAAGGTCTTGTAGATGTTACGGAAACGGATGAATCTTTTTGATTAAGGGAAGAACTCGACTGGGAAGTTGACGTGGGTAAACGATAGTCAGAATTTATTAACTTATTTTGACTATCACGTAATGAATGGGTGATTCTTATTCGGTTGATTTCGCTGGCCGATAAACTTAAGTATGAACAGGTTTCTTGCTTCCCACGAGAACAACTATCACACAGAGGGAGGTTTTCATCACATCTGATTTTCTTCCGCTTACAATTTAAACAGCCTAACTTGGAGTTGGTGTGTCTTCTTCGAGTATTGGTATTCGGCTTGGTGACTCGTTTACTCATGATGCTAAATAATATTATGACTGCAAGGTACCGTACTAATGGATTTTTTCAATATTCCCAATCAACCAGATACCATGTACTTGAAAAAAAAAAAGCAGGAGGGAAAATGGTTGTTTAAAAAAAAAAAAAACTCATTATGTCTTTCTTTTTTTCGGTCGCTTCTAAACTCTTTGCGGATTGGTTTTTTTTTTTCTTTATTTTTCTAGTTGTGGTGCGTTTTTTTTGGCTTTTTTCTATTTATTTTTTCGATGCGACATGAGTGTCACCGGAAAGGATAGAGATACGCTTGACCCGTATCCCCGCATGTAACCGAAACGTTGGGCTAGCAATAGTATTGTTCTCGATACTACTCGCTGAGGAAATGACCCGGACCATTGCAAATAGAGTTGGCCTTGTTTTGTTCATCACATCATTTGTCGTGACCTAATACTGCCTGGTAAGTAACTGGCCGTATACTCCAACTGATGTTGGAGTATTCTTCTCCTCTTCGTCACACAAGCCTTCGCCAATCTCGTATCCCCCCTAATAAAACGGAAATGCCCTGTAAAGATCTACTCCTAATTGGGCAAAATGTCGAGCAACTTTCCGAGGCATTGTCGGGGACATGAACTCGTGCCACCGAAACCTTATTTTGCGGATCTCATACCCTATTCGGGGCTACAGTCATTGGTTGGGGCACGACGGTATGGCGGATACTAATTCCGAGATTAATTGCTGTATTGGTATAGGCTTGTTGCTGGATTAGTATCTTATCAGGTGACTGAGCTCATCAATACGCAGTTTAGTTTACTCTACCTGAGAATAAGCAATTGAAAAGCTATTTGTGAGGTGCCGATGCTGGTAGGCTCATCTTTGGACCAATCTTTGGACCAAATTTCCACAGTATGCTCTAGCCACGGCAAAAGTGCAACAATGTCCGAACCACTTATGCGCCATACTCGCCGGCCATGGGATTTTGAAAAGTACTATATTTGCCGTAATACAAATGATTACTACACCAATCTTAGTATCACTGCAAACTATAATCACAAATTTGACCGGAGACTGTTATCTTCAGCATTAAGAAACCTTATCTTGAAGAACCCTACGTTTACCTTGAATTGCTTCCGCCAGGAAGGTGATCCAGACGACGATGAGAAGGCAAATGGAAACAACTACGTTATCAGACCAATTAGCCAAATCGCATTCGATGAAGTTGTCATCTATAAACCCATAGAAGTCTTTGACAACACTAATTTGTCTTATTTGGATAGCATGGTATTCCCCATGGTTACGGATGCTCCTCTATGGAGAATCGTCCTTCAGGACTGTTCTGCTGATGATAAGACTTATGTCTCGTTTGTCTGTGACCATTGCTTTTTCGATGGTGCTGCTGCGGTCCAGTTCCATGCTGACTTGGTTGAGGAATTGTGCCAGGTATCCTCCGAAACAAAGTATAATGACACCTTATTCTGTTATGAACAAGATAAGGCAAGTTTGGCTTCGATTCTTCCAAGTGAAAATGAATTAGTGGACGTATATGACCTCACTCCATGGTTCACCTTTAAGTCGGTGCTCGAGCTTATATTAATTCCTAAGATTGTGTTGAAGTTGGTAAACAGTTATTTGAACCCAAACTCTCCGAATTTGTTCAAAAATCCAGTTTTCACATCGAAAATCCCATTTGAACCCCAGCCAAAGTCTTTACATAGAGTCATCAACTTCCCCAGCGAACAAAACAGCCAAATAGTGAAATTTTGCAAACTGAACGGCATTGGTGTAACCTCGTACTTCAGCTCTTGTGGTTTGCTCTCTTTGCAAGAAACTTTACTACCAAAATTCAGTAATAAAACCAAGTTTTCCATGAAGTATGCTATACCCTTCTGTGCGAGAAAATACTATCCTAAAATTCAAGATAAGTTGAAATACGGAGTGTTTGTTGCATCGCTTACTGGAGTACTTCCTCCCACCGCCCCACCCACGGCGAAAACCATTTTAGCTTGTGCCCAGTCTTTGAATAAGAAAATCAAACAGGCAGTTTCAGAAAGAACCGTCTTCAAGTTGGTAGGTCTATTGAAGTTTGTTAACATCTGGCAATATCTTCAAATATCCAATGACGATGAACATACGACCATGGAGATCTCCAACCTTGGCCCGAAGAACATTTCTGTGGGGGACTGGAAGGTAACTGACTTGATCTTTCGTGGGTGCATTGGAGTTACAACCGATTTTGAATTCAATATAGTCACCACCGAAACTGGAGGTGCAAATGTCTGCTTCACGTATAGAAAAGAGTTTTCACGGGATTTGACAGATGGAGACATTGGACAATTTGTGGAATACTTTATCACTAAGGTCCTTGAGGGTACAAAGTGATACAAATCAGTCACTGAAGATCC
The DNA here is from genome assembly GCA_003708185.3 of Isabelozyma rhagii. Classification (NCBI taxonomy): domain Eukaryota; kingdom Fungi; phylum Ascomycota; class Pichiomycetes; order Serinales; family Metschnikowiaceae; genus Isabelozyma; species Isabelozyma rhagii. The sequence continues at coordinate 242,597 of PPNO03000011.1, read as the reverse complement.
CTGAAGGCCCCTGGTGCGCAGAAGTTCTTCAAATTCATCTGTTAGCGCCCATTTACTCTATAGATAGAACAAAACTTATTAATCTCATCATTTATCCTTTCATCTCATCGTAATCTAATCTGGTAAGCCATCCTCTTCAATTAATATCAAAAGCAAGGATTATAAAAGCGAATGCAAACACAAATCCTCTGACAGCTAGTTTCTAATTTTAGAGCATGCTTCAGACAGATAATAGTGCAAAACACATACCCGCATTTCACAGTCAGAGTCGTCTACAATGTTAAGATCGCACCTGGGAAATTACAAAGTGAGGGTCACAGCCTCATCATCCAGGGCTCGCTACTGCAAGACTGCGTGGATTAAGGTACGTTCATATTAATATCCCTATGAAGGAACGGCATTTATTCTTCAATCTATCTACACAAAATGCTATCGGCGACTGATTATGAAAAATATTATATTTTCTGCACTCAAAAAGGCTGATTTTGTCCCCGATTGAATATCTTCTATTATGCACTATCGACACATTCAATGCAGTCCATTTAAAAATTCTATATAATCAGCCTTGCGGTCGGAAATTTAGTTCTTTTTTTTTTTTCTTAACTACTCTCTTTATTTATTGACTATCGTTATGTCTGATAAACAACTTCCTAATCATAAAAGAGTACCTTCAGTTACATTCACACCAGTTGCGGACGTCGCTTCCGCTCCAATACTGACAAGAAGTAGATCCTCTAGTCATGCTAATCCCTTGTTAACCCCCGATGTTGACAGCAAACGAAACCACTCCCACTCTATATCATCCGTTGCATCTACAGAATCTACAGATGCTTTCCTTAACAGCTTGCAACAACAGGAAAAGCACGATGAGAAACATCATAAGAATAAAGCTATGCTAATGGACAACATTGATATCGAAAAACAATTAATCATTACTGCTGGTGGTAAAAGAGAAAACGTCTTGGGATTCTTCTGCAAATTGTTCTTTCTCATGTTCCTCGTGTTTGGTTCGTCTGTCCTCATCTTCTACGCATTATAATACCCTTTATTTCTCTTCAGGTTTCGACCATTTTTCGTGCATCTGTATAGCAAATTCGACACTCTGGTCGGTATAATCCTTCCCCTCGTAAGGCGTACTCCTCTCGTAACAAAAAAAAAAGCCACTTCATGTGGTGCTTTGTGCCACGTTTCCCCTCGCCAGATCGGTCAGTTCCGGGGGTGCATCTCGTGATGTGTCAAGATTTCCGGTGATGACTATATGAGAATCGCCACTTCCTGAATCCCTATTCCTGGGAAAGAACCATGCAGACATTGAATGTGTGTCGTTATTCCTTGCATCGTACGTCTTTAAGGCGCTTGAGTGCAGCTCTGTTTCTCTGTAGCAAGAATCCCCAAAGCACCAATAATTCAACACCTCAACTGACTCCCGAACCTACACTGGATACTTCACTTCCAGAATACGACAATTCCGCATTGGTGGAGCGGTTCACTCAAATCCTAGAGTCTAAGCTCACAGAACCGGCCCTTACAAAGTCACTAGTCGATGAAGATAAGAACCTTAAGCAGTTGCATGAGAAATACACCACAGATGAAGCCGCAAATAAACAGTTTCAGTCATTGTACCAGAGACAATTAGCTACTATGAAGAGTGAAAACTTGTTGAGGGGTAATAAGCACGCAAGAGACCTTGCTGATCCGGTAACAAATAGGCCTTGGGATGGTAATGAGTCCGTGATGGATGCTAGTATGAGAATGTTGATGGACTCCAAGCCTCCTCCGAAGAAGTTCCACTCCAAAAAAATCATTACTCCTCCACTTAGCATCAAAGACCGTCTTGCCAATGCAAAGGAAAGCAGTTTGGACTATAAGGTGAACAAGAAGCTGTCCAAAGAAGACGATAATTGGAGGGAGATGTATAAAGAACGTTTATTAGGACCAACTATGTTGATAAACCATTCCAATCCCAATACCACTATTGGGTTCATAAACACCATTGCCAACACTGCGATTAATGCGTCAATCAACCAGAATACTGGTAAGTTCGAATCTGACGACATGCATTCTGTCAGAGGAAAGCGTTTATCGAAAGAACACTTGGCAAACTGTACTGACACCAATTACTTTATCAACCAGATCTTGAACAAGCAAGAGATCCTACCGCCATGGGTTGAGACACACCAGAGCATAGACAGGGAATTGGCATCATTTCGAAATGACATGGATAAGAAATGGCAAGCGGTAATCCTCGATAAATTGAGATCCGAGTTTAACAACAATAAAGTTGGCATTTTTCAACGAATCTCAAGCCTTTCTTCCACCGATGATATTTATTATGACAGCAACTTCCATAACAAACATTTGCCCTATGTTGTTGCTAAGACCAATCTAATAAATAAGTCCATTCGAGACTACAATCTACAATGTCCAAGCAGCAGCTCTCATAAGTTCAAATTAATGGCTGAAACCGAGCTTAAAAAGCTGCACGAAAGGGCTATTGACGGTCTTCATACCTACATAGATAACTGGTTCAAGAGAGAAGAACAGGGAAGTACTTCTAAACGGATAGTACCAGTTTTCGAGTCGAAAGGTGGTAGTTTATTCGGGTTGTTTGACTCTGGCGGTGGTGGTTCTGGAGGCTCTGCTGAAGGAGATTATAGACATAGACAAAGACCAGTTGAGAACATACCCCTCTGGAAATCAATAAAGGAAATGTTCAAAAATTAATGTATATAGAATGAGGGCAGATAAAGGTAACTGCTGTATATTTTCTCGTATTAGTATCTACTGTTTTACTTTCCAGGCAATAAATGCAAATAGAAAGATGAGTAAATGCAACTTCCAGAATTCTAACACTTTATATAGCAATCCTTTTGAGCGAAGAGATGAATTGGATTCGATTAAATTTTTGTAAAATGCTTCACTCATTTGCTCTCGTGAGAACAATTCCTTCACTCGCTTAATACCGTTCTCTCCTAACGCTTTCTTAGTTTCTTCATCATATCTTGTATAGAATTCGGTCAAAACTTCAGACCATACGTTCTCCGTAGGCAGCTTGTTGAATCCGGTAGCCTTATTCAAGTTATCACCTGTGTAATTCACAACAGACTCCATTGGCCCCCCATGGTTGACAGCAAGCACCGGGGTCTTATACAACATACTTTCGACAGGTACAATCCCAAAGTGCTCGAATCCAGGTGTATACAACAACAACTCTGCTTGTCTTATCAATGAATTTTTCAACGAAGATTTAATCGAAGGTAAGAATAATACATCAGTTGACGGAGGCATTATAATCAATTTTCCCCTTATAGTGAAACACTTCAACTTCAAACTCTCACATAGAGTTTCAAGCTCACGCAAATACTGGACATTTTCAATTACCCTGGCGTCGAATCCACCAGCAACAACTAACCGGGGTTTGTCATTGGCGGGTAATTTTGATTTGAGCTGGGCAAATGCCTTGATTGCCAAATCAATGTTCTTTGCTCTTTCAAATCGATTAATTGAGAGGAAGAACTTGCTGCCTTTGAAGAAATCTATAATTTCCTTGTCAACTGATTTATCTTCGTCTGCAGCAGCCTTGATGTCTACACATGGATAAATGACTCCAGGATCCACATCGTTCAATCGGGTGAAAGTGTCATGAAATATGCTTTTGGTAAAGTTGGAGTTCACAACTATTTGATCACTTACTCCTGTGGTCCATTCCTCTATCAAGTTGAAGGGTACACGGTATAATTTCTTTATCAAGCCACCTTTTTTTGATAATAGCTGGTCAGGAAAATGACAATAAAACAACACCTTGCAGTCTTCTCTACTAAAGAGACTTAATATGGGTACGGCAAATGATAATTGGTCAACGATAAAGTAGTCGTATTCGACAATTTGTCTGGTTAGAATAAGTTTAATGACAAGGTAAAATTGACGCAAGATTGCAAAGAGAATGTGGAATTTCTTCAAAACATTAGTGGGTAAAAAGTCTCCGTACACGGTAACATCCAAGATTCCACTACTGACTTCTTCAAAGCAATGGGTCTTGTCACAGTGGGAGGTGAATATGGATATTTTGTTTCCTAGATCTTGTAGGCCAACTGCGGCATCAACCACTAGTCTTTCTGCTCCACCAATTCCCAAATCCGGGTGGACAAAAGCAATCTTCTTCCCCATAGTAAAAATAAACACGTATTGAGCAGAGTGAATAAATATGCGAGAACTTTGACACTTTTCAGACAAAAAAAAAATCTCGCCTGCACAAAAAATAACGGCTGCTAAAAAAACTGTCTGTCAAGCAAAGGAACAGATCAACTGAAAGAAAAAGTACATCGCTTATGCATTGAAAATATAGGTAACCTTTTTTAGCTCCCCTTGATTAAATTTTTTCGTGTGTCAAGTTTGTTGTCCATTAAAATACATAAATAAATACAAATTATGCCGATTGCAGAGAAATAGCTATTTTGGCTTGTTCCTCTCTTTCTTGTTTCTTCTTAAGTTTTTCTGCCTTTCTATCGTATCTGGTGTCATTAGGGTTGAATCCAGCTTCATCAGACCCCCAGACTGCCCATGATGGAGTCTCTTTCACGTAATCCAAATCAACAAACTCCTTACCACTTTCAAGCAATTCAAAGAACTTAGGGTAGTCAATATGAGTGTGCCATTTGCCATTGATTTTGAACTTAGAGTGGGCAATCAAAATACAACAAGAATGAGCATGTTCAGCAGCAATTTCATAATCGTGGCCTCTTGACTTCAATTCTTCCGTTAAACTGATAACGAATTGTCTGCATTCTTCATAGAAAGGAATGTTTTGCATGGTCAATGGATTACCATTACCATTAGAAGACCCGCAGAATGTTGCACCTTTCACTTCAATTTGAGATGGCTGGGCTTGAATCACCATATCAGCGTAACTCTTGATTTCAGTCATATTGAAACCTTTCACCAAGGTGAGTCTGAACACAGTACGTTGATGCGATTGCACTGTTCTTAAGATATCTAAGCATGCCATTAGTCTTTCCCAGAAATCACTGTTCAACGGACGGTCAACCTTCTTCAAGTCGGTTTGTGTTGGAGCATCAATACTGACGTACAACTGGGTGACTTTTGCTAATCTGGCCAACTGGTCAGGATGTTGAGCATTACACACCAAGAACGAAGAAATATGCTGCTTGTGAAGGAGTCCAACAAATTCATTGATGTGAGGATAGAAGATTGGTTCCCCTACCAAAGACAAGGCACAATGTTTGACGGCAAATGCTTCCTGAAAACGGTCCATTTGAATCCCCGGAACTCCTCTCATTTGTTTGATCTTTTGATAGTGACCAGCTAATGCTCCTTCGAATACAGTCTCTGGCGGATCTAATTGCCAACGCCAGTTCAGCTTGGCCACAGGATTGGTACCATGACGCCAGCAGAAGACACACTTATTAGAGCAAGCTAACGAAGGAGTGGTTTCCATACATAAATGGGACTTAATACCGTAGAATGCAAATTTATAGCATGAACCTCTTCCTCTCAACGCACTCTTGGTCCATCTGCAAATCTTAACTCCTGAGTGGGAGCCAACAATGGTGTACCCTTGCTTTGTTAGCGATTTGAACGTGGGTGAGTTTTTCGCAACCATTTCTTTGGTTTCAGACTGATCTGGTGCCTGTTTTCTTATAATGTCTCCCATGTCTTCCACATCCACCAAAGTGTCGGCATCAGCGTCACTACTATCTTCAGTTTCCTTGTCACTATCGTCAATATCGTCGTCATCTTCATGGATATAGAAAGGTTCGTCATCCACCAAAAGAGTAGCAAAACTTTGAATCCATTCGTTAGCCTTAGGCTCTCCCTCGTATTTCATACAAACTTCACCAACTGGGAACAATCTTCTTCCTCCCAACTTCCCCAACCATCTATCGGCCAGCTTGGCTTGGTAGCAGAACTTTTCGGGCCATGACTCTGAGTCTCCGAGCCCCAAAACTGCGAAGCCTAGAAGAGCTCGCAACGGATACTTGTCAACTCTGAAGTCTTGATAGGTTTCTCTCAAATGTTCCAAAAAGTAGTCAGTAGGAGAGTCTATCTCATAAGATGGCAACACCAATACGTAAATGACTTTGGAGTTGTCTGCTGGCTTAGGAACCTTCATGAAGTACTCTTCGAGGTCGTCCACGTCATCGTCAAGACTGAGAAGTTGTGGAGTTTTTTTGATTGTGGGAATGGAAGACAACTTGTCATGCAATGATTTGGCTATTCTGAAAGAAGAACCGGTTAATGTGGTGTAGAAAATGCAGATCTGCGAGTCTAATAAGTCAACTGCAGATTTTGTAAGAGAAGGTTCGCTGCTAGAGGGGGAAACTGGTTTTGAAGCCCGGAAAACTTTTGGTGATGATCTTCTGGCCCTGGATCTTAAAGACGCAATGGTCTTTGGAACAGAACCATTTGATTGCCGGGGAGATTTCGAAGGGCCAGAATAGGAGGTAGTAAAGTCAACTGCGTAAATGGGCGACTTCTTATTAGCAGTTTTGGCCTCATCGGGTACTTTCTTCTCTATTGTTGGCTTTTGTTGCGACTTGTGATGAGCTTGAATGGCGTAGGCCGTCACTACGGCCATAACCAATGTGAAACGCCCACCGGAAGCGACGTATATACAGCAGCATACCAAAAGAAGCCCTAATCCACTCATTACGACAGCAATATCTTGGTTTGGCTATGTGATTAGTCTGTAAATGAAAAGTTAGTTAAGATGTGAAAAAAAAAAACTATGCAGGAATGATTGTCAGCATCGCAAAAAAAACAAAAATATTATGTGGAGGTTTGAAATGGCTGCAACTTTAGAACAAGACGTCATAGAAGCTGTCCATATGCAGAAACGCTGTCAAATGACGCAGGAAGCGTAGTCTTGAGAAAATTTGACTATAGTTGAAGTCATATTCGGTAGATACCGGCTTTGTGCACATGCGGTGGTACATTTTCAGTCGGCCGCAAAATTATGTATGCTGTGAGTATGCAGTATAAATCCCTTCTAGAGTCCAGTAACGTAACCCGGATGAATAATCACTAGTATGGAGTCCCTCAATGATAACATTGAATCGATGCAGTCGATTTTTGCTTACAACTTCACTCCAAATGCTAACCCTGAAGAATTCTTGACTAACTTCGTTCCTGAATATAATGTGTTTGACACCACCTACAGAGACAACAATTTGAATGATATCAGTAGTGGTAACCATCGGTTGAAGGAAGAAGGTGAAACCTCAAAGGAAGACGTTATCTTAAGCTACGATCCATTAGAGATAACAGATCCCTTCTACGGTGTCCAATTGACCGAGGAAGAGGTCAACACCCTTTTCCATAGCTTTACGGACTTCCCAGAACCTCAAGAATTGCTAAACTATGAGCTAAGTCTGTATGAGAATGTTATTGTGGAACCTACTAAAGCCTTACCTGATAGTCATGAGGAGCACTCCGACAACTATGTTCTTGTGCTGGCTGCAAATCCAATGGCTGAAGATTTAGAAAACCATTTTCTTGATCCAAACTTGCTGAGATTGAAACATTTCAAAAGTCTTATATCCAGCCAAGATTATCAATCCATTAGAATAACACTGTCCGATGGCCATGTTGGTAGCCTGAATGCTGCTTCTGGACAGCAGGTGCTAGCAATCTCCAATCAGAGTGCTTCCAGTAGAGAACAACTGGTCGATATTCCTCTGTTAGCTTCCTCTCATTCAGAGGGTCTGTCTTGGGGAACCCATAGTCCTGCTGAGAACCTTCATTGTGGACGATTTTCTGTTAATACTATCCCCAACATTGAAATCTCTCTAGAAGAGTCGCTAGTCCAGTGTCTAGCAGTGGTTATCAACTACCACGGCTACACTGGTACCATATTATCAACCGAATATGAAGCATCCGGCAAGCTTGTCAACCATGCATGCACTTTACACGATTGTCGAAGTGTTGCCAGTAAAGCGATAACGCAAATTCCGATGAAAAATAATGAGATTTCAGGGTCGTTACAAAGAGTTAGGTACATTAGAGACATTCACGAGATATACAATTCAGTCACGGGCATTGTCTATTACGAAAGTAGTGTTTTCAATAGCACTAACCCTTACGAACCTCAGTATTTCCGGTACGAAATTGATGAGAAAGGTGCCAGAATCAATGAGAGCAAGTGTGGGGCATGTCCCTATTGTGAGGAACTCAAGTTTTTGACATTTAAAAACTCGAGCTACTTATCGCATCTTACATTGGAGCATGGAATATACTCCAATAACTATTTGATCCCTGAAGGACTCTACTACGGAGTGTACGAGATCAAAAAAGCCGAACCTGAGACTCCTTCCCTAGAGTGCTTGGAGAAACCTCGTCCACGACACACGAAAGCCGTTCAATGTCCTGTATGTTTCGAGGTGGTTGAGGTGTGCTGCTGGAGCATGAAAACGAATCCGTTGTTAAGCTACTTTCGCCATTTTAAGAAACGTCATAGTAATCTTCCCAATACCCCGGCCACGGCCCAGTCCCTCTTTAACACAAACACTCATGTTCACATAAAAAAGCGTGGAAGAACCTTACACGTTAAAGACAAGTAAGGGGTACATTCAAAAATAATATACTGAACATTAAATAATAAGCATAGATGCAAGAAAATATCTGTAGTTATCTGTGGGGTTTAAAAACAAAAGTGGTTTCCGCACTACCCAGCTTCAGTTTCTCCAAGGTGGCTTTTTGTTTTTCACGTCCTCAATAAGATTTATTCCCTACACAACCAATCAATCTCCTTAACGGAAACCTGTCGGGCATACATCGCAGAGAGACAAACAGGCAAGGTCACCCTCACTCCGGAAACACCCATCGTCACGTCCTGCAACCAAAGGTTCACCTAACATCTAACAACTTTTGTGTGCATACACTCTTGTTTACCGTTCCATTTTTTTTTTTCTTTCTTTTCCCAATCCCAACATTCAAAACCCCATCCGACCCGAAAAGATTATCTTATCGAATTATTTTTTTTTTTTTCGATTTTCTCTGGTTTATCCGAAAAACTGTCTCCACCGCCGCCCATAAAACGCATCTTTCACTTGCATTTGACAGCAACCTCAGATCCCAATTTTCCAAGATCTGTTTTGTTCCACCATTTTCAAATATAATGGCAAGTACTAAATCTGAACAAGTTATTACATTAGCAAGTTTAAGTTCACTTAAAGGCAGCAGTGATATTAATTCCAAAAATCAAAGGTCGATTATTTGGAAAGAATTTGGAGTCTACTTGGATAAAAAACTCGACTACACTACTGATATTGAACACACTCGTAACTCATCTACAAGTTCTCATCTTATTTCAAACCATACCCCTGATTCGTCGTATTTGTCCCAGGTTATAAAGTATAAAATCTGTACTTCCTGCGATCGTCCTATTGGAGAAACTTCTTTGAGGCAGCATTATAGTAAGTGCTTGGAAATGAAGCAGAACAAACAGAAACAGCAAGAAGAAGAAGATGGTTCAAGCAGAGTTAATTCTAATGGCACCAAAAGAAAGCGCGGTAGAGGTGCCAATCCTCTCCTCGATCTTGAACCTTCCTCAGTAGATTCTTCGAGAAACTCCACCCCCGTACCCGGGACTCCTACCTCTGGTGCCTATGGTGTATCCAAGCCCAAGAAGAAGTATAAAAAGTCCCAAACCCAGAAAGAAAAGGAAGCTGCCAATGCGGCATTGAGAAACAGTGAAAAAGAAGAAACGTTGGCATATAAAGATGATTCATCAGCTGGTACTGGTGAGGGCTCTACGAAGAAAAAGAAGCAAATGAAACCCAAGACACAAGCAAAGCCAAAGGGCCCGGTAGATGTCGAAAAACAGTGTGGGGTTCCACTCCCATCTGGAGGGTTCTGTGCTCGTTCATTAACATGTAAAACGCATTCTATGGGAGCCAAAAGAGCTGTACTTGGAAGAAGTGCACCTTATGACGTTTTATTACAGCAGTATCAAAAACGGAACCAAGCCAAGTTGGCAGCCAGTAATGTGTTGGCAGCCCAAAGAAGAGAGAACGCACAGTTTACTGGAGGTGCAGTTGGAGATAATGATGATATGAACCTGAATAGTAACTATAATAAGATACTTGATCCTGATGAGGAAACTCATTCGGTGTTGGAAGGTTTGTCAAAAAATCATCCGATACCTTTGGAAAGGAAGATTATTCTTCCTGCAAGAAATCGTCATAAGTTTTTATACATGAGAGAAGCATATGCCAATGCATTCATCACCAGTGGAAATTCCAGCAATGCCAGTAACCAATCAGGTGATCAAACCTTGGCTAATCAAGCCATCTCAGGCTCGATTGGTGGATTACAAGGACGTTGTGCTTTGGTCAACGTTGATCCTACTAGTCAGGTTACTCATGACTCCAAAACTCAAGCATTTGCATCGATTCCTGGTGAATTATATCAAGTCAGAGCACCTCTGAAGGCTATTTTGCTATCGGCCCAACATAATGCTCAACAGCAACAATTATTCCAACAACAAGTAATAAAATTACAGCAGCAGCAACAGCAGCAGATGCTCTTGATGAAACAACGTCAAGCAAGGGCTCAGGCTGCACAACAGCAAATTCAGGCTGGTCAAGGCCAGTAGATACATGGTTATTCACGAATTAATATAAACCGGGTTAGTTTAATGTATTGACTCGATAGGGTACATTAATTACATCAGAAATATTTGCTCGGATTAATATTCAAGGGGTGCATTAATTTCAAAGTATTCGTATACGGTTAATATACATAGGTTACAACAATCTACTTTGTAAACAACTCTTGTAGAATCAGTTCCTCGACTTTGGCCAGTAGGGTCTGTTTTTCACAATCCATGGATGACTAGCAATATCCTTCAATGGCAATCGCTTTGAAGGTACTCTATTCAATAGTTTGCGTATCAAATCCGCCGCATCGTCATCAATGTATACTGGGATGTTCAAGTCCACTTTCGCGATTCTTTTGTATGTTGCATTTCTATCTATTTCCTCAAACGGAGGTTTTCCCACAAGAAATTCGTAGCAAAGTATCCCAAGAGCCCAGTTATCCGCTGTGAAATCATGATCCTTCGATTCCACCATTTCTGGAGGTAAGTAATCGAGAGTACCACAAATAGTTAATCTACGTTGACTAGAGCTGGGATTATATTGTACTGACCAACCGAAATCGCTTAGTTTTATGGTTTTGTCAGTGGATAGGAGGATATTTTCTGGTTTTATGTCACGGTGAATGATGTGTTTGGAGTGCAAATAAATGAGGGCCGAAGCCACTTGAAAGATGTAATTTGAAGCGGTGATATTATCGAATCTTCTCTTGGACTTTAAATAATGATATAATTCACCATGTAATGCGTATTCGACGATCAAATATACGTTTTTTTCATCATGGAAAAACCCTAGAAGTTTTGAAATTTGGGGGTGATTCAACTTCAGCTGGATTTCTATTTCTCTACGGAAGTTTTTCTCCAACTTCAAGTCTATAAGGTCCTTTTTTGACATGACTTTGATCGCAGCCACGTAGCCCGATTCCTTGTGTTTGACGCAGTAGACTTTACCCAACTTTCCCTTTCCTAGGACTTTACCAATCTCAAAATCTTGTAGACGCATGCTCTTGCCTGTGGAGCCAGGTAGGCTGTCGGGTTGGTCGCTAGCCTTGGACTTATTATGGTACAAACGACGTAAAACTGCCGGCAGTTTCAGTGGGATTTGTCGTATGGACTTGATTTGAGGACTAGGAATGGATTTTTTGGATTTGACGACTCGGGAATGGGCACTTTCTAAAGTATTCATCACGAGTTTGTTGAGTGGCTTGCGGACATGGTGTGTTGAGGAGCCGCGAGAAAGCGACGACTTCATCACAGGACTGCCGGTTGCCGTGGAGGCATTACGCAGTGCTGGCTCAACAGGGTCGGAGGTGGGATCAATCATGGTTACAGGTAGGGAAACAGGTAAACAGACGCAAAAAAGTAGTTAAAAATTTTGAAGACGCGGAACTGAGGCCCGTACATCCAAACCCTCCCACCCGTGCACTAATAATATAGCTCCGTACCCCCCGTACTTTTCACTGGACCACGTCTTTCGGATCTTTCGAATCTGCGGCCCAGGTTTCCGACCGATGCCTGCCCCACAATGACACTCCGGAGATCCGTTTCCCCATACTCTCGGAACTTTGCCCCGGACTGTGCCTATATCCGAGCCCATCAACTTCAAATGCCACCTGTGTCAGCATCAGCTGCCATTCCAATGTCTCCCATGGAGCGCTTCCTCAATCACACGCAACGTTGGTCTCATCACAGGCTCTCTTGTTAGTCAGAAAAATCCAGCCTGTGACGCTGTGCACGGGTCTGTGAAAAATGAACTCCGAGAAATTCGGCAGTAAGTATGGCCTAATTTGGCAGTCCCGTCGGAGGTCGTGTGTGCAGCGGCCCCAACAAATGGAAAAAGTAAGGCCAAAAGGGGACGAAAAAAAAAAAAAAAATGTTGCTCGTTTAACAAGCGTACTTTTGGAAAAAAAAGAGCGGTTGTGCTCTATCATCTGAATTATTTGTTAGCAAAGTTGGATAAAAAAAAAGTATATATATATACGTATATACATATATGTGGAACAGCCTCCTTCGCGTCCTTCCTTCAAACAAGTCTGCGAACCTCTAATTTCCTTTTGTTATTTGTGCACACACTATGGGACCGGTAAAGATGCAAACCATATCTCAGGACATGGTGGACCTTGAATTGGCCAATCCAGGTACAATTCGAATCGACTGTTCGGGAGCATACATTGCCAATGATCATTTATTACGTGAACTACAGACTTCTCCTACACCATCCACGAGTCCTTCACCACAAACGTCTGATTTGTCATCTTCCGAGAGTGACGATAATACCGAGGTTGTGAAGCCAGAGACCGAAGAAGCGTACCTTGAACTATCGCGAGAAAGCACCAAACATATCACATTACCCAAGCATAATTCAGAAATCATCCATATATCGGTAGATATCGGAGGTACTCTCACCAAGTTGGTGTACTTCAGCAAATCTCATAGTAAAGGAGATGGAGGCAAGTTGCATTTCAAAGACTTCCAAACGGAGCACTTTAAAACCGAAGTATTGAAGTTTATCATCAAACTCGTGAAAAAATCCATCCACAAGAAATCATATCCTCCAATCACATATATCATGGCTACCGGCGGAGGCTCGCACAAATTCTACCAATTAATGCAGTCATATTTCAAGAAAAACAACTTACCTATGAAGATCATTGCCGAAGACGAAATGGAGTGTCTTATCAAAGGACTCGACTGGCTTATCACCAAAATACCCAACGAAATTTTCACCTACGATCTTAAACAGAACAACACCAAGATCATCTCGGGAACTTCTAGTAGCGACAACAGCATATACCCTTATCTATTAGTCAATATCGGCAGTGGGGTGTCGATGATCAAGGTGACCGGACCCGGTGTGTTTGAAAGAATCGGGGGTTCCTCACTTGGTGGAGGGACCTTATGGGGTTTACTCTCTTTACTCACAGATGCCAAAGACTACAATGAAATGTTAGACATGGCACAACGTGGTGACAATGAGAATATCGATCTTCTTGTAGGAGACATTTATGGCACATCCTACAACAAAATCGGGCTTAAGTCAAACCACATCGCGTCCTCGTTTGCCAAAGTGTTCAAGAAATTGCGCTTCAACAATAACTCCACCACCAAGCTTACTCCAGCAGAAAAGTTGGCTCAGTTCAAGCCCGAAGACATTGCCAGATCGTTGCTTTATCTGATTTCCAACAACATCGGACAAATTGCCTATCTACAAGCAGTGAGATTCAATCTCAAATCGATTTACTTTGGAGGTAGCTACATCTCGGGCCACAAGCAGACGATTCATACTTTGAGCTATGCGGTGAATTTCTGGAGTAAGGGTGACATGACGTCGTATTTCTTGAGACACGAAGGATACCTTGGCAGTGTAGGTGCCTTCATGATGGGTCCCAACAGCGACGCCAACTAGCCAATAACAACTAGACGACTACCAGCGCCCAACAACGGCCCGTTGACAACCACAAACCCCGGGCACCAGCACGATCTACGGTCGACCTCTTACACATACTTCAATTCTATACGGTTGCACCAACTATTCATTAATGCATGTTACGTTGTACATTTCGTAGTTTTCCACCTCTGCTCATCGCATCGCCAAATGTAACGTTGCATTGCGACTCCTCGTCGTCTCGTACCTCCCAGAGCAAAACACCCGAACAGCCGGAAAATCATTATCTTGCTGACAGTCACGGCTTTTTGACAGCACCGTAGCAGTCTCCGTTGTACAGCATCAGAAACCACTGGCACCACCAACGTGGTTTTCTTCAACGTCTTCTCCCAGTGTCAATTTGCTGGGGGAAATTACCCCCCCCATGTGGTGTTCGGATCTCTGTGGGTTGCATTGTATTTTAACATGTTTTTTCCGTGCATTTTTGTTCCATCAAAATTGTGCTTTATTTTTTTTTTTTTTTCCGCTTTTCTAACCATCTTTTTTCTTTTTTCGCCAGTATAAAACCCCTCTCTTTTTCCCTTGGTTTTAACCGATAATGAATGGGGTCACCACAGAACGAACAACTTCTCCTCAAATAACATATTCCGTGACTCACCCGAGCTCTCCTGGCTACTATAAAAGACTAGCTCCCGTTCAAAACACACCTTCGAATTGGTACTCCCATCGATACAACCATAGCCATTACCAAGCTAATCCTAACATACTAACATACAACTCCGAGTGGGGAGATACCGTAGATTTTTCTCCTTCAAAGCCTTCCAAAGTACAATTACAAATGTCGACCACCCAAACCGTCAAATACGAGACCCCGTCTAAATCCAGAACCATCAACTATGTCACCCCCATATCCGAGGCTAAACAAACCGAATCTTCGAACGAAAAAGAAGTTCTCACGCGTAGCTCGACCCCTGATCCCTTGGTATCTTCATTGACGTCCTCTAGCTTGTCCAACTCTGTAGACTTGGCCGAAAATTTCCGGCATAATGTCAAGAGTATGGACATTTTCTGGACTATGCTCAATAGCGTCCTCGGTAAGGACAAAATGGCAAAAGTAGGGCAATACTCTCTTCGATTATTCTTGCATTGGGCCAATAAAACCCAAACCTACCTCAGTGATGATTCCATCAACATCAACCTAATCAATCAACGGTATAATAACAAAGAAAAACAACTTGACTTACTAAAAAACTTCATCAAACATCCTCAGGATTTCGTGAGAGTCGTGGTGATTCTAGTATGTTCTATCTTCAATCATAGATTGCTGGGTATGGTTAAAGGCTTGTCCACCTATAGGCAGTTTCTTAGATTCGGTAAGAGTCCTTTCAGAATACGGGATATGTTCAATAAAATCAGATCACATTATGACTCCAAATCTCAAACTTTCAATGGCAATTTTTTCAGTAAAAAAACCTTGGGAGAAGTGATATCATTATATTATAGTATGAATGACGAATCAACGTTACTTTACAAATTGAACATATATTCTAATGAAGCCCTCTTTAACTTTGCTTCCAGACACGAATCAATTGCTTGGTACTACGAATCCTGGTTTGCACTCTACAATGCTTACAACAATTTACAATCACTTCACAAAGAAGAAATGGATCTTAAAATACTGATTCAAGTTAAGAAAAAGGCTAAACTCTTGTCGAAACAGCTATTGGGTGGGAACTCTCTGCGTTCCATTGAATCTTCTTTCCATGAAGATGCTGTTTCTACATCATCCAGAGATTCTACCACATTGAAAGATATCCAATTCAAGAAAACTAATGCCTACTTGGATATTTACAAGAATATCTCGGATATCATTTTCAACTCCTACACTGTTTTCCACTTGGCTTTGCCTTTTGACACCATACAAATCTGGATGGGTATTAGTGCTTCTACTTTGAGTACGATCAAAATCTACCGAGAAACCAAAAAAGACCTCATCGAAGCTGAAATAAAGAAGAAAACAGTGTAATAGCGGAGCTATTATGTCCCCCAAATCTCTGCTCTTTCAGTTCTTTACTCAGTCATGTAAATTTAATTATAGATTAATTTATTTATTCATTGTATTCATATTTACAGTAAGATGCCCTCGTTCATCGTTCGTTTTGTGTTCTCTAGTCCCCTAAAACATCCACCAACGTTACTTCGTTGTCGATTTCAGCGGCCTGTTTCCAGAACTTAGACAAATGTCTGGCACCGGAGTCACACGCTATCACCACGATCCTGTTTCCGGGCCCCATCTCCAATGCAGTTTTCACCGCGGCTACGCAGTTGATGGCTGCAGATGACCCCCAAAATAGTCCGTCATTGATGGACAAGTACTTAGCCATTTTCAATGCCTGATCGTCAGTAACTCGGATGGCTCTGTCAATGTTGTGCTCCCCTTGTTTGAAATTCCATGTCAACCGGTTCAACCCAATACCTTCAACTAAGGTATCCACCTGATGCCTCCTCCTCGTACCTTCTTTTTCCACAGAATCGTACATTACCCCATAATTAACTCTATTGGCAAGTCCTGAGCCTTGCGGATCGGCCAAGATCACCTTCACCGCCGGGTTCTGTTCCTTAAGGAATTTTGACACTCCTGAGATCGTACCCCCAGTTCCCGAGCCATTGATGAAGACATCAACGTCCCCATCCATTTGAGTCCAAATTTCGGGGCCGGTGGTCTTGTAGTGGATTCTCCAATTGTAGTCATTCTCAAACTGGTCAGCAAAAATTGCATTTCGGGGGTCATTAGGGTTATCATTGATAAGCTTAGCTCCACTTCTAGCTGCATTAGTGTATTGGTTGGGGTCTACGATCGACGCTGGCTTTACGGGCTCGAGTTCAGCACCAAGAGCCATGAGTAGCTGGAGTTTTTCAGGGGAAGTATCGTCGGGTAAACATATATGAGCGGTATAGCCAAGCGCATTAGCAAGCACTGCAAATGATATACCGGTGGAACCCGAAGTACCTTCGAATATAACGTCGCCATTATAAGGTTTCAAATTTCCTAGTTTTTCATTTTCTCTAATAATAGATAATGCAACTCTGTCTTTTGCACTTCCAGCAGGGTTCATAAGTTCCAATTTAGCGTAAATCTTACATCCAGTGAATTTGGACAAAGATTTGATCTCGATGAGTGGAGTATTTCCTATTAATGATTCCACTCCACGCGAGCGAGGAGGAAGCGAGGTTAGCCGATGGGTAGGCTTGGTGTAGTAGAGGTCGTATACTGCTTTAGCAATGAGCAAGAGAGACGCCACTGCTGTGGTGGATCTCAATCCTGATTGCCAGGAAATCATACCTTATTTCATATAATGTGGGGATGGGTGAAAAAGAAACAAGTCGAGTGAAATTTCTTCAGATGAGGGGTTCTACCCTAGAACTATCGAGGGAAATATCAGGAAAAAATAGTCCTGCTGATGAAAGCTGTTGAAGGTTATCACAGCTGCTAGAGAAGATCTGGAGAAGAGTAGTGCACACCCACCCGATAAGAAGATGGCAGTTTAGGGTGAAAAAATAACAGGTTGAATTAGCTTGGGCAGTGAAAAAATAGCAGTTTGGGTGGAAAATTAGCACTGGCACACTGAAAAAATATTTGTGCACGGAAGCAAAGTTTATGCGCTTCAAATGTATCCTGCGCTGTATGTGAGCTGTGTGAGCTCTGGAACTGTGCACGGAGTGGCACCACAAAAAATACGCACATTGGGTGGTTGCCTACATAATTCCATATGAAAAAGCACGGTTCCATTACGAAATTAGCTTCGAGTCGTAGTACTTGCTACGTCAACGATGAAATGAGAAAGCCCCGCTCGAAGTTCCCGGCGAAAATCGCCAGAAATCATCGGTGTTCTTGATGATTGCTTGCAGACCCCGCAAACATTCCTTCTGCCTCGTATTTCAACCCCCTGTCAGCGCAGGGCTGGGAATGTCAGGCTGCTTTGTGTCGGATTCGTGCTGTCACTTGTAACGTCACCTTCATTTTCTTTCTCGTTTTCATGTCTTTTTTCATTCGGTGATTTTATTTTTCTTTTCTAATTTATTTTTTATATTTATTTTTTGTCTGCTTGTCGATTCTATTTAATATAATGTTTCCTGCTAAAAAATCTATGTTTCGCATCTTTTAGTCAAAGTTTAATTTGCGTTCCTTCTCCACTATTTTTCAACATTTTTGCATCTTAGCCATGGATCGGAATTTCGTGTTCCCAATAAAGTGCTGCTGACTTTTGCACATCTTCAAAATTAGCTTTTTTGCACAGGATTTGTTGTGGTTTCGCTTACTGAAAGGTCGTTTTTTTTTTGATGATACATTATCTTTGGTGCAGACAACCTTTTTTTCGGTTCTTTAGAAACCTTATTCTTACCACCAGAAACACTTTTGAACAATTTTGAAATTGAAATTATTGAAATTAGCTCGTTGACTGTCTTTTTCTGAATATTCTTTTCTCTTTTTCTTCTTTTTTTTCTTCTTCTTTCTTTCTCTTTTTATTTCGACTTTGGCCAAATCACCTTTTCGTCCTCTCTCATCTAGCGACTATGAGTCAGGAAAGTACCTCCGATGGTGACACTCTAAAATATAGGAAGCCAAGAGGCTCCCGGGCCTGCTCGGTATGTCGCTTGAGGAAAGTCAGGTGTGATGCAGAAATCAAAATTCCCTGTACTAACTGTGTTACCACTGGCTGTGATTGTAAACTACCGGAGTTGAGACGTAAACGGACCAGCAAAGTGAAACCTTTGAAGCCCAGCGTCCTCTCTTCGTCCCACCACTACCATAACGCCCTCAACAACAACCATCAGCACCACCATCAACAATATCAGCAGCAGCAGCACTATCAGCAGCAGCAGCAACAACCTCCGTTCGCGTCTTACGCCGGGCCACGTTACTACCCGTATGATCCTCAGCCTGTGACCGCCGCCTACCACCATTATCAGGTGGCTCCGCCGGTAATGCCCCAGCGGTACTCTGGCCCTTATTTTCATAATGGTGACGTGCCAATTCCTCGCCAACACCATCAACAATCTTTTGCGCCCAACCACAAACCCCCGGCACCCCCATTTGCCTCCGCCTCATCCCAGCTGGCACTCAAGTCAGAACCAGAACTGTTCCCTGCCTCCAGCATCCATTCCTCGCCGTATCCCTACCAGCAATCCCTCCTCCCACGCGTGCAACACGTCCCTGGCCCGCAACTACCGGGCCCGCACATCAACTTTGGGGAAAGAGCCCATCCTAATGATCCTAATGACACCTTCTTCATCCCCAATGAGCCCATCCTCAACATCTCCACTGTCAACCTTACCCCCAGCTCCGACTTGCAAAGCAGCAATAACAACGGGATCAGAATCACTCGTAGCAGACTGTGCAGCGAATACACATACTTGGGCCCAACCTCGTGCTATTCCTACTTCTCCGGCACCCTACAAGAACACAGCGACTTGGTCTCGTCTCCAGCTCGTGACGATCACAGCAGAGGCCCATCTCCGCAAGCAGACACCGAGAAACTAAAGTACCAGTCCTATACGAATATCGATAACGATGAAATCTTGTCTGAGTTGGCCATATTGAATATCAAACAAGCATTCTACCTCCCTTCAAAACACATCGCCAATGCGGCGTTCCAGGCATATTTCGATAATGTTCATCCTCACATTCCCATTATTCACAAGGACCTTTTTCTCAGCCGATTCAATGATCCCAACCCCAACAAGCGGCCTCCGTTGATCTTGATCCAAGCCATACTTCTTGTAGGCAGCAGATCCTGTAGTCATGCCGCCTTGTTGGATGCAAATGGCAAGAACATCGCTACAGGACAAGTCCTTTTCCAAAGAGTGAAAGCACTATGTGACTCCAGCTTGCGGTTCGAATACATTGGTGACCTGGAAATCGAAGACGAGGGTCATCTCTTCTTCAACTATCCCACCGTGTTAGTACAGGTTCTTTCATTGTTGTCATGGTACTGGCAAGGACCCGAAGATCTTAGTCGGGGCCCATTCTACTGGCTAAAAAACGCAATCTACAGTGCCATTACCTTTGGATTCCACCGAGACCCTACCAAAATCCACCTCGGTGCCCTTTTGTCGTCTAAGTTTAAGGGTTCTACTACCATAACCAAGTTCAAGATAGAGCAACAGTTCTTCTTTTGGAAGAAGTTATGGTGGTTCTTATTTGCTCGAGATAGAGGAGTATCCCTAAGTTTTGGTAAGCCAGTCAATATTAGAACAAAAGATGGAGATGTTGGTGTGCTTACTATTGATGACTTTATCAAGTACGAGCCAGGAAATTGGGACGTCAGTAACGAAAAAGATGTCATGGAAGCAGAGTACTATATTTATTACATCCGACTTTCTGAGGTTTTGGGCTTCGTGTTGGCGGAAAACTATTCCATTATCCCGCTTCCTGAGTTGAACAATCACCCTCGTAACTCAAAAGCCGTCGAGCAGTTGAATATGATCATGGGTTATCTTTACCAATCGCTTCCGGAGTATCTCCGTTACAACATCCATAATCCCAAGAGCACCAACATGTACTCCTGTCTACTAGGTTCGGTCTATTACACCATATTGTATCATATAAACCGGGTTAAGTTCTCCAATATCAAGAAAAAAGGATACAATAAGTATTGGGGGATTTCCTTCCAATCAATGTTTTTATCTTCAATGATGGCTCAATCCCTATCAGAACAGATTGTAAAAGGATCGGTGAAAATCCTCCCCAGTCAAGTCCTTTACAACATATCATTGGCCATGATTTTATTATCGTTCAATACTCTCTCCAGTAACAAGATTGTCTCCCGAACTTCCAAGACCCAAATGGAAGTATGCCTTGGCTTCTTAAGAAGGTGCCATGATTATTGGCCAGGAATCACTTTCCTGCTGGTGACGTTCATTACTGAGCGATTGAGCTTGGGTGATCAATCGGGTCCATTATCCAGTCGGGCTCGAGGATTGTTATACGATATTTGTAAACGATACTATTATGATGAGATGGGGAAGGAACGAGATTCAAGTAAACTCTTCAACATTGACTTCTTGTTGAATACTGACAATTCCAATGACAAGACTTCTCGAGGAGAAGGAGAGGAATCAAAAACAGGACTGCCAGATCGTGGCTTCGATTGGAATCCTGGTACTGATGCCGATGATCCCTCTTTGCCTATATTCAACATTCGGACATTCGAGCTTCCTCCCGTGGACTCTGATTTCTATAAGAGGTTTGATATCACCATGCTATTTCCCAATAGCAAGAGCCAATCCACCTCCCCATATCAGGAATACGATAAGAACCCAGAGCAGCAGGATGAAGATGCCTACGATAGCTTCAAGCAGACGGACCAAGTGTATAATAACTCGTCAGCTTTCAGCGACAAGGCAGCAGAGACAAACAAAACCGCTACCCTGGGGCCCAAGTTGGATAAAGGAAACAGTGCTGCCTTGTTTGACAGTCAATACTTTCTAAACGTCTCTAGTGGTGTTGACTGGAATGTTTTCAACCTCTAGACGTGCGCAACTCATAGCATGGGCCCCTAATTAATACAATAACTGAACTGTTTTGCAGCAGCTTTAATAGTAATATAATACCTAAGACCATTTTGTAGGCTTTGCAGCGGCCATTAATATCATTTCAGACTGCCATTTGCATTGTAGCGAACCCGAATGTAGTTTTCGCAGCCATTCGCTATTGCAGAACAATAGCCGAGACTGCCCAAAAACTACTCAAAAACTAGCCAAAAATTCTCCAGAAACTCCCAAAAGAATCCTACACCCTGCCACTTCCTCCAACAACCCCATTCTCGATCCCATCACGACGGTGGCACTTTCGTTTTACACCAACCCTCCATCACACGACACAAAATAAACCCGTGCCCCGCGCTTTGCTGCACCAGCCCGAAATGCAATGCAGGGCACAACCGCAATAGTTGTTCCTCGGCAAAACAAACCTGGCTGTCATCGTTAGCAACACCCGACGTTTGTTGCCTCACACGAGTTAAGGTCCCATTAGTTATCAACAATTATACTCTGCGATGCCTTGTATATGTCTGTCTAAGACTGAATTTGTCACGGGCACGTACAGCTTCCCCACCTTTTGCTCCTGCACCTTTTCTTGATGTTCGCTCTCGGTACAGTTCCTCTTCCTTTCTTCCTCTCTTCCGACGTTCAATATCTTCGTCTCTCTATTGTCTTCTTTTTTCCGTATAGATCCCGTCACGATTCCGCAACTGAACACGAGTTATTTCCGCTCGGAGTTGCTGCTGATCACTTGTCGGACTAGCTTTCTTGCGTCAGCCGCATGAGTAAAAAGATTTTCGAATATCAAAGTTTTATTTTTTTTCGTTCTTTTTTGCTTCTTTTTACCTTCTTTTTTTATATTTCATACTTTTTCACCCCTTAGTAACCTGACCTAAGGTAATTTTGTGATTGTTGTGCTTTCGCCTCTTCTCCTGATCTGTACCCCTATCTTCAAATCCCCCGTCGATTAATAATCCGTCCCTCCTATTGAAGTCGGTCGTGTACTTTGGCTACTTTTTATTTTGACAAGGTCCGCTCCGCAACTGTTTGTGTCATCATTTTGGCCTGTCCCGTTTTAACCGTCCAATTCTCTTTTACCTTATTCACTTCCACTTGTTCCCTTCCTTTGGTGATTCATCTACCAGAACCGTTTGATTCATTGCTTACATTAGTAATTCCCTTGCTTGTCGCGTTTCCCCTCAACAATGACCAAAAATAGCCAGGAAAAGTCAAAATCCGAGGAAAACCTCCTGGTGAAAGTGGAAAATAACGAACCTTTCCAGGCAAAGGCAGAGGCGGAAAACTCACCTGCAGACCGACCCCCTATGTCCACCGATGACGCCAAAGCAAAACCAAAGCCCCCAGCAGAAAAGCCAAAGGCCTTTACCATCAAATATAAACGTCCTAGAGGTTCCCGGGCCTGTGTGGTGTGTAGATCAAGAAAAGTTCGATGTGATGCCGAAATTCACATTCCCTGCACCAACTGTATCACCTTTGGTTGCGAATGTACCTTGCCCGAGGCAAAAAAGAGAGGAAATGCTTCCTCAGACTCCAAAGCCAAAAGAAGACAAACAACCTCCGCTGGCACTGGCAACTCAGAAAAACCAGATTCAGAACTTCCAGAAAAAGAATCCACAACAACCTCCGACCCAAAAAAATCATCATCTCCTCCTCAGAATGTATCTTCTAGTCAGGCTCTTCCATCAGTTGAAAAAGCTTATGATACGCTCAATGACATCAAAAAATCAATGGGTAATTCCAGTCTTAGTACTAGTGAACCTGTATTGAACATCTCTCAAGTGAGCGTGCCTCCCTCATTAACTTCCAACTACAAAACCAGACCTTCAGTGCATAAACGTGAGCTAATAAACGGAAAGAGTAGCTCCGCCCCTCAGCCCAAAGCTTCCTTGACCTTCCTTGGTTCCTCGTCCATTAGTCTTGTAGCGCAAAAAGTCGGTCAGAACCATGTTCAGTTGACAGAAGATGTCTTTGACGTCAGTGAAGATATACTTGATTCTGTGGAGTTGGAGATTTTGAAATTGAGAGGTGCTTTCTTACTACCTTCCAATGAATTGGCTTTGGATATCATCAACTCCTACTTCGAGCATGTCCATCCATTAATGCCCGTAATCAATAGAACAGAATTTATGAAAAAATTCAAAGACCCAAATGATAATCCTTCGTTAATGTTACTTCAAGCTGTTCTATTATGCGGATGCAGAGTATCTAAAAATCCACAATTATTAGACGCTAAAGGCTCAAATAGTTTGGCGTGTTTGACATTTTTCAGAAGAGCCAAAGCATTGTATGAAACTGGCTATGAAAGTGATCCGCTATCCATCATTCAAACCGTCATTTTGATTGGTTCCTATTGGGAAGGACCTGAAGATGTCACCCGTAACTCGTACTATTGGACAAGAGTAGGTGTAGGTTTAGCCCAAGGATATGGATTCCAAAGAGATGTCAGTAATTCTGCCACCTTATCAAGTACAGAAAAGAAAATATGGAGAAGAACCTGGTGGTGTCTTTTTGAAAAAGACAGAAACGTAGCTATTGCCTTTGGTAGACCCACAGTAATTGATTTAAATGACTGTGATGTTCCTATGGTTACTCTTGAAGATTTTAATGAGGACGATGATGAAACAGGAGAAAAGTCTCCATATCCTCCTAATGAAACCGAAGCACTTTATTTCATTCATTTGGTGAAATTGGCTGAAATCACCGGAATCATAATTAAACATCAATACACTGTTAAGGCTGAACAATTCAAGAGAAAAAACAAGTTTTCCATCATCCAGCACTGTGATATGTTAATGGGTATTTGGTTTACCAATTTGCCCCCTCAACTAGTGTTTTCCTTGACCGATCCCTCTACCCAAAATTTCTACAGCTCTTTGCTTAATGCTCAGTATTATAATCGTCTTTATTTGGTGCATAGAGCCAATCTTTTACGAATGGCCAGATCTTCATCTACCAATCCAAATAACTACAAGTATCCATCTTGGGGTATTTCTTTCCAGGCAGCCAGAATGATTTCTATTGTCTCGAAAATTTTGTATGATAAAGGTCAGTTGAGACACTGTCCCGTGATGTTCGTCTACATTTTATTCAGTGCCTTAATGATGTTAATTTATCATGTTGATTCTCCTAATAACGTGATTGCATCCACTGCTTCAGATTCTTTGTTCATATCTAGGGCAGTAATGAAAGAATTGGCATTGTACTGGCCAGTTGCAAGAGTTTTGATGAAACTTTTTGATAAGTATGCCAATGATAAAATTAAACGTGCTCAGGTCATTGAAAATGGAACAAGAATAGCCGAATTAGAAGAAATGAATGCCACTAAGAACGCTATGACGGCCCAGAATTCAATGGGACAATATGCTTCACGGGCTCTGCTTGCACAACGCCCAAATAATAATCCTAGACGGCAAGACAGCCATGATTCTGTTTTCATTGATAATGATAAGTATGGTTCGGAATATGCTATTTCTCCTGGCACTTTACCACCGCCAAAAAACGACGGTAGCCCAGGAAAACCAGAAATCAAACACCCAGAGGCCGAATCTAAAGAGGCAGCAACTAAACTATCACCAGGAATTAATGCTACGAAGAAAGCTGATGACAAAGCCAGTGATACTACACCTTCATCATTCCCAGATATTTCATTAGTGACCGAAGATTTACCCACCAACAAGAACTTCTTCGACAATTTTGAACCTACGCAATTATTTCCTAACAACAATTTTAGTATGCCATTAACCAGAGCCCAATCTCCATCGAACGTAAACCATAAAGACGAAGCCGGTAACCAGCCAAATAATGTGAATTCTATGGACTTGAATGCTGAATTTGCTCATCCGAGCAATGGACGTGGTCATGAAGGAACCAATCCATTCACTATGGGCAGTAATGTCTCTGGACCCACATATACTGCGCCAAACACACCTGGAGAAGGCTTTAATACGAACTTTGTCGATAGTTCGTTTATCAATATGAACATGCAACCGAATGTCGATAGTAATTATCTTAACGATGATATCGGATCTCTTTTCAACTTATGATAAGACCAATGCCCTTAAAAGAACCACTACTCTCACCAACGTATATAATAGTTGTATAATAAACGATTTGTGATTTAACTGACCCTTTAGGCAGAACGGAACTAGGTGAGTGGACGCATGATACGTACAGATTATTGAGTGACAATTAGTGTATTGCTCAACATCTACTTATTCTTCATAATCTTCGTTCTATTAAAAGCCTAGTTTGATCTTTCTCGGCTATAAGCCGAAATTCATTCGCTATTATATACCTATTTTTGAATTTGCAGAACATATCGAGTGGTCAAACATAGTTTTAAAGATGTTGGTGTGATTTGAAAGCCAAAATACACGCTGTTTGGCCTGTAGACTTCTAGGATTTTTTAAATCATCTGAGCCCTATTACAGCTAATAGGTTGCGGTATCTCATCAATTCTTTTTGCCAGAACGTTCCTTGATATGAATCCAATACCATTGACAATTATCAGTGTCTCTCGTATGATTCCCCTTGTCTCCTGTCTACTATGAACATGGAGTTGGCACATGATTTGGTCTTATGTCAAGTATGCTTTTATCTGCGTTTATGCCAGAAACTCCCTCTTTTATGGCTTTTACTCGATTTCACCTTCTTCAAATTCTCAAAAATCTCATCTCTTTTCAATCTCTGGCTGTACCCAATCAAATTTTGCACCACTGATTCATAGATTTCGAAGTTCTTTTTAACGTCATCCAATTGGTCTTGCCATAAACTACTAAGTTTCATCAACTTTTCATAATTCTCAAGTAGCAATGTTAATTTATTATCAAGAATCTCGCCATTTTCTTTATTGAGTTCAAGGAATTGGCGGCTACTATGGTTCAAGTTCTCTGTTTCAATAGCAGACAAAATCTCTAATGTGTTTTTTAGTAAATCTTCCTTCTCTTCTTTCTCAATTTGTAGGTCTTTCAACTTGGGTATGACAAGGCCCTCCCAATTGATGTCAGACTCATTTATCGATTTTTTTCTAGTGTGAGAGCTACTTTCGACGCTGATGCTAGCCCTCTCTGGTGCCAGTTGGAATTCGTCTAGATTTATCGGTATTCCTAAGTTTATCAAGAGATTATGACGAATTTTCAGCTGGGTCCAATTGGGAGGGTGGAGATGCGGAGTTGATGAAAGCTCTTGGAAAATTTGATTCGATCTTTCGTTTAGAAGTTCTTTCTGGGTAATAGGGTCTTCAGGTGCGATATCGTCAGTTACATCTGAGAATATGGACCCAATTACCTGGTCGAACAATTGGTGGAATTTCTCACTGTCGGCAAAGGTATCGTCGGTGAATTGGATCTGGGAAGAGGCACTGGTTTCTAACGTGGTGACTTCTCCATCCAAGTCTTCGATATCCACCACCGACGCTTCGTCAAAGGACCCGAAATCTTCGTCTTCAGAGTCAAGCAGTGCTTCGCCATCTGCTGGTTGTGTATTTGCTTCCCCTTTTGCTTCTTCTGTCACATTGTCTTCGCTATAGGCGTCTTCGGTACCTTCAACACCGTCAGTACCAGAATCAGGTGTTTCGGACAACTTTTCACTACTTTCACCATCAAAAGCTTCCTCCGCGTCGATATCCCCCACTTCTTCCAGTTCAGTATCTTCTCTCGCCATTTCTATGTCCTGCTTTGGCTCTGAATCGGTCTCCATTTTCCATTCACGGCCAATTGCTGTTTCTTCTTCACTGGTTGAATCTCGGACGTGCGCAGTTTTGATGTTTTTTTGCGCGCGTATAGTTAAATGCAAACTTTAGTCATCAGCAGTATATAAACCACAGATTCTTCCACTCCTACCAGCTGTAGCCATAATAACTCCTTTTTCTATGGACCCATTAGTAGATGATGCAAAAACAGTGGTTTTCTTCTCTGTGGGTAACCCAGGACCCATGAACAGGCACTCAGCGGGCCATATGGTGCTCCAACAGCTTATCACTGAATTTGGGGCCAAACAGCTCGTCAAGAAATCAGTATACTCCATCACCAGCTTCGAAAATCTCGTGTTTGTGAAGTCAAACTCCTACATGAACGAATCTAACCGACTGCTAAAAGCATACTTGGACGGTGAGAGAGTAAATCTACAACGTCTGGTGCTAGTAGTAGTTTATGATGATTTTGAAGTTAACGTTCCCAGGGTAAGAATATCACTCATGAAGAAGAATGAGTCACATAATGGAATTAAAGCAATTCAGAATTTCCTTAGCTCTCAGTCTTTACTGAATACTGCCATCTACAAACTCGGGGTTGGTGTAGGGCCCAAACCCCAGAACGCTACCAAAGATACTGTAGCATCATGGGTGCTATCTTCGTTCAAAATGGAAGAAAAGCAGAAGATTATGGACGAAAGTATGCCCTTAGTGTTTGGATATGTTAGTTATATTCTTGAAAATGGAGTAATCAACGATTGCAACAAGCTAAACTCCAGATTAGCAAATGAATACAAATAGGAAGAGTAGTGAAAGACTACTGCAAGAGACGATTATCAAAATCGAGTTTTAAATGTGCCTACAGCCTGAATATTTCTATGTCTCATGTCATTTATAAACTATTTACCAGTGTCTCTCATTAGACGGCTTCCTGAAGTAGCCGTAAGGCTGCTTTAGCCTGTTTCCTTTGCTTTAGCCTGTTTCCTTTGCTTTAGATTGTCTTTCCTGTCTGGGTCGCTATGTTACCGTATTCCGTCTTTTGTTTTCAGAGTTCCGGCGGAGAAGTGTCTGAATAATGTTCTTGTCGGAAGAATCAGACGACTTGCTCTTTATTGAATGATTTTCTACACTAGAATCAGTAATGTGGCCCTCATCAGTAGAAGGGATATAATCATCGTCTTCATCTTCGTCATAAGAGTCAAGCGAACCGGTATTACCCACCAATCCCCCATTGGTTCTAGGAATGTAGTCTTCGTCATTCGAATCAGTTTCATAACTATCAGGAGAGTCTCTATAGTCAACGGTGGTGATATTGAATTTCTCTCTAGCACCTATGCTAGGAGTAGCTGAAAGTTCTGACATTGTATTCGAAAGCCTGGTTAATTTCCGACCCCTTTCGATGGCTCTTTCAATAGTTAATCGGTGTTTGATGAATAATAACTTCGGATAAATACTCCGTTCTCCCTTTTCCAATTTTTCTTGAAGTTGCTCTTCGCTTGGATCAGACAAGATGTAGTAGAAATCCTTTAATCTGTTTCGAGGCCAGATAGTGATCGATCCAGAAAACCTTTGTAACCACACATTCAGCCAATCTTGTTCTAAGAGATGAGGGAGTAAATCCAAGTGTTTGACAATTTCTAGCCATTTTCGAATCTCCAACTTGAATAACTGCTCCAATGCAGTAGCAATGAATCCTCCTCTTAAGGAAGCATACTTCTCCCTTCGGGTCTTTCTTCTTGAACTTGCTACTGGTCTACCAACCGTCCCTTTAGGAGCAAAGAAGAACAATGAGATGTGAGGGTTTACTTGAGAAACGATCGAGAAGTTAACGTTGTAATATGCGTTAAGTGCATCGATAGGAATATCTGTTCTCAAAGACCCATCTCTCCATTTACTCCCTAAGCTGAATGGAGTAACTTCATTAGTAGCCGGATCCTTGATCATCAACACCACAGGATTCAAAATGCCTGGCACAGCTGCTGATGCAAGTAGTGAAGACCACACCACACAATTGGGAGAGGTGATGTTGTTACATAAAATGACTGGGGAATGGGGATCTGCGGGAACCGTAGAAACATTGAGGATTCTTCCTGTTCTTTCGTAGCATTCTGCAAATGTGGTAGAACCCCGAGTGAAGAAATTACTCTTTCTGGCCCAAGCAACAGCATCGAACCTGGCCCCAGTTTTCCAGAATCGGGGGATCCAAACATACCACGGATCTTCACAGGCGGTGATTTTACGTGCTAGTTGGGGAACGAGCAACTTTTTGAGCTCTTCATCGGTTCTCAGACAGGTAATTGCTGCAATGAGACCACCACATGAAGTTCCTGATATAATGGAAGGCAATAAGTTGTTATCCAATAATGCCTTCACAATACCAAAGTGAACATAAGCAAAACAGGCCCCACCACTCAAGCATAAAGCTGATTTCCCGTAGTTCTTCAGCACGATTCTGAAAAATTTCCGCTTGGCGTCAAACGAGATCTCTGTTGAGTCGGCTACTATATCAATACATGTCACCACCTCGGCCACGTATTCAGCCACCAAATTCTTGGTTCCGTAGTATCTGTGCGAGTAGAGCTGTTTATTTTCAATACCAGCGAAATTCTTCTTCAAACAACCTTGCAAAAGCACAACCAAGTCTCGCACATTTCCTGATCCTCGTAGGTGTTTGAGCCTGGAGGTAGTGAGTCTTACGGTGTGCGAGTCGTAATACGAGAATTTGGGGTTAATCGACCACTTATCAAGGTTGAGATACTTGTCCAACTTTACAGCATTATCTATCCACTCTTGGTAACTCTTAGATTTTCTTAGATTATCCCTTAATCTCTTTCTTTCGCCAACCCAGGTGAAATAGTACTCCAGTAGAGCTACGTAGGCTCTTACACTCGTATATAGAATGCATAGGATGAGCACCCAGATGGCTATCACCACCAAAACAGGCCACCGAAGTAGAGTATAAGAGGCACTGGATCTGAACTCATTGCTGAGCTTTTTGGTTGCATTTTTCAACTTCTCTCGTTTGGACTTGGTTTTGGAGAGCAGTTCTGGGATCTTTTTCGTGTTTTGCTGCTTGTTATTGATGGGGAACCAGTCATTCACCGAAGAAATTCGATCTGGCTTGGTTACCGGAGCTAGACTGATGGAATTTAGATCAAGATGGGCCTCATCGATGAGTTCGGCACTCTTGCTGATATCGGAGGGACTGCCTTCCGGTCGAGGGCTGGAAACCCCCATTTCAGAAGCGTCATCATTCCATTCCAAAGCCTTAGCGAATGCGTGTATATGGTCAGGATTTATGTAATCCTTTTCTTCTTCAAAAAGCGGTTGTCCGGGAGCCAACATCGGGAAGTTTATCGCAAGTTTGTGGTGGTCTTACGCTTGGCAAGTGGTATCCTGCTGTACCAACTTACTTTATCAAACAATAGCCGTTGTAGAGAAAGTCCGAATTATCGTGTCACAAAATTTGAATGTTGGGTAATTTTCGCAATCACGATAACGGTGGACGGGTGTAAATATAACTGGTGTATGGATGTTGTCTTAGACAACTTTTCATTTGCATCTCGCATCCACACTTTTCACCAACCTTAAACCACGTTCTTCATGGCTGAGGTGGTGATATTCGATATTGAGGGCACAATCTGTCCCATCACATTTGTTAAGGATGAGTTGTTTCCCTACTTTCTCCAGCAAATCGGCCACTATCTTTCCCAATTGACCTACCCTCTTGATGCAAATTCTTCTGACGAAATCACGCTGATTCTCGCCGGTTTTCCCAGCGAAGTCACTACAAGCTACGAAGTGTTGTATAACCACATCCAGCATCTTGTCAAGACTGATCAGAAAGTGGCGCCATTGAAGTCTTTCCAAGGAATTGTGTGGAAAATAGGCTATGATAATGGGGATTTACAGGCCCCATTGTACGAAGATGCCATTGAATTTTTCACAAGTAATCCTCCAACCATAAAGAAGGTCTATATTTACTCTTCTGGTAGCGTCAAAGCACAGAAGTTGTTGTTTGCTCACGTGAGGACCAGTAGTGGGTGCATTGATCTCAACAGTAAGCTAAGTGGATACTTTGACATCACTACCTCCGGCTTCAAGCAAGAGGTGACGTCATATAAGAATATCCTTAAAGATGTGGGCTACAGCGATAAACCGGAAAAGGTTCTTTTCTTGAGTGATAACGTAAATGAAGTAAAAGCCGCTCGAGAAGCAGGCTTAAAGAGTGTAGTGGTGATAAAGCCTGGCAATGCACTGCTATCGGAAGAAGATAAGCAGAAGTACACGACTATCACTAGTTTGAAGGAACTAACATGGCATTAAGAACAGCGTTTAAGGGACCCCAAAAAAGTACCCTGAGCATACGCTGCTCACTTAGTAGACACCATTTGTGCTTCCTTGCAGTATGCTTCCAGTTGCGGTGCAACTACAATAAGGAGTATTCATTCGTAGACATATCAGGTAAACCACCCATTCTAATCAACAACATACTATTATACATTACATGTCTCTGAATAAAATATCAGCAGCCACTTCTTCATTCTTATCACAAGCCATGTAAACCTGAATCACCAAATTCCGATCGAATCCCAATTCGCATAACCGATTAATAGCACTTTGATCCTGCTCGGTTAGTTGGATTTGAACTGTACCTTCACCACCAACTCCCTCGCCTTCTTGGTCTTCAATTTCAAATCCCAAATCTTCGCCACTTCCTCCCAAAAACGTTCTTATAAATCCTTCAGGATCTTGTTGAATTAATGCAGCAACTTGGGGGTTAGAAGCAGCCAATTGTTCTAATAATGGCTGAATTAATTCAGGATTTGATTGCAAGGCTTCTCTCAAAGCATTCATTTGAGCATCATCGCCCAATTCTCCTTCACGAGCTCCTGCAGCCTCTTCTACATGGCCCTCACCACCTTCATTGCCTCCTGCAGCAGCTGCGGCTGCGGCTTCGAATAAGTTCTCCCCGTGGTCGTCTTCGTCGTCGTCGTCATTGGTGATGTTGGCAGTGCTTTCTGCCACTGGTGCAGCGGTGGAAGATGCTGAGGCCGGGGCTGTAGCGGTGGCTGGGGCCGGGGCCTGTAATGATTCGGGAATCCCTGTCAACAAGTATTCCACGGCCCTGTGAGGATTGTTGAACGCAGCTCTTAATGCAGCTTCGACTTGGGGTCTATCGTAACCCATTTCCATGATGTTCTGGATACTGGCTTCTCTTTCGTCGCCCTGTGTGAAATCTGACGACACTCCAGCGGCGGGGGCTGCTGGGGCCTCCGTTGGAGCTGGCTCTGCTGCTGGAGCTGCGACAGGAGCCGCTTCTGGGGCTGCGGCTGGAGCAGTTTCTACAGGCGCCGACTCTGGGACTGCGGCTGGGGCAGCCGCTGGTTTCGCTTTGGAAATCATGAAGATAATCGAGTCTCCTTCTTTAACTTTGAACGATTCCAACGTCTTATCATCTTGCAACACCTTCCCGGAGTAAACAAACTTCAATTGAGATGCTTCAACGCCCTTTTCGCTGGCAAGTTTCTCCTTTGCCTGTAATACCTGAATTCAATTAGTATGGGCCCTGACTAGTTATAATACGTTCACATACTGTTTCGGAAGAGTCAACCTCAACCGGGACTTTCTGCTTCTTGAAATCTTTAAATATCACCTGCATCTCGCAATTGTCTAATCGATGATGATAAATGAATGAAAGATGCCGTTTTGGTGGTGTCGATATTCAGAAATAACTATGTTTTCTTCTTGCCTGTTTTTTGTTTTTTTGGCGGTTGATGGGTTTTTTTCGCTGATTGATCTGTCAGTGGCGATCGGGTTTTTTTCTTTTTTTGTCGTGCGAATCTACAAACTCTTTAAACTCTTATCGCTAAATGATCTCTGGTTGCTAGCTCATCTGCTTCTACAACTTTGTTTTAGGTGCACTATTTTAGTTCTTCAGCAGTGATGTCACGAAGATTCAGATCGTCGGGAGTGAAGGGCCCCAACTCCGCGTTGACGGAGTTTTTGCGAAATGAGGGTATCACAGACGCATTCAGAGAGCGACGCCAAAGAGAAGACCAAGCTGGGGAGGAATCTACTCCAGAGATCGATGATGTAGAACAAGTTGAAGAACCAGTGGCGACTCGTCGAAGTACGCGTGCTCTGACAGCCGCACAGGCAGAAGAAGTCGCCGAAGACGAAGAAGATGCCAGCTGGGAGAGGGAAGTACGAGTTGCTGCAAGAAGAAAGAGAAGAGCCGGTGGATTTCCTAGTGACGATGATGATTCCGATGATGACGACGACGATTTTGAGGACGACGATGATTTGAAGAAAATGAAAAAATTTGGTGAATTAGACACCTGTGTAGACTGTGGCGATGAATTTAACTTATCGGTGTACTCGCGGTATGATAATAACAAAAAGGGCTACTTGTGTGAATCGTGTAATGAGGTGGTGAAGAAACGCGAGCGTCAGGCACGCCGAAATCAGTTGAACGCTCGAAAGAAGAGGAAAAAGTTGGCCGAGGCCTTGCTAAACAAGTCGGAGGTGAAGATTCCCTCGCTACAAGACATATGCATCAAAACCATCACCAAGAACATTGATGAAGTCGAGGTGTTGGGTGATATCGGCCAGGTAAACATGAATAAGATCTCCAGAATCCTCTCTAAGAATCGATCTTTAAATAACTCCACCATCACCTTGTTTCTAAACCCCAACCTAAAGTCTCTAGAGTTCTGGGACTGTTCGAATGTCGATAGCGATTCTCTAAGTAAAATCGCGTCCTACTGTCCTAATCTTGAGTCACTCACGTTATTTATGTGTGGACAACTACATAATGACAACCTTTCTTATTTCAAAACAAACCTCCCTCATCTCACAGAGCTTTCCTTGAATGGACCGTTCTTGATTAGTGATGTGATGTGGCAGGATTTCTTCGAAGAAGCAGGCGCCAACCTTACGAAATTCGAGGTGAGAAACACTCATCGATTCGGCAATGACTCGCTCATTAGTCTTTTGGAGAATCGTGGCTCCAAGCTTACTCTGCTTAAACTCTCACGATTAGATGGTATCGACTCTCAAGCCGTATACGAGTTGCTCCCTCATTATCTTGGTACCTCCACCCTCACTCATCTTGAATTGTCGTATCCTTACAGAGAAGATCTCATTTCTGATGATTTACTCATCAATGTTCTCTCCATCACCGGTGAGTCGCTTCGGTACTTAAACGTAGATGGCTGTTCAGAATTAACAGACAAGTTTCTCTTGGAAGGTCTTACCATGTTCTGCCCTAATTTAACCTCCTTATCAATGAGAAACCTCGAAATGGTCGGCGACGAGGGCTTCGCTAAGGCATTCTCCAATTACTCCCACGTAAATAGCGGAGGCTTGATAAATGTTGATTTGACAAAGTGTACCAATTTGGGTGATGATGCGGTTTATCAACTATTTCTACATTCAGCACATACCATGGTGGAACTTACAATAAATTCTCTCGACAAGATTACAAAGGATTTTTTACTTCAAATATTCACAGACGATTTGCACCCTTCCAAAGTTGGTATCAAACAAGCAATTGAAGACGAGATCAGCAATCAGCGAAAATTCTACTCCAGAATTCAATTCCCCTATCTAACAAAATGGGACATTGGTTTCGTGAGAGCTGTAGATAATGAGTTGCTCTACTATATCAGCTCTTTCTGTCCTAAACTTAAGATTTTGGAGGTTTACGGTGATAACAAGTGTAACAGTAATGCTAAGATAAAGAATCAGCTTATGGTCATTGGCCGGCAACACGATACCATTTGATTACTGTCAATATATACATAACAGCTATTGAACATTATATACATCTATATTACACATCTTTGGGGTATGGTATTGGCAACGAAGCCTTCTCAACATTCTTGAACGATGGCAATGGAGGAACAACAGTCTTGTGGGAGTCCAAAGAGATCCAATTACCTTCGCTCATGATTTTATTGGTGATTTCGGGAGTAGATTCAACTATTATTCCCGGATGATCAGCATGTTTCTTTGCCAAATGAATCACCTCCTCTTTTTTATCCACTTGTGAATATTGACGAGACCCTCTTGCCAACTTGGACTCTTCCAAACCTTGAATAACGTAATTATTCGCTGCCACTCTCTCTCTTGCTGATTTATTTATCGTGAGGGAGTTAGAAATATCGTTATCGTAAAATATTAATGAATCATCAGGTCTTCCTAGTTGCTTCAAAGAAGCACCGAAATTTGCACTAATGATGTCAAAATTTAAATCCACCAAACTATCAACAACTGATTTTGGTAGACTTGTACTGGTTTTAATATATTCAATGATATTCTTAGCGTTCAAGAAATTACCTTCAATCAAGGCCTCATATTCAAGGTAGAACTTCCAAAAGAGCGTCGACCTTCCTACTTCGGGTTCTTTATGGAATCTGTTGAAGAAGGTTCTTAGTTTTTTTGGTGTGTTAGTATCTGAATTGAGCTTGTTGTAATTCAAGTAAGCCGCTATAACGACACATATAGCGTCACCATTCAATAATTTTTGGAAAGCTGAAATATATGAAGGTTTCAAATCAAACTTCACCACTTTTTTCTCATCATCCTTGGGCTCGGTCGACTCCTTCTTATACCGGTCTATTCGTTCAAAATAGTTTGTTATGAGCTCCTCAAGGACCTTTTCGTACATTGGCACTGTCATGGACCACAATCTGACAGTTTTGGTGATTGCTTCAAGGTAGTGGTCTTTAAGAAACAACTTCTTGTTGTTAGTCCCGCCAAATAATTTGATTAGATCAAGTAAGTATTCGTTGGCAATGTCAAATTTATCGTTGTTCATAAGAAATGTGACATAGTTGTAGCGTATGAAATTTTGATCGAGAGGAACGAATGTGAAAATGGCCCTGTTGTAGATATCTCCGGCTTTTTCGAACCTATCTTCTCCTTGGTAGTGGAAGTGAATGTAAGCCAAGTACTTGAGCCAGAACTTGCTGGAGAGACAGTTTGGTACTAAGCATCTTTCGAATAGTTGAGTGATGATCTTATGCTGCTCTTCAACATTCTGAGCGTTCAAAGCATTGATTTCGTAGTCGAGATACTTCGTCCATTCTTCCGATTGCTTATCTATTTCATCTGCTAATCTTGGTGAAAAGTCAGCGACAGTAATGGTAGACTCGTAGTTCCATTTTACGTTAACCAATGCCTGGGTACGAGAAAACACCGTGTGAGAATATTCGTCGATTATTTGGTGTTTTTCCACTATGGAAAGATCTGAAACCGAGGATTTCCCATATTTCTCGAGGTATTGTGCCAAAGCACCTTCGTCAATCACCTGCTCGATTTCATGGTCCTTATTCATTTCACTGAACGTCTTGTAGTATCGGGCATACTGATATAATGGGATCTTCACCAATCTTTTGTAAATGTTCAACAAATTCACATCATTACCAGCTTCAAACGCAATGTAAGCGTCCCATAATGGGTCAGAATTGAAATGGTAACCAAGATAATTCACACAGTTTTCAAATTCTAGTCTGGTAATTTCTTTCTCTTCCTCTCCCTTCTTTTCTGATACCAAAGCATTTAAGTAGTCTAACCAGAGTTCTACTGAGTACGGAAACACCTGTATAGACTTCTTTAGTACTTCAATTGACGCTTCAACTCCGTTCAACTTATACTCCATCACCAGGAACCTTCTCCAGTATTCAGAAAGGTAGGGAAATCTCGCTAGTAGCTGGGAGTAAGTTTGGTTTACCGTCAGCTTGAACTTCAAGTCTATCTTGTTCTTATCCGCGTCGGCATATCGTTGGTCATATCTGTCGTCAAAGTGCTTGAGATAAACATCCCAGTAGTCGAGGTTGTTAATGTTCTGTTTAACTGCTTGTTGAACCTTGTCCCATAGTTCTTCCGAGGTTTTTGAGTTGTCAGCGATTTCTGTGGCTTCTGGTTCCTCCGACGAGAGGTCCGACGGCAATATGACGTCGTCACTGAGCATGGGGGAAAGAGATGAGCGTGTGTATTTGACTTTGATTTTGATTTTGAACTTGAATTTTTCACACTGAAAAAAACAAATCCACATTACCTACTCTTCACCATATCTTCCCATATATTATGACTAGGTCAGATCTTGTGACGTATATAAGACCGTATGACGTCCCCGAGAATAGTCACAGTACATTGCTATCATTGTTAAAGGAAAAGGGGAGAAGAGCTGGAGTTGAATCTACAACTGTTATTCCCGTATTGAAAACCAGCGATGTTGACGGCATTGTGAGAAACAACACCACCAAAGTGACTAGTGGTGCAAAGGCTCCGAGTGGAGATGGAAGTAAGAACGCCAATGCGCCGGAGCAGGATAATAAACAACAGGATGAAACTGATGAGATGGAGGTGGAGGAAGAAATGACTAGATTTGTTCCTCTAGAAGACTTGGTCCCCACCAATTTGAAGCAGGAAGTAACCACGGTGTGTGTGAAGAGCTTCCCGAATGTGAAGGGACCTTCGATAGAGAAAATTATATCCATTCTTTTCGAAAAATCACCGTTTGGATCGTCCAAGCAGTTGTTCCAATGGAGTATGCTAACAAATGAACATACTGATGATCGATACATTTATATACGATTTTACAGTATAGACGTGGCCAAGTGGTTCATTTACAATGCTAAGAACCCTATGAGTCAAATTTCCGATAAAATCTCCATTGTTGCTGATATTTCTGTTGATAACTATTTAGAAGCGCCCAGTGAAGATAAGAACAGTGATTTCAGTCAGCAATTGGTGCAAATACGGCGTATTTTAAACAATAGCAAGAACCATGAGAGTAGCTCCAAGAAAACAGGGTTGGAAGACTTGGATGAAGTGATGCAACACTATAATACTTATACTGTAGAACAGAGTGAATTGGTGGATGTGCCCAAAGATTTGAAGAAGAAGATTGTGAAGGATATCATCAAATTCCGCTCCAAAGTTTTGACCATTGAAAAAGACAGACGGAAACGAGAGATTGAACTCGAAAGAAGAAAAGCGAAGAGCCGCTTGCAAATGATTTTCGAAGGTATCAAAGAAACTGCTGCGGTCGAGAAAGGTGAAGACGAAGTGGTGGAGGCTGAGGAAGAGGACGGGGAAAGTTTGGAGGATAAAATGGATGAAGAGGAGTTTTTAAAGTATATCGAGCAAGAAAAGAAGAGGGTGATGGAAGAAGAATATGCAAAAAGATTGGGGTTCTTACTAAATAAAGAGCAAACAGAAAAAGTTCCTTTAGTGGAAAGATTGAGTAAATTAGTTAATTATGAAAACAATTTGATCGACAATAAGTTTGTCTACATTGAAGAGTTCCGAAACTTCGATGATTTGAATGTGGAATCAATCACCAGCAATATCAGCAAAGCCTCCAGATATAAGTTGAATTACACAAATCATTCTGAGTATATAAGGTTGAGAAACAAAGAAAGGGCGAGAGAAGAAGAATTGGATGCTACTGAAGAACTCAAAGAACTGGCCGAAGCCGAAAGTGTTCAAGCCGCCCAGAAGTTTATATCGTCTTTCAGGAATAACCAGTCCAAAGCTGAGGTCGAAGCCGAAGTTGCAGCTGCAAGTGAAGAAGTGGTTGAAGCTGTGGGCCCAGAAGATGCCGAAATGGTCATGAATGTAGCTATCTCCAACTTATCCGAACAACAGTTGCAATCGATTAATGACAAGATTGGTGAGCTCATTGAAGAATACCTAGGAATTAGAGAGCTGGTGTTGATAGATTTCATATTTGACTTCATCAAAAGGAACAATTTGACTGCCAAAGAAGAATTAATAAGCGAATTGGATGAAACGTTGGATGAAGATTCGGTTATCGTGGTGAAGGACTTATGGAACTTCATCATCGAATTGACGAAGTAATGAACTAAGTAAATAGATTTGTACTCAACTTAATAAATCACGAGACCATTGATGTACAGCTGCTGGTATTAACAGCAAATTCACTATAAGAAAAAAAGAGATTTGACTGCTAACATATTGTAAGTATTAAACCTTGCTATAACATCTCTCAATTTCCATCTTCTAGTACATAAGTACGGCGTCAAATTGGCGATATCTCGGGCCAACTTATCGATATTTCAAGATTCGTATCGTTTACAGTTCGCTATACAGTAGATTGTTTATTTTTGATCAAAACAAGTTGCTATTTGATATCTTCTATGTTTTGAAACGTATTGTTATGAAACAATGATGCTATTTATGAGAGTTGATTTTTTAGAAAGCCCATCCTAAAGAGTTAGATGCATTAATTGGTTGAGAAATTTCCACACTTCTACGATTCGCCGAATCTAGACCATCAACCGATATATTGTCAATAGGACTCATACCGATTCTATTGAAGATAGCGGAAAATCTCGACGATCCTTGCATAGATGAATGGGACATTCCAATGTTACTTTCCGAATCGGATGGGGGCAAAGTAACACTTGCATTTTGTTTCCTGTATCTCTTGAATAATAAAAGCATCAATGACATATAAACCCCACATCCTGCAGCTGCTCCAACGGCGATTCCTGCAACTCGACCTTTGTTTTGTACTGGATTATTCTCGGATTCGGTGGTACTATCGACGGAACCGGTGTTCGTGTATGGTCTACTACTAGAGCTGGAAGAACCTCCATCACTATCGGTGTCTAATCCAGTTAATGGGATTCTGTTATCAATTAATCCTGCCAATGTAGACTCAATCTCATCGGGATTGTGATAAAGTAGAGACCCTTCATTTTGGATGTATTCTGCCAATGTACTGACAGAATCAGATGGGAAGTATACTTCAGCAACAGTAATAGTGTAGTCAATACCTGAAGCGGTGAATGGAATTAATCTTTTTACGGAAACATCTTTATAAGAACTACCATCGGAAAATGGATAAGTCAAAGCAGCAGGCAAGTATTGGAAAATTTGTGCCGATGATAAAGCATGATTGACAACGAACGGATAGTTCAATTTTTCTTTGAAACCAATGTAAACAACTTCATAGTCATGACCTACAGAAGCTGTGGTGGCTGGAGTAATGGCTTTTGGTAATCCACTAGTTTCAGATGGAGAGCTTGTAGTACCAGTGTTTTGAGGTTCGCCTTTTCCGGAGGTGGTGGCGGCAGTAGTTTCTTGAACTAATTGCGATGGTAACCAATCTGCAGTTTTCGATGATGCGGTATTAGCAACACCAGTGGTGACATCAGGACTTACAACTGAACCACTTCCAGTGGGTGTAGGAGCAGTAACAATGGAGGAAGAAGTTACATCACCTGTTCCTACAGGTGTAGCACTAGAGACAGTAGCAGCAACATCAGTGGTTTTATCAACTGATTCATGACCACTTGCAATAGCGGTCTCTGAAGCGGTTTCTGCGGTTTCAGTAGCTAAGGTACCCGAAGCTTTAGAATGAAAAGTAGCTGATGAGGCATCATCCAAAGAAGAAACAATGGTACCAGCAGTAGCTTCAGTTCCAGAAGTTGATACCGCATCACCCGAAGTAGTATCTGACTCGGTGATAGCAGCAGCTGACTCGATTGGAGTTCCAGAAACCGATGTGGTTGATTGGGTGGTTGGAGTAGAAGTAAGAGTTCCTGATATTTCAGTACTTGCTGAATCTGTAACAGCAGTAGTGGTAGGTAATTCCGAAGATTCAGCAGTAGTATCACTGTTGTCTGATGGAGTGGCAGCGGTGGTCTCAGAAAGTCCAGAATTCACAGCAGAAGCTAACGAAGTAGTCGACTCAGAGGTGATTTCACTATCGGTAGGCAACACCAAAGTACTGGAGCTCAAGGTACTTGAGGAAACACTCAAAGTAGATGAAGAGCCAGAGGCGGAGGAAATATCAGTTTCAGTTGCTGATTGAATGGTAGGTTCTGTACCACTGGTAGTAGTTGAAGAGGAACTAAGAACAAGATCAGAAGTACTTACAGTACTAGAAGTTGCTGTAGGTGAAGCAGCAGAAGCAGTTTCCGAATTCAATGTTGGTGTGGTAACTGTTTCCGAAACCGATGCTGGTGTGTCAACTGTTTCTGAAGTCGATGTTGGTGTGGTAGCTGTGTCTGGTGTCGATGTGGGTGTGGAAGTTGTTTCTGAAGTCAGTGATGGGACTGTTAATGGAGCTGCAGCTGAAGTCAACCCGGAATCCACTGAGGATGCAACTGATAAAATTTCACTAGAGTAACCATCGTTCAAAGAAGTGGATGAGCCTGTGGTAGGCGATGCAAGCACTAGGGATGGGGTATTTGTAGAAGAGGTAGTTTCAGAAGACAACTGAGTGGTGGTTGGTGAAGCAGTGATTCCAGAAGTCACTTGTCCAGTTGAGGCTTCACCAGTAATTGCTGATCCCACTAACGCTGCTGTTGCTTCAGAAGTCGTTTCTGATGTTCCACCAGACGTCGTTTCAGTTTTGTCTGAAGTAGTTGATCCAACAGCGGTGGTGTCTGATGATAATTCAGTACTTTTTGCAAGAGCAGCAATTGATGTGGTAGAAGAAGAAGTTATGGTATTAGTAGAGCTTGACGTTTCCCCGGTTGGAGAAGAAATAGAGCTCGAAGATGTGGTAGAGGATTCTGAGCTGATTTCAGCAGTGGAAGCATCAACAAGGACAGTTGAAGATGCTGACGATGAACTACTAGTAATTGAAGTAGTTATTTCAGCCGCATCTGTGCCAGAAGTAGTACCGTCTGTTGTAGTACCATCTGTTGCATCTGTTGTAGTACCATCTGTTGTAGTACCGTCTGTAGTAGTAGCACTGGAACTTACTGGTTTGTCTGTAGAGGTTGTGGCTTCTGTCGATCCATCAGTGGTTGTAGCAGCTGAAGAGGTTTCGTTGGAATTTGAAGAGGCATCGTCATCTTCGGCTGCAGCACTAGCGTCGACACCGACATCTAAAGCAGCTGAAGAAGTGGCAGCTTCGGTGGGCGATATTTTCTCTGTAGGAGTAGGTGAAGTTGTCTCCTCTGTAGGAGTAGGTGAGGAAGTTTCCGCCGTGTGCGTCGATGTTTCAGGTGTGTTGGATGAAGTCTCAGCATCAGTAGTAGAAGTCTCTTCATCGGCAGGACTTGATGTATCAGCCTGGGAAGTAGTAGTCCCGGTACTTATAGTTTCAGTAGCTGCGGTGTTGGGTAAAATAGAAGAACTTGAATGGGTAGTAGTGGTCTTACTAGGAGTAGTCGGAGATGTTCCTTCATCAACCGTTTGTCTATTTTCTGAAGCACGTTCAGTATTGAACGGGATGGTGGAAAAATAAGTGAATGGGTTAAACACAGGAGTTTCGGTTGAAGAAGTATGTCTGGAGGAAGTTGGTGTTGG
Organism: Isabelozyma rhagii; assembly: GCA_003708185.3. NCBI lineage: Eukaryota > Fungi > Ascomycota > Pichiomycetes > Serinales > Metschnikowiaceae > Isabelozyma > Isabelozyma rhagii. The sequence goes on along the minus strand of PPNO03000011.1, from coordinate 200,045 downwards.
AGGTACATCATCATCATCATTTGATCTTCTTCTAGAAGCAGATTCTTGAGAATCAGTGCTGTCTCTTTTCACTAATTGGACGTCATTGTTTTTTACATTAGTATCTTGGGCAATAGATAATGACGATAAATATGATAAAATGAGGATGGAATTAACCAAGGTTAATTTAATATTGGGAAACATAATTTAGAACATAAATAAAAGGGTATGATGAAATGAACAGTGGTGAAACGATTGGTATACTATATTGAAAATAAAGGGAAATTAAACGAGTGGACAGACAATTTAAAGGGACTTTTTGGAAATGTAATATATCACCTTAGTCAAAAAGGGTATCGATTTGAAGGATTGTAATAAGTTTTCTTCTCTCCAAGTGAACGACAAATGGGTATTCTTTTAGGATATTCCTCGGAGGATGAGTGACCCTAACGAATCTAAAACAACAAAGGCAATACAAGAATCAAAGATTAAAAAAAAGTTTTGCTTACAACAAAAAAGAAGAAAGGAAGAAGAAAAAAAAAAGGATTACGAGGGTATTAAAAAGAGGTGTGATAGTCCTCTGATGTTATTATTGTTTGTTGTTTATGATAATAGGCTTTCCCACTGTAAATTTCCCCCCGAAAGAAAAAAAAAAAAAAAAAAAGAGACCACAGAAAAAAAAACTAGAAAAAAATATTCAAAATAAGGAAAAAAAATAAGAGCAGAGAACAATAAAAGGGTGAAATAATATCTTTCTTGTCCGGGTCGGCAGCCTTTAAACTCAGAAGAACTCCAAAACACCAATTGTAGATTTACTAACATGGCAGAGGATGTTTTACCACAAAAGGGAGTTTTAACTAGCACGTTACCACCATTAGACGGGAGACAGGCGAAACTGCGAAATAGGTTTCAGATCGAAAAATAACCCAGATCTGGTTACGCCGTGGCGTGGTGTAGGGAAATCTAAATTTCACCAATGCCGCCTCTTCGGGGCAAAAAGATATAACAGTGATGGCTCTTCATCCTACAGTCTATGAGTACCCCTGATCAACCTCCAATTACTGCTGTTGAAGGATCTATTGTATTTGTTGCAGACGAGGACCATCATGTATGGGGTGCTCACAAAAGGCAACGTTGTTTTAGTGGTCTGGAATGTTTTTTTGTGGCTTTTCTTTTGTTAGCAACCTTATTGTGCTCGATTTAATTCTTTTCGTCTTTAAACAAAAGAAAAATTTGAGATCAGCGTTTACGATTTCATGCATTCCACAAACGTGCATGAACTACATACAGTATCCCATCACCATCTCTGGACTTAATCCATTCTAGACATTAAGCGGGGCCACACGTTCCATGCCATTCTCGATCATTACACTCGTCGAAGACAGCAAGTCATCACCACATTTACTTCACCCGTCGGCTAGCGGTGTTATTTTAGCCCTTGTCGCAAAGTTTTTCGACGTTTTATTTTTCAACCTGCACTGCCAAAAAATTATTCATGTACTTCTCACGTCATTTCCCATATGGTGTGAAATCCATCCAAATCCATCATCATGGAGCCTATATCAGTTCTTGATCCCTTCAACATGTCTTCCGATGCGCTGTACTACTGAATCTGATTGTCTTGGTTCATGACTGTTTTACAGGTGAATGAAGACAATCTCACGGTGTCACAAACACCTCTGCTACTATTTTTTTTGTTCCTAAAACGGGGTCTATTTTTTTTGCACTGTTTACCATTTAACTTTTCGGCTAAAGCACTAGAACACGGTACCTACTTTTTCATGCCTGCCTCGCTGACGCTATTCTAGAACCTAATCTTGTTGTATAATGAGATTTGGAATCTACAATGGGGTGCTTTTTGGAAAAAAAAAAAGTACATCTCCATACCTACTATCTACGGTATACCTCATCCCCTTTTAGGCAGTTGTTTCGATAACTCCTTAATGTGGGTTAATGTTTCGTAGTTAAGAATGTGTTGTAATGTCTACATAGGAAACTGCGATCTGGGTCCTCTCCTACTACTACCGCGCCTCTCTGTCGCCCTCTATCTCTCTTGCTGTCTTCGGCCAACTTCTCATTGCTACGCGAAATTTCACTGTGCGACCATTTATGAAACTGCGGGTAAAAAGTTAACCTAAGGCTTCGATTTTATCTTGGACTTCTCGTTTCTCTCTGGTTTAGCTTCACCCTTCCTTTGACACATCGGGCTGTAGTCGACTATCCCTTCCATGCAATCGGCTATTTCGATTTCAAAAATTTATTATCTACTGCTTTCAGAATAATAAATTAAATGAGTAAATCAACCTTCTCATTTCTCCTTATTAGTAAAATTGTCTTCATAATTTCTCCCGATTCTGTATATTGATTAGATCTTCAATTGGCTGTAAGCTCCTCAACGTAAATTGCACAACCAGAGTGATGAGTAATCATCGTTTTGAAATCGACATATCCGCATCCGTACACCAATTATCTGAATCTATTATTTAGCTATATTTCACGTGATTTGAGATTCCAAATTTGGAGCAATGATTTTTAATGTCTTCTGTGTATGCCGACGTAGTTTCAATAGTAATCAAAGTTCTAAAGAGTTCACCTTTTATGTATGAGTCATTACTATGAGTAGATGTGTAAGGTGTTTTGTAAACCTTTCACTATAAACAACTTAAGACTTATTCAAATGTAAGCCGAAGTAAATTAAGAATCCTGTTTCAAAAGAAACTAGATATTCAAGATAAATGCATAATAGCGTTTACATAGAAAATGGAATAGACAAGGAATTAGTATCAAAACATAAAGTAAACAGTGGCATATTAGAGTAAAGCTGTCAAATGACATTTGAAATGTACGGGTTTAAGTTTGATCATGTGATTACCTTTACTTCACCACATCCGTACATTCGAATTTCGCCATCTTGTCTCAAACTCTTCTACACCATGACATCCAGGGTAAGAAAGGTCGACAGATCGCTTTTGGACCAATCTACAGTTGAGATTGATCTCTCGTCCCAGTTCTTGGACACTGATGACCAGGAACTATTCATCAATCGGCTAACTGTGGAGAATGAGTTGCAATATAAGAATTCAAAAAAGTACCTAAACTTGTTAATACTAATCGAAATCCCCATAATACTATACTATCTTAACTCCAACATCTTTAAAGTAAGCCTGGAAAGAAACACATTGTCCTTTTTGATCCTTTCCAATCTAATGACACTAATGAACTCCTTAAATCAAACCTCCAAAATACGATCAATTCTTGTGGCCAGATTGCTTAATCTTGGTTTAGGACCCCATTCAATTCTGGTGAGACTCACCAAAAAAATATTGACTCCAAATGGTGTGAACTTCTTGAACGTTTTAATCAATTTTCAGATTTATCATCTCTGTTACATCAATTGGACTAAATCAACTGAAACCGGCATTTTTATAATTTATCTTCTATTCAATTTTCTATCATTGTTTAATTTGGTGATGTTGGTTTTCATAAATAGATGGTTCAAAAATATATCTGGGGACTTACAAGATCTTAGTAATTTGAAGTATAAATTCAAAACAGTATAGCTTTAAATAAATGTTAAGTACACTAAGTAACTCTTTTGGGAGTCGTATTAGTTTTATCAATTTTTTTGAAGATTTTAGTTCTCGCCTCAATCGTAGTCAAAATTTAAACTGAAGTTCACGATCTTCATCGCTTTTTCGGAAAAAACGTAATTTTTTTTACAAAACTGCAATATTGGTATTTTTACACGTTTCTTAACGGTATAAAAGCATATATATCTATAGTTGAGCTAATTTTCCAGGAATTATGAGATGGACCTAGACTAGAAACAGACTCTGACTCTAGATGGACTTAGACTATAAAGTCCTATTTGGAGCATTCAGCCTGCATAAATTGATGTCAAACTTTTTTTTCTGTGCGTTACCGAGAAAGATTCTATGCAAGATCGGAAAAACAGATCGTTCCCAATATGTGAAGCTGGAAAATGGTTCCAAGCCCTAAGAAAAGTTCACGAGAAGATAGTGCAATATAGTAACTCGTAGACGTAGAGTAACCTAAAAACTGGAAATTGGAAAAAGTCCCTGCAAACGGGATAGTGACCTAAAACACACTTGAAACTGGGCAGTTTATGCCATGAGCATCCTTTTGAGGCAGACCAGATGTGTAGCAAAATTTACTGGAACCAGGAATGAGCTAAGCAGAAGGAAAAATTTTCACTTCGGGTATGAAGGCAGAAATGACCTTTTTTTTGTTGTTACTATTTTTGGGGCAGACTATATCTTGATCACAAAAAATTTTCGAAGCTAAAGGAGATTCGAGGATTGCTAATCTTCTGACTCAAAAGCAAGGCTCTAGATCGAAACAGTACCCAGCTAATTTTAGCTAGGGGTGGGTACTCATCATAAACACCTTCGCCGAGTTTCGATACATTGCAAATTGGTACAAAAGCCGTTAAGAATTTTTCACCCAACATTCTAGAATGTCATAGAAGGTGGGTTCTCGCAGTTGCCCACTTTAGTGCTATCTAAGGGGTCGTAGGGGCGGTAAGGACTTGCCCTTGAAGGTCTTTACCACACATTACTAAATTGGAAGCAAACATTGTACCTCCAAGCAAAATCATGAGTAAATCCCGTGATGGAATATCGTGGAAAAAGTATGGAAACGCACAATCAAGTTTGTCTGAGATCTGAAAAAAAAAAAAACATGCGTCATCCCGATTTTTTTTCAACTTTAATTCCGAGGGGAGCTCAGAAAACGTAAGATGATTTCTAGACTCTTGGTCGGAATTCATTGGAGTTGGCTGCGCTCGCCTGAAACATTGTCTTTCTTTCTTGGCCCCACAAACTGGGCCCACCTAGAGTTAGAGCATTTCGCCCGAATAAACTCATCACATTAAGGTTGAGAAATTTTCACAGAGAGGAGAAACCCCTCCCTCATTGGGCGTTATTCGGCCTATCTTCCCATAGGACCGAAAAGGGTTGTTGGTAATTGTGATTTTTAGTTCTTGTCCTGTAGTATATTTGTTGGAGAAAAACTTTCATCGATTTTGACTCTGATTTGCTACATCAGATGGTTTTCTATGTTATAGGTTAAAAAAAGTCGGCTGAGGGTATTGTGTCCCTTGATTCTGATCAGATAAAAAAATTTTTTACCCATCAAAAGCTAATGCGAAGGTTTAAGGAACCAAAAGTAGCTTAAATTTGCCAAAAGTAACGGTAGTACTCTAGCAGTGGATGATGCAGTAGCAGGGTGGAGATACCTGCAAAGACAACGAAATTCAGACACGGTATAGATCGAAGTTGAAATGTGATAGAGAGAAAAGTCACAATTGCGACAATTACCCCAACCGTCCCGCTTTACGATCCATTTCTCGAGAATTTTTCAGGAAAATTTGTCCCTGTTTCTGAGTAACATCCCCACCCACCTACCCCTCTACAGTAGTGGTTATATGTTTAACCAGATACTACTAGACATTGAGAATGTAGACAAGCAGTGGTCATTGAGGATGGAAACAGGCAATGTGAAAAAAGCCTTATTGGAATGTAGAAGGCTATTACTTTGCAGCTGCCACTCTATACCTTATTGGGGAAGTAAATTACTCAAGGTAGTGAACGTCACTTAAGCTGTAGCAAATGGTAATCTTTTCCAAATCGGGATTGAAAGGCCACCTCATACCAGGAAAAATTTTCCTGGTGTAGAAGACGTGACAGGTACCGGTCGGAAATTATGGCACCGCACGTGATCACCGGCGGTTCCAGGTTAGACGGCTGCAAGAAATCACCTGAGACCGGGGTTTGATCTACAATACGTCAAACTCTCAACCGTCTGATCTAGACCGGAAGCTATGGGGAGACATTCTTGGGATGGGCTATGATGGATACTTCACAACCTGAAGGGTTGCCAAACAAACTCAAAGTCCTGATTACTGGTCCTCGTTTGTGAGCCCACTGAGCTATATCTAACGTGCTATTCACAAATAGGAGAGAGAGACCCTTCTGGAACGGACCCAAAGCCATGTGGTGGTGCGACGGAGCGAAAACGTTTATAGCAATAACCGGAAAACACACCACAACGTTGCCCCCATCGGCGACCCATTTCAACAGCGTGGGCCCGGTTCCGATGCCTGTGAGTCGAAGCATATTGCCGCTGGTGGCCACGAGTTCCAGTGTCGTGGGGAGGAGGGTACGGATTGACAATCGGCGCACCGGAGCCTAGCTAACGGTCACACGATACTTCTCCTCATTTTGCAGGTGGCCAAAAGAGCCTGGCCAAAAGAGCCTGGCCAAGATTGCTAACCAGCTAAGCAAGCAGTTATTGGCAAAGTTCTACGGCGGTCCAGATGTGCACGGAGAACAATACGGGCTGTAACTACAGTGTAGGATACAGTAGAATCAAGTAGAACATCGTATAGTACTGAATAGTGGCGTATTTCCAGTAGAAGAAATAAGTACCTTGCAGCAAGAATATGTATAAGACGTGGGCCCAATTTGAATCTAGATGGCCCCTAATTCAGGCGACGGTGGCCATAGAACAGAATAGAAGCAACCCCAAATCCGGCCGAAAAAGCGTGCGTTCGGCCCCCGTGATGGAGGTTATACCCCGAAACACGAACCAGGAGCATGGCCCCAAAATACACCGGATTAGGCAATTCGTAGACATGATTTTTACGGGACAGGTACGATACAACGTGTGGTGAATAACGGTGATGCTGTGGCCACAAAATTAATGCGGAGTACACGTGCAATGATCATATATGCGGACACGGTGACAGAAAAAATGAGCAACCACAAGTGAGTCACTAGAAAATCGCCCTCGGAAGTTGTGGAGAGCCAAAAAAAGTGGTGGTGGTGGTGGTTGATGACACACCATGTGGGAACAAAAAGGTGGCATCCGACAAGTCGGAAGTAGATCCGGAAAAGAAAGACCCTCACAGTTTCAGGAAACAAAACTAGCAAATGGCGACCATGACCGTGACCGAAACTGAAATTCTGGTGGGTTATGGGACAAACAGTGGCTGAAATTTGAGAACCCCCCTCATACAACTACCCTCGGAAATACGCAAAACAAAAATGGATATGAGTGAAACACCTCTCTAAAGTGAATTTCCAACCACACTTTTTGCTGCTGCGTGTAGATTGCTGTAACCACCTTTTTTTTTTTTTTTAAATTTTTTTTTTTTTTTTTTTTTTATACCTAAAAAATTTTTGATGTATACAAATTTCTAACTTGATATAAATAAACCCTTAACCGCTGAAATTTAAAAAAAACCTTTTCATACGTTTCACATTTCAACATTTATTACTTATATATCAACTAATATTTACCTGAATTAGTGTTTCTGGTACTTTCAGATCCATTTATCATCAGGTTGCAATAATTGCAAAATAAAAGAAAAAAGATCGAAAGTCGTTTGGCACGTTTTCCACTCACTGCATTTTAATTATCAGTCATCAACAACCACCACATTCATAGCATATAAATATGTCTGACATTGATTTCGCCTTCAATAACTACTGTATTGCTTGTGACAAGTTGTGTCCTGCAAACTCAATCTACTGTTCTGAATCATGTAAAGCCACAGACGAATACCAATCATCATCAGTGATAGAACAGGTGCATCAAGACAATCACCAACATCATGACCATGAAACCCATGCTCATGAATTGGTTTCTCCATTATTGACTCCATCACTATATCAACATAACAATTATTCCCTTAAGGGAAATGTGAAAACCACAAACCAAGATTTGAATGATTACTCGCCATTATTATTATCGTCCAAATACGATAGTGCTGATATTCATCATTTTGACTTGAACTACTCCATCAACTCATCAAACTACACCAATAACAACATAACCGACCATTTACCTTCTACCTCTCATAATTACCGAAAATGGTTGACTGCGTGTTTATGAACGCTCGATACTGTTGAATCCTGATAAAGGAGTAGTTACGAATAATGAAGAAAGTACTGGTGATTTCAGTCACGATGGTTAAGTTTTTTTTATACATAGTTATGGTTTGTTTGGGTTATATAGGTTTATAGAGATACCACTAATAAAATTTTTTAATAAAACTACCAGTGTAGAAGGTTACTATCTGAGTGCTCATGTAGTCAGTATTCTATGATCCAGTGGCCCATAGTAACTGTCGTTGTCAGTCTCCTTTTGACAGTTCCTAGCGGTCTATGTCAGGCTTCTTTGTCGGTTGTCTAAGACTATTGTAAATTGTGGAGCACCGTACTGAAAATAACTCCCAAAGAAGTAATCAGCTTAAGCGAATTCGCATTTGCGTTCATGACTAGTGTTGAAGCCAGCATGATCTGCGAAATAGGAGTTGGTGACCGAATAGTGGGGTTCATCTCGCTATTGTTGTTTCCACTGACGCCCATACCATGTAGCCTGTTTTGCTGGGACGCCGGTTTAGGAGAGGGGCCCTCTCCACTCGTAGATTGTTGGCCACCTTTTGCGGAGGCACGGATATGTTCTACCCCATAAAAAAATTGTCCGATCCAGATATTCCGGCATATATCGAATGTCTGCCGATTGGTGCTGTCAGTCAATTGGTTGTCTGGCCCAAAGTAACGCCACCTCTCCTCTGTCTGAAAAACTCCATCCAAAGCCAACAGCCACCTCGCCTACTTGGACAAGTTACCAGTAATAGTCAGTTGCTATTGCTAGACAAACACCCGTGCATCCCCATATCAGCCACCTTTAAATCACTCACCTTATCATTGCGCTCGATGTGCAATTTCAATGAGCGAAATACTACGGTTTAGGTGTTTAATCGCTCAGTTGGCCCATAGCGTAACTAGCTCCCTGTCTGAGCTATTTGAAATTCCGAATCAACTTATCTGAGCTGATTGATGTGTAGTTGTGGGTATTTTTTCTTTTGGCGCTTTCCCTTTCTAGTTAGTAGTTGCGTTGCGCGCAAATTGTTAGCTGACGGAGAACCCGCTTCGAAGTCCCTCTGAGAGCTGGATTCCGTCTATTTGAGCTAATTATTGCGGAAACTTCCTATTAGCTCAATGCTACAATCGGATTACATCCGGCTGAGCATATGACCGAGATTCGACGATAAACCGAGTTTGCAGGATTTGCAGCAGCTTGCTACAACCCTTCTTATCGAAATATTGAAGACTCTATCGTACGTTACCTAGTTCTTACCTAATGTGTTGGAGAGGGGGCTGTACCATCTACAATAGGATCCTTTCCTCTCTGGTCAATTTACAGGCCGTTTTTTGCAACTATTGAACGTGAGGGATTATCCCAAAAATAATATAGGGGAATTCACAATCCCTCATCTTCTCACCTGCACTTCAGTCTGAAAACCACATTCAGTCTGAAAACCAGACTCCCGTCAATGATCCGTTCGATCCACAGACCTATCAACAGCATCAACTGTCCCCCAAGCATAAGTCCTGTCTTCTTTCCCTGGTTTCCATAATTTTTAGTTCTCGCACGACCGCATGTCAAAAAAAAAAAAGCTGGAAAATTATCAACTTCAGCCATTAATCCATTTGACATCAACGACAACATGTTTGGGGCATTCAGATCATCGTTGACGTTGAGCGGAGGGTACTTGTGGAAGTTTGCTCCACGTATGTCACCCCCTCAAAAATATAGATTAAGACAAAGAATGAAACAAGTGGATTCCAACATTGAAGTGTTGTATCAATCATTATTAAAATCACCAGAAGGTACTACTACTGGGTACAAGAAGATCGACTACTTGAAATTTAAGTTACCTAAAGAGCATGAAATGTCTACCAAAGACAAATACACCACCTTTGACAAGAAGGTTAAGGGTTACAGAAAGTCCCTTCATAGAGTACCCAAATGGACCAAAATATCGTTCAGAGAAAACCCTGAATACTTTTAGCTGTTTAGTTAGATGCTGTATATAGCCAATAATGTACATATATTTAAGACGAAGTTGAATAATGTAGTGAATCGGAGTAGTATACAATAAATGAAATGTATGGAATCGGAGTAGTATACAATAAATGAAATGTAGTGAATCGGAGTATACAAGAAATGCAGTCAATCATGAAAAGTATACAAGAAATGAAGTGAAGTCGTAGAGATAATGCCTTGATGATCTCTTTGTCCGTTAACTAGCGTCTGGTGCATTTGACGAATCTTTGAGAGTAAACCAGTATTATTCTCCTGTAGAGTTGGTTATCTTTAGTTCTGTTCCCCCTGGTGTCACTTTGGTGCTAGCACCTTTTTTGTGTAGATGGCAGCAATGTATTCATACTGCTGTCTAGTTTGCTCTTAGGTCTATATCTCAGCTCCCGGGAGTTTGTCCCAGATATAATTCGTGATGAAATAATCACTATACTTTTCATCCACCTTTAGTACACTGGTTAGATCAGCAAATTTGTTGTAAATTATTAACTTGTCATTCTCCGATTGTTCATCTTCTCCTGACTCGAGTAAAACACCCAAATTCTTATACAAGTTTATCTTCATGATCTTCGAGTCGAAGTTACTGAGTAAGTTACTATTAATTGAATTTTCATTCTCATCAACTAAATCTTGTTGTTGTTTGGTTAAATTCACTTTTTCAATGTTCAAAGAATTTATTTGACGTTCTAGTTCATTCAATTTCTTTGCTAGACTCACTTTTAAATTGTCCAATTCTATCGATTTCTTATTCATGCTCTTAAATATGTTATCATGGCCATTGATTTTTTCACCTTCTTCTTCCCCATTCCCCAACGAATTCAACGTTTCCACCAACGTTGACGATTTTTGAAGAGCTTCGAATTCATCCCGAAGTGTCTTATATTCCCCGGATGCTTTTTTGATGTTGTTTTGGAGCACTTCTATCTTATTAGCTCGTTCGAGGTTGGTCTTACTTATGGTTTCTTCAATCCGATTCAAGGTGAGCAAGTCAGGCTCAATTTCAAAACTCTCGATCGAAGACTTGATCAACTCCTCTGGCTTCTCGTGCAACATGACGGGTGGAAGAGGAAGAAGTAGAAAAGTTGCAGCTTTGTTTTTGTTTTGTCTGAAGTAAATCCGTGCCGCGCTTGGTCTCAAAACAAAAACACCCGTGCACACCCGTACCATTTTCAAGCACCTGCCAAATCCGATAACTTTCAATTTTATCATTCATCTAAACACCATGAGTTATCCCAAGAAGAAGTCGTACGAGGAGGTGGAGCTAAATGTCAACCCCAACTTGCCTCCGTGGTTGATAACGCCTAAGGAAGAGCAAATTATTTTCGAAAGATGGAGAAAGAAGGCGTTTGCCAGATGCGATGATTTGATTAAAGCCTACGTGGAGTGTTCCAACAAGTACAGTAATCCATTAGAAGCCATGAAGCAATGTGAAGTAGCTAACAAAACATCGTTGGGATGTGTTGCAAAATATCAAAAGATGGAATATCTTGACATTGAGCGAGACATCTATATAAAAGAGAAGGCTGATAAGCAAAAAGTCTATCGTCAGCGGTTGAAAGAGTTACAAGAACTCAAACTGAAGGAAGAGGCTAAAAATTGATGTACATAATCATTTCTGTAAATAATAAAGAATAAGAAGCTTTTGAGAGGAACAAACTGTACGAGTGGTTGCCCAGAAGACACAAGTATTAAAGTATTATTGGTAAGTGTTGATGATGGTACTGAATTGCTGCGTTAAGTTTTGAATTTAAACCAAGTGCTTAATCTTACTCAAGTGCTGATATGTATTTGTTAAAGTATATTTAGCATTAGAACCGCATTTCATTGTGTATTATCAGACAAACTGTCCTATCTCCTTTGTTACTGATTTGTAGCACTGTATGTAGATTCCAGTGTTAAAGTAGAACCAGATTTTATTCCTGTATTATTCACGGGGAGTAAAGGCGGCATCAATGCGTACATTAACTATGGTAGTGTCATAGTAAGACCATTCCATCAAACTAGGGACTTTAACGTGGAGAATGACATGGAGAGGCAACAAGAGGAAAGGCATTGTACAGCAACAATGTCACAGTTTAAACCATTATCATATGCCAGTTGCTCAAGCCAATATATTCTGCCATTACCCAACTAGTGAAAATCAGACACTCGTCAATACAGCGGTGGTCGAATTGACACAGCATTAGAATTGACACAGTCTAATGCGTGAATTGCCCAGATCGCAGGCAAACTTCAAGTTTGAGAAGCTGCAATTTCCTGTTATCAAACGGATAGTTTGAAAAGTTGGCCCACAAGATACTGTTTAATTGCTTATTGGTACCCCAACTCTATGTTTCAGTCTTCGCTATCAGCGAAATTATCGTTGCCAAACACCGTATTGCTGGCCATGAATAACGATCCGTGCATCACCGCGAGTCTCTGCATCGATTTATACTGAGTGCTGGTCTCCTCAACTAAGTTATTGAACTCATTTAACCCATATTGCAAGCGGTTCAATTCATCTCTAAGGCGAAGCAAACGCTCTTGTTTTTGAGCTCCGGCTTTTCCAGTCTCAGGAGATGAAGTCATTCTGTACGGGATATGAAACAGGACTATCAGGATACAATCAGTATTAGCTCCTGAGTCTTCTTACTCTTGTTATGGGTATGACACTTAGGTCGGATCTATTATTGTTTCGCATCTCGAATCCGCGCGCTCAAAGTAAAACACCCGTGCACCGAGGCAGATCGCATCGGAATCTTCAGGATCACTCTATCCGTACACCAACAGTATCGTCCCTTCCGGTTCCGGTTTACCCTAGGAACGTTCCTGGCCTTAGTAACGAGGCTTTTGCAAGCCGTCAGCAAACGGATTTGTAGACGCGCTTGAACGTGAAGCCCCCGAAAGCGCCGGGCTTTCGTCAAACATTTTCCGCTTTCGGAATTTTTCGTTACTTAATCCCATGTCCCCGGATTTTAGCCCATATTTTTTCTCATTAATTTTTGATGGTGCCTTTTTTATTGTCCTCAATTTTAAAACCTTTCACGCTCTTCTTCATATGACACTTTTCTTCGTCGCCAACGTTGAAACCCCATGAACTGATTTATTATCAATATGGCAACCCATATCCCGTCGTTGTCGATGAACTCGTTGCCTCCCTTGGCCAGCCCGGCCTCTGGACTGTCTGCGTTGAGTAAATCAGCCAGCGGCTCTGCCAGCAATAATACTATTAACACCAACATAAATAATACCCGTTCCAATGAAGATGCAACGAACGGAGGCAACAGGATAATGCCTTCAACGACTCCTAAGCCTGCTCCTGTCAAAGTAGCTCAGAATCCTAAATACTCCACCATCGCCATAAAACCCAAGCCCGTCCCTATAGCAGTACTCCCCAAAACATCCCGACCTCCTAGTTACAAATCAACGTTTGATTTGAACTCGCGATCTTCCTTACAATCAGAAATTTCCCTCAATATTAACACTTCCAAGAAGTGGGTCCTACCTCCGAGACCCCGGCCCGGAAGAAAACCTACTACGAGTCAAAAGTGCTCTCCACCCCCAGAACTGAAAGTAACCTCTCCCAAAGTACCCAAAAAGAGATCTAAACTAGTTAAGAAGGAGCCCGCTTTCTCCGATAAGAAGTCGGTGGTGATGTCCCCGAGTGTCAGTAGTCCCGACACCAAACCCTCTCCAGTAGTCAAGATCGAGTCTGAGGACATATTTATGAAGAAATCTGCCACTGTCGACAGTCTAATGAAGGTTGATACACTCTCCGTGACCAGTAAGAAACCGGGCATAGCTGATTCAGTTCCTATTGCAATGAAGAAACCATCACCAACCCCCATCAAAATCGAGCCAGATCTAATGATACCTGGAGCCAATCGTGTTCAAACCAACGTGAAGCCATTCATTACACTCAAACAACAACCGATTAAACCACTTAAACCTAATAAGGAAGATTTAATTTACTTACAAAACACCTACTTGTCAAAATTAAAAGAGCAAGAACTCATACGGAACTACATCGAAGTCATCAACAATCAAATTAAAGAGTTGAACTTTGTTCAAAGCGGAGTGATCTCGCTCGATGCATTGAACGGAGAACATCCGGCCACTGCTGGAGAAAGTACCGTGCAAAATGAAGCCAAAAGTACGAAAAGCATTCTCCCATCAGCACACGAACAATTGGAAAACATTAACAATATGAATGACTTGAATAAGTTTTTGAGTTACCTTACGAAATCCTCCAACATCATTTACAGTGTAACCAAGAAGTTTATGAATCAAAAAAATGAAGATGAAGCTAAAGTACTAGAAGAACAAATCAATTACTATCTCGAAATGAGATTGAAATATAAAACCCTCAAGAATCAAGAGGTTAGAACGATTGAAAAATTGAAAAACGAGAGACAAAAACAAGAACTCTTAAAGCAAAAATCACCCCAGTCACCTAAGACAGAAACCACACCAAAGCTGGAACTTACCCCATCATCGATACTTATTTCGTCAGTGAATTCTCCCAATTCTCCTCCTGGCATAAGTGATTCTACACCATCGGCATTCATTCCTAGCTTATTACGACCACTAAAAAGTTTCCAAGACATTGATGATTTAAACGACATGCAATTTTTAAATGGAAGTGATGGCGATTTCCTCAATCAGAGTTATCTTGATGATAACTTTGAAGAAGGAGAAGTAACCAATACCCAGGGTCTTCACTACCGGGACTTTTATGATAATGAAATGTTCACTAATTTGAAACCTGAACCGAAAGTGGCACCAGTACCACAACCTCAGTCCAAAATAGAACCTAAAGTCGAAACTAAAGTAGAGACGAAGGGTAAAAAGAAGTTCAATTGTGGATTTTGCACAAACGATACCCCATGCTTGTGTCTTGATGCCGATGAATTTTAATGAACTATTTAGATGAATTATGATAATTAGTTATAATTCGTAGACTGTAGGATGGTCGAGTAGAAGAAGCGTAATCAGCAAAGATGAGCCAAAGAGTAAGGCCATACTGTGATAAGAGGAGGAATGGGCTGTGGCCGGTCTGGTGCTGAGTCGGGACTGGTGCGAAATGGAACGAAGTTGCAGGACAAAATGGAGCGAACTGGTGCCAGCTGGAGAGGAATAATGGCGCGAAATAGGCAGATGGCACCAAAAGTGAGGGATGGCACCAAGAATGAAGTTTCAGGGATGGTACTAAATTTGAAGTGTCATGGGCACTGAATTTTGGGGTATAGATCATTTCAGGATACAGGAAGGGTGTATACTTGCTGTATGCGAGGAAAATCTCTACAGTTTCTCTACATTTTACTCAACTAGCAGTAAATGATTCATAGTGCTACAGACGGAGCCGAACTCTCAATAGAAAAGTATATCATTATGAATAAATAGACTAGAAGAAGGTTAAGTAAGTACCAAAAAGAGAAGCAAAACCAAGAACAACGTAACCAGTTCTGTAGACCCCTTTGATGGTTAATTCCTTACCGAAATCCCAAACCAAGTGTCTGACCCCGTTAGCAATATGGAAAGCAAATGGGAAAGACATAGCAGCCTTGGCCCCGATTTTAGCCCACACAGGCAAGGCAGCAAAAGAGGAAACCAAGACACCAGCATCAAAAGGAATACCTAAAATCGTGGTAGCAGCATAACCACAAGTTAAAGCATAAAATGCAGAGGCCATGGCTACCCCAGTGAGTCTGTGGAAACTGGATAAGATGGCAGTTAATTGTGGTTGGTAAATGGTCAAATGTGGAGAAGTAGGACGGTTTCTACGTTGTGCCACCAAAACTTCTTGTTCTTGGTCATGACTGGCTTTGACAGTGGAGATGGATCTCAACACAGTGAGTTGTCTCAATCTGGAAGCATTAAAAACTTGACGACTAGCAGCTGGTCTTGTTAGTATATTGTGTGGAGTATTGTGATGCAGTGAGTGCGGTGTACATACGTCTGGCTAAGCCTAATCCAATACGGGAGATCATGGTGTTGTGGAGAAGTTTGAAGGGGAGGAATTATCTCTATCAAAAGTTACGATTTTCTTGGGTATAGTTCTGCGGCGGGTCGTGTCCGGGGGAGAATATGGGGCCAATCGGAACCAGCGAAATTGTATTTACGGGTCTCCGGGGTAGGTGTATGGGTGGACTTTCTTATTCTGGCCGCGCACGGAATCTTCTTTTAGTCATGTGACCTTTGGTTGAAACGGCATACAGACCACCAACAATCCGCCTGGTGACTTTAGACGCACGCATTGATATTGCCCCCCTTATCACTCAGGTTCAGTCAACGGCCAAGCGGTGAGAAGGGCATATTCGTATCGGTGTCGGGCCTCCGATTTTTTCTTTTTTTCTTTTTTTCTATCATCGCGTTCTCCTACGTCATTTTTTGGAAAAGCCATAAATGAGAAGCGAAAAGAGGAAAAAAAAAAAAAAAAAAGTATAATAATAGTACACCACAAATCTCCATCTGTTCTCATTCATCGAGGAGACAATTTAGCTCCATATAACAATTTAATCCTTTTCTTTTTTTAAAAGATATACTGTTTAATTCTTTTTTACCTCAACATTTTTGCATAAACCCTGCCACGGGCCATTAGTTATTAGTTTGGGGTATGGTGTCCTCAAATAATAGTAGCAGCGTCGCTACAGAAGAACCAGTGACAAACTTCATTCTCACAGAAAAAGGGAATAAGAATGTGCCGCACAACGACCGAGTGACGGCACAGAACGAGATGAGATACGAAGACCAGGCGAAGGTGCAGTTAGAGCAGACAGAGAAGGAAACTAGCCAAAGCCGCCCAGAAGAGAGAGAAAGCCGGGACCATCAAGAAGAGAGCGAAACAGTCCAGGCGCAACATGAACAGGAAGAGTATAAGGAAACTAGCCGGAAACAAGTAGAGGACGAGACAGAAAAGCAGCAGCCCGTGCAAGAAGAAGACCCAGCTGAGAAGAGGTCAAATTCTTCCGACAACGGGTTTGCCAACAGCAGCAGCCCCATCAATGAAGCTGCAGTGGATGAAGACGACAACAAATCCGAGTTTTTGTTCAAGAAGAAGGACGTCAAAAAACCTCGTGCCCAGTCCATTCAATCGGTTCTTTCTACGGCCTCGTTAAAGTCATTAAAGCATCAATACATCAACAATCCGCCAAACTTTTCCCGAAATGCCAGCATTGTCAGTAATGGAGATGGTATCCGTAACATCCAACCAGTTGGTGCTCTAACTAACAACAATAACAACTCCACCAATAACCTTATCAGCAGCATGAAAAATTCCAAAAATTTCCAATCTTTCATCCAGGCCCCTATTTTGTCCAGTATATCTAATTTGAAGAATGACAATATCGAAATTGGCCAACAACTACCATTCAACGATAATGGAAATCGGTTGGATACTAGTAAATCAACCGACCCTCAAACTCAAACTCAAACTAATGTTAACGAATCAAACTCGGATGATTACTATGATGATCATGACACTATTCTTCAACAGCAGAAATTAACCATCAATGCATTGAAAAAATTGAGCTTATCGCCTATGCCCATAATCAACCAGGAAACGAAAAAACCTGCAGAAAAGAAGGCCACTACTCAAGAACAAAGACCCGAAGCACCTACCAGAAAATCATCACAGCCTTATCAACCAGCAGAGGTCGATTTATCGTCATTTGCTAGTCTAACTCGTCAAAAGGGCAGTAATCTTAGCATCAACACTGAAAACCTCAATCTGACGTCCAATCCTCCAAGTGCAAGCTCCAATATTCGTAGTGCTACCGATACTTTGCCTGGTGCCAACTTGATCGGGTCGATGTCATCTACTGCGTCTAATAGCATGAATCTTGCTTTGAACAAAAACGTACCACCACCGTCACCTTCTTCAGCCTCTAAAACCATCTCCCAAAACCAAAGGCAAAACTCAAACACCCCAAAACGTAATCAGCCTTCAGCAGTGTTGCAAGAAGCCCACGACCAAGCGACTATCAAGTACCATAATGAAGTGCGCCAAAATCACATCAACAACTTCAGGCCTTTACTCAACGGCAAACATCCTGCTGCTGTTGTACCTCCTTCTGACATGAACACCAGACAACAGCAACATCCCCAACCGCTTCTCGATAGCAGAGATAAACATTTACAGCAGATCAAAGGATTCAGAAACCCCATGTACATCCCAGCAGTATTAAGGTTGACCCAAAACCAGATCGATGCTCCTCACCCAGAATCTTCCCTTCCTGAGAACTACCCCAATGGAAATGGAGAGGAAGCAAATCTCGGTAATCGTGAAACAAGATCATCTTCAAGGGACTCTTTAAGATCGATTGAATCGAATAAATCTAATGAATCAATGCCTTCGTCACCATTAGTTTCACCGCCATTAGCGACCACAGGGCCCTATAAGTTATACAACAAGAGAAAGTACGACGAAATATCTCGTTCAGCACCGACGAGAAAGCACTGGTTAAAGGACGAAAGCGTTGTTAAATGTGGAATTACTTCGTGTCCAAAGTATTTCAATTTTTTCGAAAGAAGACATCATTGTCGTAAATGCGGAGGAATATATTGTAAAGAGCATACTTCCCATAACCTATACATCAATCATTTGGCCCAATTTACTACTGGGGGGAGAGGAACTCTTTCTAAAGTCTGCGACTATTGTATTGCAGAGTACAATGAGTTTATGAAACAAGAATTTGGAGTTGATCTCAACTCTTCCAGCCACGATTTGCATAAAGAAACATTTTCAACTGAAGGCTACATGGAGCCAGAAGTTAAGAAAGATGTGGAACCCACCAATGGAGACAGACTCACCAAACTCCCGGTTCGGGCCAGTATCAACTTGCATAGTGAAATCAAAAGTGGCTCCAACATTACAGATAATAAGAGCGAGCAATTGGTTGGAAGTGTTCCTGCCAATTGGAGCTGGAGTTCGTTCTAGCTTCTGAACACCAAAATCAGCTAATACTGGAGATTCTGATCATCAGAACTTGCTACTACTGCAGAGATTCTGCTTCATAGAAGGGAATCCACATATATGTCTGAGCGGATTCGACACACTTTCGGTTCGTACATACTTCATAACCCTACTCCCACTAATTGTTCATTTTTTTTATTTCAGATACTTCGTTAACACTCTAATTTCCCCAGTGTTAACTAAATTTTTTTGTCATTATGTACCATCGTTATAATCTTACCTGTTATCATTAATCTTCAATTCACGACAAGAGATAATTCTCTATAATCTACTTTGCACCCATAGGCTGTTTTTTTTTGCACCCGTACATAAATTTTTCACTTCAGTCGTTCCCTGGCAAATTAAAACAACACGTATGAAAAAAGTGAGAACAGCTTTGACAGCTACTGACAGAGCCTCGCTTCTTCTTCATAGATCAATTCCTTCAGGCTCAACTACTACGTGGCATCCACCCAATAACTGTCACCATGTCGTCGTCGTCACAAACAAAATCCCAATTGAAGGTGTTGGGTATCAAAATTGAAACAATTCGACTCTTGCTACAAGTGATTATCTTTATTTCCATTGCTGGAGCCGCTATCACTTCAAGATTGTTCTCCGTGATCAGATTCGAGAGTATCATTCACGAATTCGATCCTTGGTTCAATTTCAGAGCTACCAAATATTTAGTCACTCATTCTTTCTATGAATTCTTGAATTGGTTCGATGATAGAACTTGGTACCCATTAGGTAGAGTCACCGGGGGTACTTTATATCCCGGTCTTATGGTGACTTCTGGTGCCATCTGGCATATTTTAAGAGAATGGTTATGCTTACCAGTAGATATCAGAAACATTTGTGTGTTGTTGGCTCCAGCTTTCTCCGGATTGACTGCTATTTGCACATACTTATTAACTAAAGAAATGAAAGACTCCAATGCTGGGTTATTGGCAGCCATATTCATGGGAATTGCTCCCGGTTACATCTCCCGTTCAGTAGCCGGTTCCTACGATAATGAAGCCATTGCAATTACTTTATTAATGGCCACATTTTACTTCTGGATCAAAGCCATGAAAATCGGATCGGTGTTTTACGGTACTTTAGCTGCCTTGTTTTACTTCTACATGGTTTCTGCCTGGGGCGGTTATGTTTTCATCACCAATTTGATTCCATTACACATCTTTGTTTTGATCTTAATGGGCCGTTATGATCATAAACTCTATACCGCTTATACCACCTGGTATGCCTTGGGAACTTTAGCCTCCATGCAAATTCCTTTCGTGGGATTCTTACCAATCAGATCGAATGATCATATGGCTGCTTTAGGTGTATTTGGGTTATTGCAGCTTGTGTCTTTTGGCGATTACGTCAAATCAAGAGTTCCTTCCAAACAATTCAAAGCTTTTCTCGTAGTATCCTTGTCTTTGGTTACGGTTTTAGGAATTGGTTCGTTGTTTGCTTTGACTGCATTGGGCTGGATTGCTCCTTGGACCGGTCGTTTCTACTCGTTATGGGATACTAACTATGCCAAAATCCATATTCCAATTATTGCTTCGGTGTCTGAACATCAACCTACCGCATGGCCTGCTTTCTTCTTTGACACTAACTTATTAATTTGGTTGTTCCCTGCTGGTATTTTCTTGGTGTTCTTGGAGTTGAAAAATGAACATGTCTTCCTCATAATATATGGTCTTTTATGTTCTTACTTCGCAGGTGTCATGGTTAGATTAATGTTAACATTGACTCCAATCATTTGCGTCTGTGCTGCCATTGCTTTGTCGAAATTGTTCGATGTCTATTTGGACATTACCGACATTTTCACCACTAAAGAAACTGATGAACCAAAAGCCAAAAAAGCAGCAAAACTACCAATCTTCCAGCTTGCTGCTAAATTAGTGGTTCTTTTATCCTTTGCCTTATATCTCTTTTACTTTGTTTTACACTGTACTTGGGTCACTTCCAACGCCTATTCCTCTCCTTCTGTGGTGTTGGCTTCCAGAAATCCAGATGGGTCTCAAAATATCATTGATGATTATAGAGAAGCCTACTACTGGTTGAGAATGAACACTCCAGAAGATGCCAAGGTTATGGCCTGGTGGGATTACGGGTATCAAATTGGGGGTATGGCTGACCGTACCACTTTGGTGGATAACAATACCTGGAACAACACTCATATTGCCACTGTTGGAAAGGCTATGTGTTCCTCCGAAGAGGTCAGTTACAAGATTTTGAGACAACACGATGTTGATTATGTGTTGGTTATTTTCGGAGGATTATTAGGTTACTCTGGTGACGATATCAACAAATTCCTTTGGATGGTGAGAATCTCGGAGGGTATTTGGCCTGACGAAATTCACGAACGTGACTTCTTCACCGAAAAGGGTGAATACCGTATGGACGAACAATCATCTCAAAGTATGAGAGACTCGATGATGTACAAGATGTCTTACTACAGATACGCTGAATTGTTCCAAGGCAGAGATGCTGCTGACAGAGTGAGAAATCAAAATATTCCTGCTCGTTTAGCTCCAGAATTGAATGTTGTTGAAGAGGCCTTCACCTCCCAAAATTGGATTGTTAGAATATACAAAGTCAAAGATTTGGATAACGTCGGTAGAGACTTGCATTCTGCAACTGCGTTTGACAAAGCGGCTGATAAACCAAAAGCAAAAAGAAAGAGAATTATCAAAAAACCTTCTTTAGACTTGAGAGAATAGAGGGGTCTCATCCACCTATATACATAAATCTTCATTACCTCATAAATTCACTAACGTATGATACTTGCAGCTGTAAAGCGTACTCGGGCGATGTCAATCTTTAGCGCACTTGGCCATCAATACTGTAAACACTTCCCCTAAAGGCATTGAGCTCCTCGGAGAGGCTGACGTATCTTCCCCACTTTCTCCGTAATTTTTGCCTGCTCCTTGAAGTTTAAAAGTGGATAGCTTATCTACTTTTAGAATTGACATCTGTCATTTTCATGCAGGCAAAATTATCTCGCTTTTATTTTTAAAGGGACAATTCCCGGCATTATCCATGTGGGGAAACTTTATCTTTAGACATCTTTTTCTTTCTACAACAAAATATGGCTGGTCTCTTCGATATTGAAAGCCACTTGGTTTTCTATAGATCCTATCACTTCAATCACACTAATGTAAGCATCCATCTTGTTTGTATTCCCATTATTTTGCTCTCCGCAATTACCGTCATGACTACGCGGGAAGTTGCTGGAGAAAACCATCCTCAAATTAACTTGGGTTCTATCTTGGCTTGGTCATATGGATTGTTCTATACCCTCAATGACTGGGAATTGGGCATACCAACGGCTGCAATTATCACCACCTACGCTTATGTTGCCAAAAATTACTACATTCATCTCAACGAGCTCTCCTATATCACCAAAGAACAATTCGTTCACTATGCTTGGAGTGCCAATATCTTGGCTTGGTTGGCTCAATTCTATGGTCACGGAGTCCACGAAAAGAGAGCTCCGGCATTAGTGGATAACTTGCTTCAAGCTTTGGTTTTGGCTCCTTTCTTCGTATCCTTTGAAATTGCGTTCTGGCTTGGCTATAAACTTCCATTGAAAAAGACTATGGATAATAAGGCTGGTGTCTTAGCCAGAGAATACAAAGCTCAAGAAAAGGCTAAAAAAGAAGCCAAGATTAAAAGTAGCTAAGTTTTACAAACAATGTTTTCTATGATTTTCCTTTCTTGCTACATATTTGCTCATATTTATTTTCATATTTTCAGCTTGGCTATGAGTGATTCAATCTAACCAAAATCTCACTCCTCCACTTCACTCGGAATGTCAAATCTCCGAAATCGATCATAGTTTGAAGGCCAATATTGTTCTCTCTAAATATTTTTATTATGATTCTATTCTCTCCTTCAAAATATAGCCTTCGCTGATTATCAGGTTTAACCATGTTTGTAGTTGTCCTTGTTCTTTATAAATTCGTCATATTTGTCGGAAACCTCCTTTTCACAGAGAGAAGTACCAGACAACTGATTTCCTATGGCTTATTAGTTAGTAAAAGAACTCTTCGACGGAATATTGTGCATACATACTTAACCAACCGGGGCGGATATTATGATCACGACCAAATATCTCCAACTTTCTTGAATGCTTTCCAACAATTCTTTCCACAATATCATAGATTTCATCGGGTTTTCTCAGAGTTTGTCTAGAATTGCTCACAACAATGTCTATATCCATCATCTTATTGATCCATTGTGGGTTGCCTTTTATGCCTACTAAAAGATGTTCTTTCGAGTGATTGAGCCAATGCCCTGTTCTTCCTGTGACTATAGTTCGCTTAAGCTGGTTGAGTTTGATCCAAATTAACTCGTCCGAGATTCTATAACCCCATTTGGTTAATGCTTGTCTTCCAACTTCTATAGACCTACCAGTCACCCAAAGCAAAATGATTCCTTCATCTTGAAGTACATTTATTGGAAGCCCTAATAGTTCAAAATCTTTGCAAGTACCATAAGGAAGGTTCATTCGAACTTCCCAAGCAGGATCGGAGATTATGGCTGCAAATTTTCCAATCACCGGAAAGGGAAAGTATCTGACATCACAGTTAATCCATTGAGGCTTTAGTGTTGCTCGAGTATGTTCGGTAAAACAGTCTCCTATAGTATACTCACAGCTGAGTCGAGGAAGTTTGTCCAATTCCTCTAGCTTCTTGGGAGAGGGGTTTAGGGTGTAGTAGTGTATATACCTGCACTGCGACAGTTTATGACAAGTATCCAAGTAAGAGCAATCACCCAAAGAGGTATCAGTTTGTTTATGGATAATAGGAACAAAATGAACTTTTGACTGACAACACGATCTGATGTCGCCAGATGAGCTGTCATCGATCAACTTTCGGATTTTGTCTGCTGGAGGCATCTCTCCATGAGATGATTTGATTCCCGAAATCAAATTGGAAATTTTATTAGCATGATTTTGGTCCGAGCAAATCTGATAAAATGGCTTTGTTTCAGTAGTGACCTTGGCTTTCATTTTGGACAAATGTCTCTTTGCTGTTGGCTTTTGAAGTAGCTCTTCAAGGAGACTATAATCGGGATTAGAGTCTCTTGGAAGTCTGTTTCCTTCAAGTTCAATTGTGGAGTGAAGACTCTTGATATCCAATAGAGAAAGAAGCTTTGCCAAGTCATTTTTGGCAGCTAGAG
The DNA here is from genome assembly GCA_003708185.3 of Isabelozyma rhagii. Taxonomy (NCBI): domain Eukaryota; kingdom Fungi; phylum Ascomycota; class Pichiomycetes; order Serinales; family Metschnikowiaceae; genus Isabelozyma; species Isabelozyma rhagii. Next base: position 176,041 of record PPNO03000011.1, on the reverse strand, counting down.
CTGGGTTTTCTTTGAATCTTACTACTTCCATAGCATCTCCCTTGATAAGGAATTCACGTAATATTGTTAGCTTGGGGATATTCAAAGTCAATAACCGAGGATGGTGGAAATATGATACATCACAATTGGTGTTAGATAATGACCTATCGAATTCTAACCCACCACCAATGTCATTAAAAGCAGCTAAGTAAGATAAGAAGTCATCAAGGGAGGATATTTTATTGATAAGTTGTGAGCTAAGGTTCTTTTCCTTGACGAACATTTGCTGGATACATATCACATCTCCTTTGATAGGAGGGAATACTAGTTTATGATTCAGCCCTAAGAAAAAGTGAACTAGAGGAATGAAGTCAGAATTAGAAAATTCAGACATTATGAATGAAAAGCTATAAAGAAGAAGAAGAAGAATCAGATACAAAAAATAAGGAGAAGGAAGGGAGGAGAGGCGTCAATTTTATATGTGGGAAAATGGCTGTAAAAAAGTGTCGCACACCCGTTTCAGGAAATGGAAGGAGCGAAGCTGCCAAAAGGGATAAAAGATGCAAGGCACCATGTCAGAAACTGTCAACTTACGTATAAAAGAGGAGAATCTCCTGTTTTTTACAATTCTTTCTAATACATGTCACGAAGTTTTTTTTTTTTGCAAATGAAAGTATAATTTTGACTGGGTTAAGAAAACAAACTGAATAATACATTATTAAAATGACTAATGATTATGATGACATCTAAAGTCTTCCTCTAGAATCCAAATGGATTATCTGGAGTAGCAGCCTGAAGATTGGCTCTTCCTGTAGGTTGTGATTGTAAGCCTTGGGGTCCATTACCAAATCCAAGACCTGTTGGTTGTGATTGCAATGGTTGTTGCTGACCAAAGGTTGTATTTGGGAATTGATTTTGCTGACCAAAAGCGGGCTGCTGGCCAAAAAATGGTTGTTGTTGTTGCTGCTGCTGTCCGAACGAAGCTTGGGGGAACTGTTGAGGCTGTTGGCTAAAGGTAGGCCCTGGACTAGCCAAACCCGTATTTTGGAACATGTTGGTAAGTTGACTCATGTTAGAACCACCGAATTGTGGTTGCTGTTGCTGTTGTTGTTGAGGATAACCTCCAGTAGGCTGTCCAAATGATGTTTGAGCAAATCCACCAGGCTGTCCAAATCCACCAGTGGCTTGTCCATTAAACGGAGCCTGAGGGAATGGCTGTGGTTGGAATCCTCCAGTAATCTGGCTTCCAAAAGTAGTAGTTGGCGGAATTTGCTGAGGAGCAGGGCCTCCAATTGGGAATGGGTTGCTTCCAAAGGATGGTTGGGCCATTACTCCACCAGTAATCTGCTGACCAAAAGTAGATTGAGGAACGAAGCCTCCCGTCCGCTGAGTTGGTACCAATGGACCTGTTCTCTGGAGGGCTAATTCTCCGAATGATGTCTGTGGTGGACCCGCAAGTGCTCCCCCAGTAAACTGGTTCGACACCATACCCCCGGTGAATTGGTTTGGCATTTGACCAAAACTGGTCTGAGGCATGGTAACACTACCAGTTTGCAATACTGGTTGTTGCACGGGCATTTGGCCGAAAGAAGTAGCAGGCATTTGGCCTCCAGTTCTTTGAGCAGGGAAAGTGGTGGTACCAGTTTGCAAAGGAATAATACCAAAGGTGATTTGTGGCTGTAATCCTGTTTGTTGAATAGGAATAAACCCAGTTGGTTGAATAGGAATGAAGCCAGTGGGTTGGGCTGGAATGAATCCAGCAGTAAGCTGAGGAGGAATAGGCTTGAGAGCTCCGGTTCCGGTGGTCTGCACGGCATACTTATCACCTGGCTGAGCCAAATTACCCGATTTAGTAGGTACCAAAGATGGTGCTGAAGGCGCTGCTGCTTGTGCCACTGGCTTGTCCTTTTCAGGAACTGCTGGTCTGTTCAGCTCTAATGGTTTGATGTTGACCAAATCTTGTAACGAGCCGGTATATTGAGGAGTTTGAGGACGAGAGGTAGAAGGTTTCGAAAGATCTTCACTGGATCTGGCAGCAGGCTTCACGGCCCAAGCATCATCATCAAATTGTCTAGCTGGTGGTGCTTGTTGGGGTTGTTGAGGCTGTTGCGTTGGGGGAGAAGGTGTAGGCAAGGCATTGGCACTAACCTTAGAAATTTCAGCATTTGAATTGTTGTTCTTCAAAGCTCCACTAACTTCCGTGAACAAACCACCGGCACTTCCACTCGATTCCTCAACTGGTTTCTTCCTATCGAATTTGTTATCTAAGAACTTCATAACTCTAAGGATATCACCTTCTCTCAAACCTAAAGTACGCAACAAAGAGGGAGTAATATCTTGTAAAACATTTTCATCCATTTGCTCTCGGTTGAAATTAAGAGTGTACCTTTGACAGTTACCAATGTCAATACCACATTGAAGGAAAAATTCAAACCAATCATACTCTGGTTCAGATACACTAATTGCAGTAGTGGCTTTTGGTCTGGAAGGCTGTGGTGGAGGAATATCATTAATGGCAGCCATGGCAGATTTACCTCCAGTGGAGGATGATTTGGCCTCTCTCTTTTGATTTTGTTTGGTAACTTCGTCTTTGTATTGAGACAAGGAAGTTCCTGTGACTTTTTCCACGTACTCCAAGTCTTCTATGGATAGTTTATTTGCAGCCACGGCGATTTTAACTCCATTAGTTTTATGTAAGTGAATTTTGCCCTCTACGCAGCCCAAGAATTCAGCTTCGACCTTAAAGGAACCGGAACTATCAATCCAGGTTCTAACACGATGGAAATTAGGCATATGCTTATCATCACCGTGTTTATCTTCCTTATCTCTTCTATCATCTCTTTGAGCACGATCACGTTCTCTGATTCTATCACGTTCATCTCTTGAACGATGATGTCTACTTCGGCTTCCCTCCACCACTCTGCCCTTGGAGTTTGAGCTTTGAGATTTCCGTCTTTGAGCACCATCAGTCAACTTATCAAGGTTAGTGGTGCCTACAATTTCAATGTAAGCAGAAGGAACAACCCCTTGTTTTTTCGTAGTGATGTTTTCACACATCCACCAATCCTTGGATTTTGTATCGTTGATGATGTAGACTTCATCACCTTCTCTGCTGTTCAATTCATCATCACCATGAGCAGAGAAGTCGAACAATAATCTTCCTAATTTGCGATTTCTGTCGTCCGTACTGGTTTTGGAAGCACTAGCAACTTCCCTTAATCCACGAGCGTTATCAGCACCTTTCACATCCCCCAAGATGGAGATGATGGCTTCAGCAACGTCTTTTGAGCCAGCATGCAATTCAATGGAAGCAATGGGGTTCTTAAACTCCAAAAAGACATGCTTTTTCTCATGACTGAATTCTTTAAGATCTCTAATGGTCCATTCATTATCTAAATTCGTAGACGATTTCAATCTCAATTTTTTAGGGTTGGTGGTGTTTGGCTTGATAATCACAAAGCCTTTACCAATGGAGAACTTAACTGGCCTTTTCTTACGTCCATCAACTTCATCAATATACCAGGTGAAAAACTCTCCATCGAAGTTATGTTCTCCTGTGGGATTCACATCTTCTTCATCCTCATATTCACCTACCTTGTTACCGGTAATTGTTCTTTGCAAGGTGGGTTCACTCAGAGGTCTGGCAGGCATTGGAGGTGGAGCTTCATCTACGTCCTCATAACGAGAAGACTGTGCTGGTTGCCTTGGAGGTTCGCTGTACGCTGGTTGTCTTGGAGGCTCATTGTACGCTGGTTGTCTCGATTCCTGCTCTGGCTGGGGCTCAGGCTCTGATACCGGTTCAGGTTCTTCGTGTACCAACGATGGGTGTTGTGGAGGTGGGTGAATCTGGGTGATTGGTGCTGCTACAGCTGGAGCATTGCCCGAGGCCAATTCAATGTAATTGGCAGGAATGAATCCAAACAGTTGATTGGCAGCATCACTCACCAAAAGCCAATCGGGATCACTAAGGTCATAAATGTTGAATTTTTCACCTTCTTTAAACGACAACTCTTCTTCGGTTTGCTTATCGTAATCATACAATCCGGTAGCAGTTTTAATCACCGGTGCCTAAAAAAAAAATGGGTTAGTAACTGCATTGACATCATCAAAAATCAAGAATCACATACTGGCTCGATGTAATTGGATGGTACCAATCCAACAGGTTCCTCCACTTCTTCGTCGCCTACCGGCACCACTCGTTTCTTGACTTTCCACCAGTCGTCGATATCCGATCTCTCCAATAAGTACAATAAATCATCGGCCTTGATCGACAATTCTTCGTCGGACTGCGCGGTATACTCATACAAGGTCTTGTAGACCCCTATATAAAGCGTCGACATCGTTGATGGTTGGGAGAAATAACGTGGATCAACTTGGAATTGAATTTGTTCGCTGAAAAGGGGCTCCTGTACAGAAAAGTGCGATGTTGCGGTCAGGGTTCAGGGAGGAGCCTGGAGGAGCAGCGGAAAGTGCGAGTGCTCAGGGGCGGACATAGGCAGGAATGGGCCCGAGTTGGGGAGAAATGGAGAGACGATGAAGTAAATGGGTCCATAAATGTAGGCGTGGCAGCAGGTTGGGGTTGGAGGTTTTATATTTGTTGTTGCAGATGTTGAAAGACATTATGAATGCACGAACGGAAGTGATAGAGCCAAATGTATGACATGAAGATAGGAGTATAAGGTTATTCTAGTGAAGGAAATAGTCATCTCTTCCGTTATTGGGATAATGCTCTTCAGACCAATGTCAACTTCGCTGTCCGGTTCTTATTATCAAACGAAAGCTGAGAATGACATCACACTCCGGTAATTGTTGCAAAATGTTTTTCGCAGCACTTATCATTTTGCTATGCACAATGATGCTCCATACTCTATCAAGGGAGACATTCACTATGGTTTACAGCATATGAGAATCTTACCAGAAACAGTTCGACATTCGTGTCGAGTAAGCCAGAAAAGAAATATAAATCTAGATGCTGTAGCTAAAGAGTATTATAGGTGAATTTAGATCAGAGACAAAGTGAAAATGTACGACTGTAATGTAGGCTAAATCGATTTTGAAAAGTAATAGCTAAGGCTCTAGCAATAAAATTGACATTTGTTTAATCGTGTTTCTACCACTGCAACTAATTTCTTCGATAACTTTCGATATCCAACTTCATGTTCTTTTCGTCAAATTCCCTTAAATCATACCTCTTCATCAACGTATGAAGATAGAAAAGAACATTCAACAGACATCCTGTTCCCGTTAATTGCGGAAGCCTCCGTTTAAAGTAGTCATAGTCCCTGTCACTACAGACCTGTGACGCCAATGTTTGACGACTGAGTCGACCTAATACAGGAAAAAATTTCTGGCGCAACTTCCAAAATGTGAGTAGATCAGCCCCGTATTCTTTGGCAAGATACGTCTTGTTCGAGTAGCCTATTTCATCTTCCGCGATTCTTTCATAGTGATAACACTCGGTAGCATTACCCATACATTCGAAAGTTTGGAAAATCTTACTATCCAAGTCGCCCAGTTCTTGCTTAGGTATGCTCATCCTGTTCACTGTGGCAACGATGTTATTAATATGGCTCTCTTTGAGGAACCGCCTGGTGCCTGGGTGCAAATAACTAGCCAAAGATATTTCGAACCAATTCTCTAGAGTACCGTGGAACTGGCGGACCAGATCAATTAGCTTTTGGAGAGGCCCTTGGACTTGGCTTTCGATGAAACTGCTCAAATCTTGAGAGAAGCCTTCGAGCTTGACAATGAGCACTTTGATCCATTTAAGCACCAAGTGGATGGCTGGATGCAAAGTGGAGTCACTATGGAGCACAATACCATAGATAATTCGATTCAATTCTACCACAAACTCTATAACCAGCCACTCAAATTCGGACCCAAGGGATTTGAACTGTTTCTTGTATACCAAACAGCTATTTAAATACCGTAAGGTTTGACTCTTCTCATTACTTTCTTGAAACTCACATAATATGCCGAAGTACACTCCTCCTTCGTCTTCTTCAAGAACTTTACCCTGTTTGACATCCAAACGGCAGAATTTTTTAAATATTGGGCCTAAGAAGGCTTCCACCATTTCTGGTATTGTATCCAATGTTGAGTAAGTTTGGCTGAGGTTATATTCAAATTTGTGAGCAAACCCAAATCCCACCATCATATCCTCGAACAACTGTTTGACTAGTGAATTGAGGTAAGCAGGAATACAGGGAAAGATCAATACTTTTCTGGTGGTGTCATCATCCATTAAAAACAGAAACATTTTTCGACATTTATCGTCAAAGCTGTGGTTTGTGGTGATGGAACTCACTTTGTTCTTAAACTCGCTCATAACAATATCTCTCACCACTAAAGAAGACAAGTTGGATTGGTTGTAAGTCATCATGCCTACTGGCACTTCACATAGTCGGAACTTTCGATCTATGAAGTGGGCACTGATGAGCATGTAAGGGTCATAGCTGTCGGTAAACTCACAGCTATAGCAAGTTAGAGCTATCAGCTCCTGTTTCTTGAAGTACTCTTGAAAGTAGGCTCTGTAGTCATTGTAAAGCTCATTGGCGAGATACACAAGGGTCTCTGCCTCAGGAAGTTTGACTTCAGACGGGAATAGCTCTCGAAATGATGAACCGTTCACTGTGTCAAATGGTAGTAGATTCTCAATCAAGAAGAAAATAACGCGTCTATTGATGATACTTTCCTCACTCTCTTCTGGAATCTTCCTAAGTTTCCTTTGTTTTAACTTAACTACTGACATCGGTGACTTTAAATCGAAAACGGGAAAAAAAAGAGATTTGATGACAAGTCGTAATAGATTTTGAGTAAACATTTATGAATTTCGCAGCAATTGAGCACAAATGGCTGAAAAATGACATTTACTAATAATCTCTTTCCGCCAATTAAAACTACTTAAACTCTAACTTTTGTTTAATACCTAACTTATATATGTCTGAGTTAGTATGTGTAAGCTGGTTAGTTAACTACGTGGAGTCCAAGACCTCCTCCCAATACATTCTCGATACTCTTCATAGCAGTGATGGCAGTAAAGTCGAAGTTTTCTGCAGTTGAAGCAGCTATATGTGGGGTCAACACAACATCCTGTCTACCGTAGAGATCTGGGTGAACATGGGGTTCACCTTCAAAGACATCCAATCCAGCAAAGAGAATCTTCCCGCTCTTCAACCCGTTTACTAATGCTTGTTCGTCAATGACAGAACCACGCCCTATATTAATGATTCTGAAAGGGTTGGTGAAAGAGTTGATAACTTTCTCATTGATCAAATGATGGGTTTCGGGAGTACCAGGACAAGCAACCACCACCAAATCGGCAAATGAGGTGACACCGTCAACGGACTTATGATATTTCACCTTATACGACAAATTGGCTTGGTGGGCAGGGGAAAGTTCATTACGCTTGACATAGTGTATGTGCATACCAATATCAGACAATTTCTTTCCTATAGTTTTTCCAATACTACCAAATCCTATGATGGCTACGTGGTGGTTTCGAGGACTTAAGTTTCTTCTCCCCACAAGAGATTCTCCAAAATCGTAACCTCCGGAAGTACCCAAGGTGATTGAACCATCTTTGGCATCGAGTGTACCATCGGCCAAGTGTTTTCTGATAAGAACAGTGTTGTCTTCTTCCGGGGTAAAGGTACGATTATAAATGTGGAAGTTTCTGAAACTGGTTAAAGTATTATACAACACCAAGTCAGCCACTGGTTCAGCAGCTCCAATTGAAGGAACATGGGTCAAAATAATGCCTCTTTCCTTCATACCCTTACCATCATAATTATCGTGGCCAACGGAACAGATTGCAATAACCTTTAACGTTGGAGGTGCTGCTTGTAAGATTTCGTCTTTGAAGCCACCAACAAGAAATAACCCGAGCCAGGCCCCGTAAATGGCTTGAATATCGCTAAGTTTTGTTTTAAAATCCTCGAGAAGCTGTTCTTTGGTGGTGATTTGGTAGTCAATGCATTCAAACTTCTGCTGAAACTCCTTGAACTCAGGCAATGAGCGGTTCAATTCTCCTATGAACAACACCTTAGGTTTAGTCATGGCCGTTTGGGGAACAATATAGGGTAATACGGTGGAAAAACTGAAAAATCGATATGAAAAATCGGTCGTTAAAAACCGTTAATATCTTTTCCATCTTCGATCTTTATGACGTCTTTTTTTTTCTCCATGTGGCACCAACCACAACCGCAATTTACGTTGCTACAACATGAACTTAAATGAGAATATATATAGAAACAGCCAAAAATAGCCGCAAAACTTAAAGAAATAAATGAGACGAAGTCAAGAGGACGAGGGGGTGGGGGAGGGGAAGATTTCATAAAATCAACCGGAATAAACAAGTAGATTTTGAGACGGATATTTAAATAAATGCATTTGATGAATGACGACTGGTTTAGTCAATGAATAAATAAGGAACAAAGGAACACACCACGGTAGTATGTTTATTGGTCCAACTCCACACAAACAAGTAGTTCAATTCACTTAATGATGTTGATGTGCTGGGTCACCAAGGTATTTGGCGGCATACACATTACCACAGTGCCAACATCTACCTGGTTTACCTTCTTCAACTCTCATCCAGTAAGGCTTGTGATCTTCTCCGTTTTTACCTTTACATCCAACAAAACGGTAGCCAAAGTAGGTTGGGACTAAGTAAGGGTCTTGCATGGTACCTTTACCTTCAGTAATTGGGTTTTCACTGTCCCAAACATCTACACCTTCTCTTTTACCAAGAAGTTCGAATCTTTCTAAACCAGTGGCTTGTTCTAAATCGGTTGGAATAGTACCTGGTTGAGCACCAGGTCCGATAAGGGAACCATCTGGACCGGTGACTTCAGCTAAGTTTTGAGCAGTTTTGGAGTCAACCTTGACATTTTGTTGCAATCTAACAGTGGAAGTAGATAAAAATTTGACCGATGGTCTGACCGATGGTCTGGCAAGACGTAATGAGCGAGAGAGCATTGTCTATGAGGTTAGTAACGAAGATGGGCGGAATTGAAATCAATCAATGGAAGAGCCTAATAAACGCAATTATTAATTTATCAAATAATATGCCAGGCTATTTGAGTTAACATACGTTTATATATGCGATGTGGAATGGAGAAACCAATGTCTTGTTTGATGTTAAAAATCAGCTAACTGAAAAATGAGCATCTAACAAATTAGATTTCATTGGTTAGTTTTGAGAAGCACCTCCGTACACCATTAACCTAGAGGGCGCGAGAGTAAAAACCCATACACCCAAACACGTGATATATATCACGCGATATATACACGTGACAGTTCTCACTTACTCCAGGGCTAATACCCTTGATAAAACTCAATGTCAGGTGATACGCATCAGCACGTGACCGTTTTCGCTTGCTTTCTCCCGCGCACGTCAGCCTAACATACCCTAATCCCTACGCAGCACTGGGAAAAACCTTGAGCGCAGGTTGAAAATTATCAGTTTTTTTCTTTCTTACGTTTTTTACTCTTGTAATCATACAACAACAAGTATGTATAGATGATATAATGTTGAGAGGATAAGATCATGATTGAAGAGTGAATGATTGTTTAGACTATGCCAGAATAGCAAATGCCAGTATATCTCCTACATTGAAAGATTATCCACTTCCATCCTAAATAAGTTCACGAATTCTACAAATTAGTCTCCAAATAGCAACAGCAATTAAGTTCCTTTTTCTTCCTATAAAATATCATTGCTTCCCTCCGCCAACCAGGATCAAAATATTCTTCCATTCACATAACTCAAATACTAACAAATTTTTTAGTCATGCCAAAAAAGAGAGCTTCCAACGGTAGAAACAAGAAAGGTAGAGGTCACGTCAAACCAGTCAGATGTTTGAACTGTGCTAGATGTGTTCCAAAAGATAAGGCTATCAAGAGAGTCACCATCAGAAACATGGTTGAAGCTGCTGCTGTCAGAGATTTATCTGAAGCCTCCGTCTACTCTGAATACGCTCTTCCAAAATTATACAACAAATTACACTACTGTGTTTCCTGTGCTATTCACGCCAAGATTGTTAGAGTTAGATCCAGAACCGACAGAAGAATCAGAACTCCTCCTCAAAGAAAAAGATTCAACAATGACAGAAAAGTTTCTCCTACAGAAGCTGCTAAAAAAGCTAACTAGTGGATTTAGTATATAGCTCGGATCACTCACATAATAAATCACTTGTATTGACTCGACTTGTAGATGTAATGGATGCCACGGAGAAATTTATTCGTCAATGTACTTTATAAGGACTAAAGCCCGTGCATCTCGAGCCCGTACCCCACGCTCACTTCAAATATAATTGCCCTCCTTGCGAGTGTCATTATAAACTACTATTCATTTTAAGAATTCATCAACTGTCGATCGCCAATTGATATTTGTCATAACGTTGAGTCCTCAACTCCTATACTCGAATCGCTTTTACCAATTCTGTTCGATTATTCCTATTTGTTTGTGATTTGCCAGGTCCTACTGCCAACTTTCATAATTAGTTTACAAATTACTACTGCTGGAAGAAGGAAAAAAAAAACTCGCTCAATCCATCAAGCAATACACTTTTCTGAGGTTCGAATTTGAATTATCACCACGTTATTGCCTCTATAATCGCTTGATATCTTGAGCTCAGTGCTTTATCTTTCTCTCTGTTGGTGTCCGTCTCCTATCGTGGGAAAATAGTCAAACGCAGCAGAAAAACGAAATCAATCCCATCCTTAAAATCAATTTTTTTGGACAATCAAACCGTATATAGTCAATTGGGAAAAAAATGACAGCGGATGAGACATGGAAGTTCTCCCAATGCTTTGGGGATAAAGGAGATATCGAAAATATAACCGAAGCTGATATCATATCCACGGTTGAATTCAATGATACAGGAGACTTTCTTGCGACTGGTGATAAGGGGGGAAGAGTTGTCCTCTTTGAAAGAAATCCGTCTAAGAAGAAGCAAAACTGTGAATACAAGTTTTTCACTGAATTTCAAAGTCATGATGCTGAATTTGATTATTTGAAGTCCTTAGAAATTGAAGAAAAAATCAATAAGATCAAATGGTTGAAGAGTTTCAATAACTCTCTTTACCTTTTATCCACCAACGATAAAACCATTAAGTTGTGGAAAATTATGGAAAGACAAATCAAATTGGTTAGTGAAAATAACTTGAATGGATCAGATCATTTGCCTTCAGGGTTTTTCAATGTATCAAGTTTGAAATTACCCAAAATGTCCTTACACGATAAATTGATTCTGGCTCAACCCAAAAAAATTTATTCTAATGCCCATGCTTATCATATAAATTCCATTTCAATAAATTCGGATCAAGAGACTTATTTATCATCGGATGATCTAAGAATTAATTTATGGAATTTGGGAATAGCAGATCAATCTTTTAATATCGTTGATATTAAACCAACTAATATGGAAGAATTGACTGAAGTAATTACTAGTGCCGAATTTCATCCAAATCATTGCAATTTGTTCATGTATTCTTCATCCAAGGGTACAATTAAGTTATCAGATATGAGATCTAATTCATTATGTGATAGTCATGCTAAGATATTCGAAGAATATTTGGATCCAGCATCTCATAATTTTTTCACTGAAATCACCTCATCGATTTCTGATGTTAAGTTTAGTCATGATGGTAGATATATTGTTTCCCGAGATTATATGACGGTCAAAATTTGGGATTTGGCCATGGAACTGAAACCAATCAAAACCATTAATGTTCATGAACATTTGAGGGATAGATTATGTGATACTTATGAAAATGATGCTATATTCGATAAGTTTGAAGTTCAATTCAGTGGTGATAATAAGTATGTGATGACTGGGTCTTACAATAATAATTTCATGATTTATCCTAATGTCATCAATAATGCTTCATCCTCTAAGTTCAACTTCAATTCCACTAATTCATCTAATACAGGAAAGAATAAGAACAAGAAATCATCAAATATTGATGATGATTCTGATGATGAGGACGATGACGATGATAATGTTGAGTCACCGCCAGTTGATAATTCGAATTATCCTCAATCGCCAAATTCTCAACTTGACAATGACGAAGAACAAGAAGAAATCATTTTACAAGCAGACAAATCAGCATTCAAATCGAAGAAGATGAATAATAATGGACCCATGAGACGTAGAATGATGAGTGGAGTTGGCACCGGCCATAATGGAGATTTTGATAATATTGACTTCAAGAAAAGTATCTTACATTTATCATGGCATCCAAGAGAGAATTCGGTAGCAATTGCTGCAACCAATAATCTTTACATTTTTTCAACCTTATAGCTTTCCAATTAATGTTCTTTATGTGAAAGAAGGGTATCATGTCGTCATTCTGTATAATAATACGTCGTATTTAAGTGAATTATCGTATTTAAATGAATTTTCGTATACACTTCTGCATAGGGCTTCGTAGGAAATCGATCAGCATCCACATCCTCCCCTTCATCTGTAGCAGGACATGCGGTCTGTCTACAAAGTGTCGAGGGCATGCTTGCTTGCCTGTTTCACTGTCTACAATCTAGTCTCTTTTTTTGTTTATCAAGAACAAATAAATACTTTATTTAATGCTTACAATAGTTTCCTCAGGATAGAATTAGTTTTCAATGTGTCTGTTGACATCAGGGTTCCAGAACAAAGTCTTGTCACCATCACCCCAGAAGAATTTCTTTTGTCTTAAGTTTTGGTAATCGTATTGAGTTGGCCATTCTTCGTCTGAAAGTTCTCTCAAGTGTTTTCTGTGCTCAGCATGGTGCAATTCAGTTCTAACCACAGGAATAGCAGTCAACAAGATGGCAGGAATAGCAACGAAGTAGGTGATTTTTTTCCATAAGGTGGTGATTCCTTCGGAATGGTGAACTTTTTCTTCGTAGGCCTTCTTGAATGCGTCACCAGCTTCCTTGCTAGCCTTTGGGAATGCGTTATCATTGATGAATTTGGAGGTGTGACCGTGTCCGTGAGAATTGAATCTCACGAAAGTACGTTGGGTGACTCTTCTAAACATATTGATGGATTTAACAGTAACAGCTAAACTAGGGAGATTAGCTAAGTTATATACCTATGAAATGGGGTGAGTTTTTTTCTGGTTGGTTGTTTTTCTGATGCAGGGAATTTAATTGGCTGAATCCAAGTCACGTGCGCAGACATAAAATGACTGCAAAATACAAGGCTTTATAAAGATGGTTTCTATTATTATACACGGGTATACAAGTTATCAGTGCCAAGGCCAAAGACCATGGTGCTGAATTTTTGAACTGTTGGGAGTTATTTATGCTGCATCGCTCGTTCTAGAACGGATGTCTCTCGATTCGGCTTCGGAACCCATCCTCAGGGGTTTCAGCTGCTTGGACTGCAATATCAATCACCGGTAGACCCTTATCATCATGTATCTTGTCGTTAACTATCGGCTCTATTGTAGGATTTCGTTGCGAAATTTGTAAAAATCTCTGTTCTTGATCTTCACTGATCTCAAAAATAGAATCTTCTTGCTCAACATCTCTATCTTTGGCGTCCTTTGGCCCATTAATCTCAACAAGCTTATCAAGAATCATCCTCTCGAAGCAATAGCCAGTTTTATTGGCTGTCAAAGTAAACAAATCGTGTCTCAACGGTTGAAAATCCACTTTCAACCCGTTAGTTTCACGATCAACTAAAATGCCCTCAGTAGATTCTTGACGCAACAACTTATCCAATTCCACTTCATGGAACAGGGTTACGTTCCTTGTCAAAAGATATTCAATCAATAAATCCTCCTGATCAAACAAAAGTGCAACATAATCATCATCGGTGAAGTGTCCAATAGAAATACTGTTGGACTTCTTTTTGTTCTTCCTCTTAATGTCACCTTTTTCCTCAGCGTTGCCTCCTTTGTGTATCTTATTGAAACCAGTAATAGTTTGCGTTTCCACCCAAAGTCTCAATCTAGGCAAAAATGTGTATGATTTGAACTTGTCCTCTATAAGACCCCTTTGACTATATTCATTGGTTAGCACTTTGCCAAATTCGTTGGGAATATATGCTGGTTGACCTTCAAAAATTGATAATTTTAACGGAGAAATCTCATTCAATAGAAGAAAGTGATTATTCCGACAGTTATATGCTTGAATGACTTCATTCCTATCGAGTTCAGTAACAGAATTAGATGTTCTTGCTACTGATTTTGGTAAGATACTATTGTATCGGTCCGGAGTTCTAGTATTAGATAATGCTATTCCAGTGATGTCAATGTATGCACCGGTATCCACGTCAATAAATCTAGCATCGATGTTGTTATTACCATTGCTTCTGGTTCTGGTGGATATATATGTACCGCAGTCTAAAAAGTTTCTGCCGAATCTCAATTTGTTGTATTCAGACCCTCCATCCAAGTCCACGATCATTGACTGATTGAATAATCGGCAAATTTTATGTAAGTCGGCAATTGGCATTTGAACATCACTATCATTATCCCAAGGAAATTCAAGTCCATTCCAATACCATGCCAATAAAGAACCATGGGCAATCCAGGTATTGATGTGGTAGGTATTTGTGAAAGTTAACCACGCTTTAGTCAACCCATGCAAAACGGATGATTGCTTGCTGGCCTGAATGAGACCGGAGAAAAATCTCCAATCGTAATGGGCTCCAGCAGCCCAATTATACTCTTTCTTAATAAGTTTCGCCTCGTTGAAATACTTTGGTGGTTGAGGAGTATACAAAGAGATCTCTAATGACCGCTTATAAATTTGTTCGGATGCAGATAACCCTTTAAGCTCTAAAGTATTTAAATGCTGAAGGATCTGAGAAGAATTGTCAATGAAAAGGTCAGGAGTTAAGTGTTTTTCGTAAGCGATTTCGATTTGGTGATTGTCAGCACTTTCCTTAAGTTTATTAGTCAAAGCAAATACTTCTCTCTTCATGCTTACCATCGGAGAGTCGTATTTGGATAGGTATTTGGAAACGAGATCTGTATGTATTATCTTCTTATGGGCTTCCAAGTTCTGATTTACTTTCAAGTTCAATGAAACGTGATTTGGGTGGTGCTGCTGGCCATTACTAGGTAGTAAGAAGACGATGGAAGAAGGAGGAGCCATAAAATCGTTGAGATATGACTTTGAATGTAAGATCTTAAGATTTTTATGGGACCTTCCTCCGAAGTTAAAGATATGCCAACCAGTGGAAAAAGGCTGGCTTTTGATCTGCTTCACATTGTCAATGAATCTGCTATGATATTTTTTAGGATCTGCTAAAATATTGTCCATGTCATCATCATGAATACAAAAAAGAGCAGGATCAAGGAATTCTAATTTACCATTTCTCATTTTGTTCTTCGTTCTTACGTCAAATAGTTCACCACAGGGTTTTTTTGTCAGGTCTAAAAAATATGAGTCAAGAATTGATAAATCGGCCCAGTCACTCCAATGGAAATGCTCAAGAGTTAAACTATCGGGAGAGCCCTTTGACTTTAGTTCATCTACTAGATGACTGAACAAGATTCCCAGGGTGAATCGGGGATCGAAAGTCTGGAAATATGGGATCTTAGAGTCTTTTTCAGCAAAGTATTTCGGAAGTTGGATTAGGTTTTCGGAGTCATCATTATCAAAATCTAGAAGAAACCGTTTTTTATTATCGAGAGTATCGTATTTTGATTCAAACTTTACATCAACTTTTACATTAAAAGAATCAATCTCAACTTGGGAGGAAGAATGTACAAGAAATTTTTTCAAGTCCATTAGATTGTTGGACAACTTCTGTTTGATGGTAGCAGCATCCTCCTTGTATCGTATTAGCGATATAACAACATAATGCAAAAATAAAATCAGTAGGAGAAGGACTATCCACCGAGTTTTTGATCTTCGAAACTTCAATCTCATGCCCGGAGTCTACGGAATAAGCAGGTCTTTTTGTTATAAGTGATAAATCTTGTATATGCTCTTCACTGAGATGTCGGGATAGATATTGAGCCAATAAATAACATTTGAAAAGATCTTAGAAGTATGCCAGATAACAGTATGGACTTATTCCTTTTATAATTTTTTTCTTTTTTTTATTATTTTTTCCTTGCTCCAACAAGGCAAACTTCACAGGGCTTTTACAGATTTTGCAATGCTACTAACCACAATGTACTATGTAGCTGTAACAGGAAAAAGCGCGAGACAACATAGTCAGTAGATGAAGCTGCTTAAAAAATTTCAGATAAGCCTATTTCCTGTTGGCCAAAAGGTTTAGGTTTGTGTGAGATATGCCATGTTCAGGAAGCCGGGATCCGTACATCCTCGAGATGAAGTGCGTAAAACCGGGAAATGACGTCGTTTTGCATTGAAGTATTTTCTACCTGCTATTATGAAGTTCACCATTGCCTTGATACAAAACAAC
The DNA here is from genome assembly GCA_003708185.3 of Isabelozyma rhagii. NCBI lineage: Eukaryota > Fungi > Ascomycota > Pichiomycetes > Serinales > Metschnikowiaceae > Isabelozyma > Isabelozyma rhagii. The sequence continues at coordinate 159,686 of PPNO03000011.1, read as the reverse complement.
CCAATAATCGGTCAAATCGAGGCCAATGTCACGCGAATCCGACAGCTAGTGAATCAGTTGGAGTCGAAAATCAATGGCAAACCGGTAGACTTGGTGGTGCTTCCGGAGCTTGCGGTCACCGGGTATAATTTTGAGGATAAAACTCATATCAAGCCGTACCTTGAAACTGCAGAGCAAGGCCCAGCATTTTCCCTAGGGCGAGAGATTTCCAAGAGATTCAATTGCTTTACTGTCATAGGGTATCCGGAGCTCCATCACCTGTTGATATACAATAGCTGTTACCTAATATCTCCCACAGGCTCCCTTCTATACAACTACAGAAAGACCCATCTTTATGAGACGGATGAGGTATGGGGGTGCAATGAAAATCCCGATAAGTCCTTTAGGTCGATAGAGCTTATTGTGGACAAGGATTACTACCTTAATCCTGAATCTAATCGGAAATATCGTACAGTAACTACTAATTTTGGCATTTGTATGGATTTGAACCCATACAAATTCGAAGCCCCATTCACCAGATTTGAGATGGCCCTTACTTGCTTTAAAAATGGGGCTAAGCTTATAATCTGTCCCATGGCGTGGCTCTCACCGAAATCACCGTCGGTGATAGAAACGTTAACTAAGGAGCAGAAGCTAGCCGAGGCATCGAAGTTCACCAGATTATTCGATGATGGAGTAGCCATAAAGCCAGAAATCGACGGGTGTTCGCCAACGGTACCCGATAAGAGTACTGTCAACTACTGGATCCTTCGGTTTTTCCCATTTATGAGACACAGCAACAATTGGTTGACGCCCCATCGGTTCAAGACGGTAGTGGTGTGCAATAATCGAGTAGGGCTAGAGAAAGATGTGATGTACGGAGGTAGCTCTACTATTTTCCAATTCGATGGTACAAAAGAAGGGAATGAGCACATAGACGACCAAAACAGTAGTGTGACGGTGTTCGGCAGCTTGGGCATGGGTGCCGAAGGGGTTTTGGTTAAGGAAGTTGACCTTGATGTAGATTAGGATCGGCGAAGCTGCATCGGCATTTGACGGGATCCTGAGCCGACATGTGTGGGGGCAGTGGATATATGCTCCCCAATTTACACATGAGTGGCATATACGCAGCAGGCAGATGATAGCTATTGGTTCCCTTGCTTTTGGGGAAGAGTTTTTGCGTACATATTGTGTGCTCGATCTGCAGCTTTATGCCTCCTTCTCGGGAAACGCCATGCACTATGATCGCTTGCAGATAAACAAATCCTTGCTAACAGAGGCATATTGATAGATAGTCTAGATCACAATTGTCACGATGTCGTTATTAAACTCCTGACTGGACAGTTCGTAAAGTTTATTTGCCCTGACGATATAATTACATTCTCTTGACATTGATTATGTACGCTTTATTGACATCTTTTTATTTATAGACAACTTTTGTTAGTGTTTTCGATCATAAAAATAGAAAACTCTAGGGAGCGCACCATCTCTGGGTTAGCTTATTCTTCGCATACTTTGCCGAAATTGCTATAGCTTTGCAATTAAGGTTGGCTCCCTTTCTACAGCCTGGTGCCGCATTACCCGTAAAAGGAAGCTACCGGCTAGTCCCTGCTTATCATCAGTAACTCCATCACAAACTGCTTTTATTGCACATCTGCATGTTATTGCATCTCCTATAGCTTCCTTCGCCTGTTCTTCTTGCACTATAACTTCCTTTGCCCATACTTTCCTTTTTCCTTTTTATTGTGAATCACTAATTGCTGTCTAATCTTAACCTCTTGTGCATTAGTTAATGGCCTAATAAATTAAAGCCAAATTTCCTACACCTCTTGGCTAACCTTCCGCCCATTCTTTCCTATTCCCATTTTAGGCAACCTCATTCTAATTCTTTTTTGCTCAATACACTAATCAGATAATGAGCCTCTTTGTGGGGAGGTTTTGTAGGCATATTGTGCGCCGTTCGGGCTTTTGGCGATTGCTTTTTTTATTTTTTTTTATTGCTGTCGGCGATTCAACCGAGCTTTCGCGATAATCATCTTTTTTGTCGGACGGTGCTGAGCCTTGTAGATCAAATTAAACTTCAGCTGGGCACCATTACGCCCATAAGCCTGGACATCACGCGCAAGGTTCTTTAGCTTGTCGCCTTGCACAATTTACCCGTTTCGTTACCACTATATTCAGGCATCTTCTTTGTGAACGCATCTGATCGCCTTTTTATCCACATTCTCTTATCTTTGTGTACTACTCTGTGCTCGTGTGATTCCTCCTCCAACCAGGAAAACAAAAGAAGACAGAGATCTATTTCTTTTTTCTTTAACTTGTTCTTTTGATGGCTAAACCTTAGTTTTTTTTATTGTATCATACATATAAGAGGGCATATTCTTTGGCCGGCATTTTCTCATTACGATTGCTTTTTGCTTCTCCAGTTCTTATTAATTCCCATTTTGGTGACCGGTTTCATATATACCCCGTTTATCTAACTATTGTTTTTCACTCTCTGATTAGATTGCAGTGAGCACTGACCTAGAATCGTATGCTTGCATCATGTTGAAATCCATTAAATTACCCAAGAAATTCATCATAAAGATATTCTTATTTGGTGTTATCATATACACGGTCATACTATCGACCATTTCATCGCTCAACTCCCAACAAACCCTGTCCATAAATCTATTGAAATTGAATTTGGAGCGAAATATAAAACTAAAGTTCAGGCAATGGTACTCCAATTTCCTAGCGTCGGATTTAAATCTCGACACCAACAAAGAGTTTACCAAAAACATGAGAAAGATCCACGAAGAAAAACTCGCCAATGACTGGTCTAATGAATTGTGGGAACTAAACCCCAAAGTATTGAATAACTTACCTTTTACTTTGGAAGTCCCCGAATACTATGAATCGGGAGAAAAACCTTTGATTCAACCATTCGATCCTCGTTTCACTTTGGGAGTCTATCTTTCCTGGATAACCAACAACTTCGATAAGCCTATTCCATTCCATTGGTCGGATTGGGTGAACTTGTCTAAATTGAATAAGTTCATTCTCAATTCCCGCGAAAAGTTGACTTGTGAACAACTATTTGACCTCTCCAAGCTAAGCGAAGACATTCTTAAAGGAAGTGAAACTAAACAGTGGAGACAATATTGTGTGGACGAACCAGAGTCTAATCTAGGATTTAAAATCACCGATTTTGGCGGTCAAAACACTGCAGAAAATCATGAGATCTTATCAAAGTCTTTCCTCTATTCTGGATTCCAATCTCCTTATAAAATCATCTTTTTAACCGATAAAATCGGTTCATATGAAGTTAAAGTTCAGAATTACTACGATAATAATGTTGAAAATTCCTTATTACATAACAAGATGGTGGAATCTCTCAAAACGAAAACAATCAACCCAATTGATGCATTCAGAAAATTATTGAAAACCCATTCACCTCATAACAATAAGCAAATTTTAAGTGACCATAAAATTGATATACCGAAAAGCTCATTCATGTTGAACGCGCAAGATTGGTTAGATGCAAAATACGATGAAGAAGAGCCAAATCATAAAAGCTTTAAGGACTCTATAAGCTTTTCCGTTGCTTGTACTGATCCACCAAAATTCTTCAAAGAAGCCAAATTATTGAATGGAATTGATCAAAATTGGTTGGGTGAGCATTATGATTGGAGATTCTTCAATGGTATCACCATTGGTACGGAAGAACAATTGATATCTCTTCATCGGTTGATGAAAAATTACTTGAATTTTACTCGTCAACATGGATTAATCACATGGATTGCTCACGGATCCTTATTATCATGGTATTGGAATGGGATCTCGTTCCCCTGGGATACCGATATCGATGTTCAAATGCCAATTGCAGATTTGCTTAAATTAGGACGCGATTACAACCAAACCTTGGTTGTAGAGAACTTATTGAACAACGATAAATTCTCAGGTATGGGTAAGTACTTTGTTGATGTGGGATCATCCTTAACTCATAGATCCAAGGGTAATGGTATGAATAACATTGATGCCAGATTTATTGATGTTGACACTGGACTCTACATTGATATTACTGGCTTGGCCGTTACTGATACTCCCGCGCCACCAAGATACGATATTTTGATTCAGGCTGATGAAAACAAGAAAAAGTTGATTGAAAAAACCACTATAGATGGACAATTGAATCATTTCATTAAAAATCAACAATTGGAAGCGTACAATTGTCGGAACAATCATTTCAACACCTATGAAGAGTTATCACCATTATTAATAACCATGGTTGAAAACCAATTGAGCTATGTTCCATCGAATTTCCCTATTATATTAGATTACGAATATGGCTTAAATGGTTTGACCGATAAGAATTACAGAGACTTTATCTACTTAAACAACTTCAAAATGTGGATCAAAACGCAGGTTGTACTTGATTATTCGAAGAATCCGGAAAAATGGATAGAAGAGAATAATTCTACACTTAATAATCCTTATAATGACATTACGAATCCCCCAACGTCTCCCAAAAGTACTACCGAAACCGAACTAGAAGATGAAGTTCGTGAAAAGAAAAGAGTAGTTGGAGATTTGGAGAAACTCATGATTAACAAATTAGGTCTTCAAGACCACATAAACCTACTCCAAAACAATCAAATTTTCAAAGAATACATGATAAGTCATAAATTTACATCATTCCACCATTCTCAAATCAAGGAATTGTTAAAGGTTTCGAATAAATTTAAGATTTTCGACTCCAATAAGTTTGAAGAAATCATGAATTCAAAACTCAAGAATTCAAAGAACAGTCAAGATCCGTTTTTCTTAGAGATTGGCCAGGCATTAAGAAGTGATTTGTTTATGTCTGATTTGTTCAAGAACGATTGGAATTTCTCCAAGGAGATTGAGAAATTGGTGACATTGACGAAGATGTATCAACTGGAGGGCTATTCAAAGTCGGACAATATCCCTGAATCAGATAAGGTGATGGAGAAGTTGGCATAAAAGAAGAGAAGGAATACTAAAGCCATTTAGAAAAGAGACCGAACAGTTGGCATAAAAGAAGAGAAGAGGAATGAAAGGCTACAATGAAGGGATATAAGTAAGATGAACCATAGTGCTCATTTCTTGGTTGCACTTTAGCTCAGAATCAGGATACAGAAAACGGAAGAATCTCCAGATCTCACCTGCACGGCCAAGAGAGTAATTTTATACCTAGGTACATGCGATGAGGCGATGACCGTTTTTCGCACTCCGATGTTTGTGATACTATGTCCGCAACAGGACAAATTTGGTTCCTATTTGGCTTTGCGAAAGACCCTGTGATGGAGATATCGTGATAGACGGTGCGACATCCTCAAGACAACAGAGTGCTGGTTGTTAATCGGCTAGTGATCGTGTGGATATAGGTTCACAACCACCCGGGACGAAATCATGGGCCAAGGAAGGTTAAAGCTATTTTTGGAAAGGGGGGATATGACGATGAGCTCATCGCAATTTAGATCCACTACAAAGGATCTACATCCATGGTTCCTTACTGTCGCCTCAAACAGCTATTATTGCTGTCGCTGCTGCAAAGGTCATTACAAAAACAATAACCAATAACTTCTTCTCTTCCCTTGTATAATATCATGTACTATAATAGAAAATGATTTCGATAGTCTTCTCGAGAAAGGGGGCGAAGTGGAAAAACTTTTTGTCATACTTAAATTACCTGCATGGAGTCTTATAGCCCCGACCCGAAGTTGCTATTACTCTTCCCAATGGGGACATAATATCGAGGATGTTGGGAGGCGGGAGGTCGTGTGCCCGGTTCAGGCGAAAAGACGATCATTTTCATCCATTTAATTCTTCCTATTATCTACATATCGTCCTGAAATTAAGCTGAGGATAACCCGAGGACTGGGGGAGGGAAGGTTTTGTGCCTGATACCAAAAGTTTCCCAAAACCGGTTTAAATGTGACTCGTCACCCGCCTTACCTTTGTAGTTTAGATTTATCTTCGTCTCGTGGACTATTCACAAAGTAGGAATGGTGGTTGTAGCACATAAGTAGGTCAATGTCTCATCGTCAGCCTCCAACTCCACGTTTCACCCCATTGACAACAATTGCCCTATTGAAATCACTGACGGTGGGACCAAACCCAAAATTCATTCCACAACACAATTACAATTTCAGGTTCCTAAACGAAAATTTTTATCTAATTTTTTAAGATGTAAGCCAGTTCTGGCATATTGCTCTCTAACATCACGTTTCTTTTGCTGCCTTAGTAAAAAAAAAAAATCTGTCCCGATTGGGACATATTTGTTCATTTCTCTTTTCTTTCTTTTTCTTTTTTTTTTTTTTTTGCCTTTTTCGATTAATAATATTTTTCCAGTGGAAAATTTTTTTTTTTTTCCCACTAGGATAACAAAGTATATATATTAGGCATCCCCTGCCATTATTTATTCCTGCTCTTTTTTTTCTTTTCTTCTTTTCTTCATCCACATTAATATATCAAAAATGCAATTCAAATCTGTTGTCATCGCTTTAACTGCCGTCTCCGCCGTCTCCGCTGCTAACGCTTCTAACGCTTCTAACACCTCTAACGGTTCTTCCTCCTCCGCCGACTCTGGTGCTGTCCAAGTTGTCGGTGCTGGTTTATTCGGTGCTGCCGCCGCTGCTGGTGTTGCTTTATTATTATAAGTTTTGTAATGAAGAAAAACAAAAAAATCTTTTGCTTCTAATTCTGTTTATTTATTCATATGTTAACTATTTTGCAATTCATGGATTATAACTTATCCTTTCCAATAGTTTTCTTTTTCCATTACATCCATTATAATAATTACTAATAGCTATAACTTTTTTGTCATTCTCATTCTAATACAAATTTCAAAGATGTCAATTTGGTTATGAATTAGAATTGTATCGTTAGTTTGCCGTGCACCGGTGACATTGGCTTTTTTCCCTGTTTATCATTTTATACACTTATACACTAATTAATATTTGTTTATTCGTCACTTTGATCATTGTAAGACGGTTGTTTTGATGGTGTTGTTTTTGCCCTTATGGAGTCCTCGGGAAGCATCGTCGTGACCCAAAAGGTAAGTATTACGTTCGGGCAAAGTGAGCCACAACTTCGGTCCGATGATGCTGGCTGGTTTTTTTTTTTTTTTTGCCGTAGTAGCTCCCGAGGCGATAAAGAAACTCTATGCACACCTGCATGAACATCCGTGCCCACCGAGACGATAAAGAATCCTTTTTTCGGCAACGCCCGTAACCACTATACACCCGTACATCTATTTATAATACACCCATGCACCAGAAATAGTTGCACAAGTTGTCCGAGGTCATTTCCACCCTAATACACCCATGCACCAGAACTGCACAAGTTGTCCGAGGTCATTTCCACTCTTAGGTGCAGGCATCCATTTTCACCACCATCAAATTCACAAGCTACTAGCCCCTGAACATTGTCCATATCTTCTACTTAGTCGTTGCCAGCGATAATGAGTGATATGGAAGATGATAAACCAAAGAAGAAACAAGTGAAGACGAATGTGTTAACGGAAGAGCAGAAAAAGGTATGCAAAGTTTGCTGTTACCCCATATTTCGTGTACTAACTTCAATAGGCCCATCATATAGCTTCGGAGCAGAAACGGAGGGAGAATATTCGTTCTGAGTTCGATAGAATTGTGGAATTGACCCCAACGTTGACTAACCAGGAAAATCGGTCTGAGTTGAACATTTTACGGAAGTCGGCTGACTACATTGACTACTTGAAAGATGAAAATGTCAATTTAATAAAAATATGCCAACAAAAGGGTATAACTGTTCCAGATGATTTGATCTATAAAGGTCCCGGGATCAAGAATTCTACCCAGGAGGAAATCGAATTCCAAAACTTGCGTGAACGGAACTTCAATAGTAAAGAGTTTGATATTAAGCTAGAATAAGCGGGGTGTGGTTTGTCCAAAAAAATGTTACAACATTCAATTCTTGGAGTAAGGCTGATTAACTTATATTTGTAGTAATTTTGTTTTAGTGAAGTATATCTTTTATTACTTGCTTTTAATTCTTTGCTAATGTACTATATAGAGAAGCAGGCCGTTTGCTAAATGACTGCAAAACAAGAAGAGTGCGATTCTATTGTTGACAATTAGAGTTGATGACGTCAAGCTCACATCGTAACCCGGCTCATTATACAGTGTTATGCACTCTTGAGAATCAAATTAAATGAATTGTAGAAAACATACTCTCAATTTTTGAACTCACTTTCAATCTTCATGATTATGCTGATCTTATAGTTTTGATGGTCTCTCCAGGTTGCCAACACTGGCAAATACTCTATATTGGCCTTGGATTCGATTTCAAGATTTGCAATCGTTTGTAAATCAGTAAGTATTGTCAAATGGCATGTTTTTTTAGCAGTTTTAACCAATTCACTTACTCTTTCAATGTCGTTGGTGGAGATGTTAAGGAGGTGTAAACCATCGCTCACTTCAACTTTATTTACGAGCTCAAATGCGCCCATTTCAATTGAATCCTCCATATCTGTTGACTCGGTATCGTCGTCATCATTGTCTTCTACGGTCTCGTAGCTGAATCCTCCCCACTCAACATCGGCATTTTTTGGCAAGCTCTCTACTTTGACCACTGTAAGGCGATTATACCAATTCTCAAGTTCATTATCACAATACAATTGCCAAACATCTTGCACCAAGTTGACAAGGTTATCCCTGGTTATAAAACAAATCACCGAAGCTAACCTTTTCACATTTATCAACTGTTTGACCCTATGAAGATGCTGTAATGATAATATACTTTTCACCTCGTCACTGTCATCCAGGAGCTGTAAATTCCACGGTACTAAAGGTATTTGTCCTGATAAACTAGCGAGCTTGTAATACCTCTGTACATCTACCTTGGACTGGGAATAAGGCCCTATATTTTGAGGAGCCCAGTAGGATCTCGAACGAATATGAATCCCTTCTGGTTGATAACCATTTGGTTTATTTATAATGCATGACAATTGTATTTTATAGTTGTTTGGCAAAGTGGTTTGGATGCAAATTCTCGATGGTGGTAAGTTGAATTTCTCAAAAAACTGGGAATAAATCAGGTTAAGTTGAATGAACTTGCTCATGTCCTTTAGTAGAAGTGTTATGTGTTGAATATTCTTGGTACTAAGTTGATAATGGTCGAGATACGAAGATAATTGATGAAGAATTTCCTTCATTTGCTGCGGTTCTTCCCCCTTATCACTGACTAGGTTAGAAACATAGATTTTGGTTGGGGTTTCCGTCACAGAGCTGTGGAATTCGAGTTTGGAAATTGGTTTAGTCATTGAATCCTCAAGGGATAATTTGGGCATATATGTCGATAAATGATCCAGCTCTGACAACTCTTCTAAGACTTTCTCGAAATCCCCATCTAGTAACTTAGGTGCACCGACTTCCTTATAAACTTCTTCTTTATCGACCAACTCCACTTTGAGCTTCATATAGCACACATCATCGTTAGACAAGGTGATAGTTTCAGAATCAACAATTTGTAACCTCTTACGCTTGAATATCGGGGAATCAAGAACAATCGTTTCAAATTCACCACCTTCTCCACATACATGTACATCGTACATCAGATTCAATTTAAGAAGATATGGATAAACATCGGCGATGGATTTGCCGAGGTTCTTCGATGTTAAACCAATGGCTGCAACTTTTATAAGTCTGGCATCCAAGCCATTCAGAATCATTTCCAGCATCAATTCCGGTTGGCTTCTTTGCCATAAATAAGCTAAAGGAGTTAATCCTAGCCTTTCACATACATCCTCAACTCGATTTCTTTGATAATGAGATAAAATTGCTCCACAACTTACACCCTCCACTTGAGGGTGGAAATGCTTGATGGTATTGATTAGCTTGAACAAGTCTTCAATTTCATCTTCTTCGGTAATTTTGTATTCCAATTCCTGGTTCTTGGACTTCCCGTTGATTTCTTGCCTGTAAATGGGCACGTCTAGGCACTCACCATAATAATCAATTACTTCATGTCCCACCGTTTGAAACATAAATGAGTCAATCTCATCTCCATCTTTGGCTGCCGGATACAAATTTCCGAGAGCAACAAGCTCATGGCCGCGACTCAAGCAGTGATGAATATTGAAGAAAGAGTCCTTTCCTCCCGAAATCAATGCCAAAAACTTCATACTACCGAGTTGCAATTAATGTCTTTATCATGAAGATATCAAATCAGTCCCAACCTGTGAAAAGTTATTTCCAACCTGCATTCCATACTAAACTGTGTCCCGCGGTAAATTACAGTACTTTGAATTTGAAAATTTTTTTTGTGTTCGCGCAGAGAAGTGAAAAATTTCACTCCATATAAAACAAACTAGGATCTCACTTTTCTAATATCAGAATTTTCACTTCTTTTCTCTTTAGTATCAAAAAGTTGCCAACATGCCTCGTATGTACTTAATGATATAACACATATATGATACCATTCTTATGTGATTGATAATGTTTTACACATTATCGAGGTTTCGGGACCTCATTTGGATTAATCTATTACACTGTGACTGAATCCCCGACACTTCAGTTACTACTTTTGGGCTATAACCCTTGTCAGAATACTTCAACGTTCACTGGCAGGATGCTAGCTTATACGTAAAAATTTAATACCAAATGAGGTCTGATTCTTTTGTATTATTGAATCTTTATTCTAACAATATTTAGGTGCCCCAAGAACTTACTCCAAGACTTACTCTGTTCCAAAACAACCATATGAATCCGCTCGTTTAGATGCTGAATTGAAATTAGACGGTGAATTTGGTTTAAAGAACAAGAGAGAAATCTATAGAATTGGTTTCCAATTATCTAAAATCAGAAGAGCTGCTCGTGATTTATTGACCAGAGACGAAAAAGACCCAAAGAGATTATTCGAAGGTAATGCTTTGATCAGAAGATTGGTGAGAATCGGTGTTCTTTCTGAAGATAAAATGAAATTGGATTATGTCTTAGCTTTAAGAGTTGAAGATTTCTTAGAAAGAAGATTGCAAACCCAAGTTTTCAAATTAGGTTTAGCCAGATCTATCCACCACGCCAGAGTCTTGATTACTCAAAGACACATTGCTGTTGGTAAACAAATCGTCAACATCCCATCTTTCATGGTTAGATTAGACTCTCAAAAACACATTGACTTCGCTCAATCCTCTCCATACGGTGGTGGAAGAGCTGGTAGAGTTAAGAGAAGAAACCAATCTAAGAACTCTGGTGGTGATGCCGAAGAAGAAGAATAAATTAATTGATTGTTTGTTTATATTCATTTCTATTTTAATCATTAATACATTGGTTTAAAACTTTCCAACCAAGTTTCTTATGTAACATAATTCATGATATCTCGTATTCGAATCGTAGTAATAATATGTACACTTCTTTTATGATTGGTTATATTTACACTTATCACGTGAATATGGTTAGGGCTCAAGCCCCGCGCGAAAATTTTTCCAGTATCAACAGTTGACATACATTTTTCACTTGTTACTTCTGCTTCTCTATTGAGGTTTTGTTTTGATACCAAATATTCATATTAACATAAAATGGGTAAATCGTATGTGACTCCTACCATCTAACTGCCCAGTCGAAAGGAAAGAAACACGAGCTTTTCATAGAAGACCAGAAATGATGACTGAAAATTAAAGAAGATTAATGAAAGACTGAAACATCGAAGATTGATATTGAAGAGAGCCGAAAAAGAAGGACATAGAGATGTTACGTAGAAGGAGGAAATGAATGAAAGACGTAAGAGAATGATGATAGTGGCAGAAATACATCCTATAAATGTTTCTTTATATTGGAGGTTTAGGGTTCTTCAGCGCTCAGGTTGAATTTACAAAACGTATTTACGGGGCCAGTCTCTTGTTTCAATTACCTTCCTGGGCATTTTTAACACGACAATACTAACAATTTTAGACACGGTTACAGATCTCGTACTCGTTACGCTTTCCAACGTGACTTCAAGAAACATGGTACCATTCCATTATCCACCTACTTGAAGATCTACAAGGTTGGTGATATTGTTGATATCAAAGCTAACGGTTCTATCCAAAAGGGTATGCCACACAAATACTACCACGGTAAGACCGGTATCATCTACAACGTTACTAAATCTTCCGTTGGTGTTATCATCAACAAAGTTGTTGGTCACAGATACCTTGAAAAGAGAGTAAACTTAAGAATTGAACATATCAAACACTCTGCTTGTCGTCAAGAATTCTTGAACAGAGTCAAAGCCAACGCTGCTTTAAAGAGAGAAGCTAAAGCCAAAGGTGAACAAGTTAACTTAAAGAGACAACCAGCTAAACCAAGAGATTCTAGAATCATCACCACCGAAGGTAACATTCCTCAAACCTTAGCTCCAGTTCCTTATGAAACCTTCATTTAATTTTGTTTTATATTTGTTATCTAGTGGGTTACGTTTAATGAAAGCTGTCTAATTAACTTATAAATATTAAAAAAATTAATAAATGTCAAAAATAGAAAAGACCTTTTCCAACATCAATTCAATGTTCATAACTTTTGTCATCCATCTATGGTTGATATAGTGTATTGTAGGCTTCTAAGCTTCAGACAATTTTTTTGTAAGGGTCCCCAGGTTTTTTTTTTTTTTTTTGTCTGGTGTCTGGTGTCTTCGTGTCCAAATTTGATTTCAGACAAAAACGCTAACAGTAAATAATTAATCAGATCCTCATTTCATTTTACTCATTCTGTTTACCAAATACCATATCCAGTAGACCATGTCGGAAGATGAGGTAAAATCAGCGACTCCTTCACCAGAGGTCGACGTGGCGGCTTCTGAACCGGACGCCAAAGCACCAACGCCGAAGCCCAACACCTTTCAGACAGCATTACAGACGTGGACTGAGATTGATTTATCTACACTACAGAAGAAATTGGATGAACAAGGGATTGAATTGAAAGATGAACAGAAACTGTCCCTTCTCAGTCGAAAGAATTTGGCATCTCAAACCAAAGAGTTCAGGAAATTACCTGATGAATCGAAATTACAGGAGTTCAAATCATTGTTGAAGTTGTACCAGAATGAGATTGATTCGTTAACTAATAAACTGAAAAAGGCAGAAAATTACTTCTTTGGTTTCTACCGACTAATTGCTGAAGCTCCTGATCCTAGACCTTTATTGGAGCTTTCGTTAGATGCGGTAATTGAGTCCACTGGCGTAAGCAATTTGAAGAAGGAAATCAATAGACTAAACGAAGAATTATCCAAAAAGGCTGATTATGAGCAACTCAAGCAGAGATTGTTGAGAAATGAGCAAAAATCGGCAGAATTGTTGGCGTCAAAGCTTAATGCTAAAGAAGAAGAGTTCAAGGCATTGATCGACGAAAAAGAATCGAATTGGACCATCAAAGAACAAGAGTATGAGAGTCAACTCAAAAATTTCAAGAACAAAATTGAAGAGTTAAGGACATCGAAGGAAGTTACTGAATTACAACTCAATGAACAAAATAAACAGATCGGTGGCGACAATACCAATGCACCGGCCTCAATTTTAGCCGAATTAGAGATCATTTCCAGAGACTATGAAACATCAAAGAAGAGAGTATTTGATCTTGAAAAACGTAATGAATCATTAAGACGGGAATTGTCTAAGTCTCAGAATGATGCTGATCGTCAGCAATTAAAGGAAGAGTCGACCAAGAAAATCTCCGAACTTGAAGGTGAAAATGCATTGCTTGTAGCACAGATAAATCAAATGAGACAAACCACTGGATTGAATACGGAAAAGAACAACAACAAAATTGAATCATTGAACCGCGAAATCAGTCAATTATCTATTGAGATAAAGAACTTGAAGGGAAAGATTGAAGAAACCAGTGATTATGATGAAATCAAGCATGAGTTATATCTCTTGCGACAAATTGAATTTGGTCAAGATGATGACGATAATGAAGAGGGAACGGATAGACAAATTGATGCATTACTCATTGAAAAGAACAAGTCATTAACCAAAGAATTAACCACCTACCGATCGAGTTTTGATGATTTGAATTCCAGAATTGCTTCTTTAGAAGCCGAACTCAAGACCACGACTGAGGAATTGTCCAAGTGCCAGCAATTGAATTACAAGTTAGAAAACGACATGGCCGACCTACAAGAAGCGGGCAGCAGCAATAAGTTTAATGATAACATGAGTTTGATTTCTAGTGTTACACGAATGACTAGGCCAATGCGCGAAGACAATTTAACTGAAGAATCATCGATTCTCCCCATTATAACCAAACAAAGAGACAGATTCCGAGAAAAGAATAAAGAACTCGAGGATGAAATCAGAAAACAGTACACCATTATCAGTGATCTTAAAAGGCAGATGAACTCATTACGTAGTGATAACGAGGAGCTTTATGAAAGAACTCGATATTTGGCTAGTTTCAAGAACAATTCCAATAATATGTTTATCCCCGTTGCATCTCAATCATTTGGAGCTCGTACATCCAATCGAAAACTCCTTCAAACCACGACCAGCACATCACCATCGGTTGATCTCGAGAGAAACAGTACGTACCAGGAGTCGTACGAGTCCAAACTACATCCTATCGAGCAGTTCCGCATGAGAGAACAAGAAAGAATCAGCTCAAGACTCTCTCCCGTCGAAAGACTCTTCATCTCGGGAACCAGAGCCGTTTTGGCCACCAGGACAACGAGAATGTTGTTCCTCGGCTATTGTCTAGGGTTGCATTGTGTAGTGGTGTTTGTCACCGTTTACGCAATGAACTTGAGTACAAGGTTAATTCCAGAGGTAGGTTTGAAGGGAAGTACCGGTGGAGTGGCAATTGGGTTATCTGGGTCACCAGAAGTCATTCAAAATGTTCATGAAGCAGCTCCATAGACACATTTCTCTTATATCACCAATCCACGTTCCTTCATTCTATCGTTTGTAGAGCCTTCAAAATTGGTCATTGCGCATGGGCTGTACACTCCTATTGCAGCCAAAAACGGCACACAAAAAAAAATGTGGTTTCAGGATCATTCCCCATATAAATAGCAAGCCAATTGCCATCATTTCTTCTTTCAGCGTTAAACAAAAAAAACTACGAAAACTAATGTCAGAAGATAAAAAACTCGATCCAAAAACCATGATGGTGAACATCAACGGGAAGATTGTTCCCTTCAGTAGTATCAATAAGCCCCACACTGTGGTCATTGATCCCAAGAACAGACCCCAGGTTGATCCTAAATCATTCCCTGAGTTAGAAGCAGATGCAAAGTCTAAAGATGCCCACAATGCGATCTTAGGACAAGGTCAGAAACCTCAATTGGATCCCGAGACGTTTCCTGACGTAGAGCCAGAGGCCAAAGCGCGGGAAGCCAGATTAGCTGGCAACCACCCAGATAACATCTTTCTAGGCCAGGGACAGAAACCAAAAATCGATCCTAGTACGTTCCCTGATATCGAGCCGGAAGCCAAGGCCCGTGAAGCAGAATTGGCCAAAAAGAACAATTAGATACGACCTAATAAGCGGAAGGAATATAAAAAAACAAATATACGAAGAAATGACGTTGAAGAGAAGATTGTAGTAGTAGCCGTAATCATCTAAATACAAACACAATGATCTCTACATTGACACCACCAGTACTACGATATCTACAGATCATATATAGGGTTAGATTTGTATTTCAGTTATCAAGCACTAGTCAACTCTCAATCCCCAAACTTCTTCGTATGTGTGAGACCCTTTGGTTTCAGGAATGTAATTTTTGATGAAGAGGAACGCAAGCAAGCAATTGAAGGTAAAGATGAAATAAGTAGCACCTCCGAGAGGAGAGTTTTTCAAAATCGGGAACAAGAAACCCACGATGAACGTAGCCAACCAATTCATGGTAGTACCCCAACTTTGGGCCAGGGCTTTAGCCTTATTCTGAGTGACTTCACCGACCAACAAGAACGGAATTGGACCCAATCCAATGGCGAAAAATGTGATATAGGTGAAGGTTCCCACAATAGAAAGGATTGAATTGGTGAAGATGATTCCGAACCCCATGATTGCCGACAGAATCCCCAAAAATGTCACCGAAGTCATAAGAAGGGGTCTACGGCCCAAACTATCGACCAAAGGAGCGGCTGCAAAAGTGACAACGGCATTAACTACGGAAATCAAACAATTGATGGCAATGGCGTATTTTGGGAAAATTGAGACCAACACGGATACCCCATAGAAGATAATGGAGTTAATCCCACAAAACTGCTGAAATACCAAGATCCCGGTAGCGACGGTTTTGGAGTTGTTGAATTCGGACGATTTCAAGTAAATACCTAACGGCACTGCTCTATCATTATCCTCAACTGGGGCCTCGTCCACTTCAGCTTCATTGTTTAACAATTCTTCGTCTTCTGGCGTCTCGGTTGCTTCTCTCTTCTTCCAGCTGTTGACTTCATTGCGGGCGTGAACGTACTCCCCGCCTCTGAACTTATGAAGCACACGGTACGCTTGGCTGGTAAACCCGTTATTGAGCAACCACAAAGGAGACTCTTCTGAGTAGGCCACGATAAGAATGAAGTTGGTGATTGCTATGAAACTTCCCATCAAGAGCAACCACCTCCATGAGTTGTTATTGGACCATTTGAGCGACAATATTTGGGTGAACAATATACCGACATTAATTGACACCTGGTTCATGGAACCTAAAAACCCTTTATAGCTTGCGGGAGAGGTTTCATTGATGAAAATGGCAGTAATGACAATAGCAGATCCAGCACCCAATCCGGCCAAAAAACGACCTAACACTAATGTGTAGTAATTGTTACTAATTGCATTAACGGTAGAACCAATTAAAAAGAAGACAGAATGAATCAAAGTGGTTTTTTTCCTACCTAGCTTATCTGCTATCTGACCCACGTAAAATGAACCTAGGAGACCACCAATACTGAATACGGAAGTCACCAATCCGACCTGACGGGGGTTCATAGGGATGCATTCAGCAAATCCATGTGACCCAAACCACGAATCTTTGTATGGCACCAGCCCAGGGTTGGAAGTACGACAGGAGATAATGGCTTCCGGAGAATTCAACTCCGCCATATGATAACCAAATTGGAGCGATCCAAGACACACAATGGCAATGCTAATGATCAATTGGTGTGTGAGTTTCTCCTGTGTAGACATAGGTAAGGTGAAATGAAGGGGATATAAGAAAGAAAGGAAGATAGCGATAAGAAGATAAGGAAATGATAGGTTTTATCAATTTTTTCAAATTTTGAAATAATGCACAATTTGTGATATTTGTGGGGGAAATTGCGAAAATCAGATTACCAAAATTGCTCCTTAAGAACGATCTGACCTTACACACATTATTTTCAAAAAGATGCAAAGTCTAAAATCTTATCCATAAATGGCATTTATCATCAACTCGATGATTCAGTCATGGTAGAGACGAAAATTTCACTGTTGGTGGGTTTGTTACCGTAATATCACACTTACAGTCAATGATGGAGACAAAAGTTTCACCATGGGCTACAGAAATATCACACTTACAGTCGTAAGACTATTGTATAAATTAATGTCTTTTGTCATTACTATCGTAAACTAAAACTATTGGGGACATCACCACAAATAATGGTCTGTTTATTCTCAGCTTAATTGAGAGTTTGCCCTTTTGCAAACATCAGAAGTTACAGTGTCTATCGTTGTCTATCGAGTTAGACAATTGGGAGAAAGTTACCGATTATCATCATGGGTATACCAAAAACATCTCTTTTAAGTGTCCACATACATCCCGTTCGTATCTTGACGCCCGCTTTGGGTGTAAGTAATGTGCATTCAGTCATGGTGGCCCCAAGAAAATCTCCAAACGCTATTTTCAGAAACAACTGGAAATATTCCACCACCGATTTATCATCTAGGAGTTCCACAATGAACGTTCTCTTTTTACTTATGAGTTCTTCTCGAGACCACCCGGTCAAGATACTGAACTCATTGTCAACATACGCGATTTCCCCCGTTCTTCTCCATACAATTGTAGGGGTACCACTGACTCGAATGAAGTTATCATACGTAAGCAATGTTCGTTGGAAACATTGTTCCATAAATATCAAATCTCCTTCTTTAAGTGAATTTGTACAAGCAATGAACGAAGGACGGTATGCGGCCATGGACTCCGCCATTTTCACTAACATCTCTCGTGGGAATCGCTTCCGTAAGTATGCAATTAACAAATGGTATCCCTTGGTATAACCAAAAGGCTTCTTGATCTTAGCATAGATCTCTTCTGGTTCTTTGAAGTGTAGACTGGACTCACCGTCTATAGAGTCTCCAGGTAGATTGTAATGGCTTTCGTCGGGCACAATTCCTATAGCGAACGAGAGCTTCAGCTTAGAGTTTCTCTTATGGTAAATGGAAGGATCGTTCTCTCTCATGGTTTCGATGGCTACAATCACATCGGGAAACAACAGCATACTGTCAGAAGAGGTGGATCCAAGAAAGTACTGGTTGATGGATTCGTCACACTTGGGGAACCGAGAATTCTCATACAATTCACTGCTTTTGGTGCGTCCGTTTTTTCTTCCATCATGAGAAGGAGCTGATAAATACGGTGCCATCTGTCGTGTTGACTGTTGCTGTTGCTGCTGCTGGTATCCACTTGAGACCGTCGTGGGCGGCGAAGTTATGCTATTTCTTACGTTACTGGTGGACCCCCCGTAATGGGCGAAACTACGGGGCGAGAGCGCTGGAGATAAATTAATGGAGTTGGGAGTACCCTCTGCCGAGGTAGAAGATGGATGATTGGCATGCATGAAATTGTCTTGAAGAATACTGGATAATGTGGAATATTCCAAATCGGCGGCAGACGAGAGGAAATTGGTTCGTTTTCGCTCGAGATTCGGCATGGGGTTGGCGGTTGGATCAAAGTTGGTATCAGACTTGGTCTCCGTGAAGTCGTTCATATTTGAAAACTGGCTTGTCGAATAAAATCCGAGCGACTCGGAGTTCTCTTCTTTGATGTTGGATAACGGCTGGGTAGCCGCCCGGGCTAAGTTGGTGGCACCTTGGCCGTAGCGAGAGGAGTTTGGGGCCGCTTGGCTGAAATTGGACGAACTTTGGGATATCTCGTAGCCAATGGGCACAGTTGAACTTTGATGGAACGGAGTTGCTTGGAATTGACCTCCTTCAAGTTGATCATTACCACCATTACTTCCTAGATATAGAGGTGATACTGATTGGTTAGTTCGAGATTGTGATTGTGATTGAGCAATGATGCTTTGAGGAACATCGGCCAAATACTTCTTCCGTTTACGCGGAGCATCTTCACAGGTATCTTGCAAACCTTTTTGAATACATCGATGACACGGACGACTGGTGTCACAAGTCATATGAGCTTTATGACAATGATTACATGCTCTATTGGTTTTTTTTCGTTTCTACTTGGTTAATAAGGTACACACAATGGGTAATTAATTAAACATACTGGCTTCGTGGTGGGCGCCACATCGGGAAGGATCTTGTCACTCATAGCGACGTATCCATGAATGAAGAATGGAGAGATTGTGGTAGGAAAAGTGTGAGATAGAGGTTTGGCATGGTGGTACAATCACGTGAATGTAGATCTGGGATATAACCCGAAAACCTCCGTACATCAATAATGCTGAAAGGGAATTTATGAATCCAAACGTTCCCGACATGATGGCTAGATGGAAGGTATATATCGTCATTTTGTGCTATAGAAGATGTAACGAACACGGATGGGTGGGCCTGGCAGGTGAAAGGTCGGCAATACTTGTATGGGTTCTTGGTGTCCAATAAAGAGTATGCACGGGTGTAATATTGAAGGTGATTGAAGTCGGTACTTGGAGAAGAAGGTGAAGAGAAGAGTCTCTGATAGATGGAAGATGTGAGTGTGAACTGAGGGACGCAGGGTTACATGTTAATAGGGCTTCATTGCTGAAAAAAGCATTGAATTTAGATGTTGAAGTGCTGGCTGCAAAATACTTGAAGGTAAACAGTGAAGATAAGGTTATGGCCCCATATTCCTAATAGATCAACCTATTTGAGAGCAACAAGGAGACTTATAAACTACTATAGGAACTACTGTAGGTGTAAGTACGACTTAGACCCAGCTGATTCTGGCCCCCTTCTGTTTTTGGGAATTCTAATTGTAACATGCACGTCGTCTATCCTTTGGCAGTACCTGAAACTACACAGTATGATCACACAAGAGCTACATGTTTCTAATTACTTACTTTCCTTGAATTTAAATACTATAAAACATGCTAAGCTTTGCTCAACCATCAAGGGAGTAGCCCAAATCAACACCCTCAAATTCCTTACAGGTAGCCTTCAACTTGGAACTTAAGTTAATCAACCTCTCGTTTGTAGGATGGAATCTAGGCAACCATTCAGCCACTCCGTGCTGGAGAACTCCCTTGGCCCTGACCTTACCATACTGGGCGTGGCCATAGGAGCCGTGTAAAGTAAGTCTGAGGTTTTTTGCGGAGTAAGATGCCCTGTGGAGGATGTTACTGTTGTAAAAAACAACATCACCAGGATGTAATTCGACAGTAATTTGTCCAGTAATGTGTTCCTTGCGGTTATCATTAGAAGTCTTTTCTCTTTCTTCTTCCGTACGAACACGGTTATGGGAACCAGGAACCACAATCAAACAGCTATCTTCGGTTAAAGCGAGGTTGAATTGAGTACCAGCATAAGGATCCTTCAACAAGTCACTTGCTTCCTCTTCCACAGTGGCTTCAGGCTTGATATGGTCACGATGCCAGTCCAAGTCAAAGTCAGTCAATGGGTTTATCAACATGTTGAAGAGCTCCATAGACAAATTATCAGGAGTGGTTTGCAAAACATCAGCAGCAACATTCAATAAAGTCTCCAGCGCATAGCATTCTTGGAATGGCACCGATTTCTCCTCCAAGTCAGGATGCAACAACCCGGAGATTCCCCAGATATCAGGACTGAAATTCTTGGGCCATGGAGGAAACTGCTTGCCTCGCGTACGGACGTGGGGCCAGTTCCCGTCTCTAGCATACTGGACGATTGCGGCAGAAGCTTCTTTGTATTTGGCAATTTGTTCAGGAGAAAGGATTCCTCTAATAACAGAGAAGCCATCCTTTTCGATCTGATCGTGGTGGTAATGTGGAATAGTGACAGTCATATTGGCGTTGTAGGTCTGAGTTTAAATACAGAAAAAAAAGTTTATGAGGGGCAGAATCCGGGGTTTATATGTGCTTGTTGCAGCCCCATGTCAAAAGTTAAATGTAAAATGTCAAAATGTAACCTGGACATTTTTTGTATTGCAACATGGTTGTAATCGCGGGGGGAGTGGGGGACGGAATTTTTCACCCCAAAATTTTTATCAAATCAATTTCTCGTCTTCGGAGTTCTTTTCTATTCCCAACGGAAGTCTTATTCGATATGTCAACCATCAATTGGGGTATTTTAGGTGCTGGGAACATTTCCTCGCAGTTTGTTCACGACCTTGCCGTCAACAACTCGGATGCAAAAAGCGAAATCAAACACATTGTTCAATCCATCGGGAGCTCGTCTGAGGCCAAAGGATCCCAGTTTATTGCTCAAAACATCACCCCAGAGCAAAACCACGGGGTTAAGGCGGCCTCACAAAGCTACGATGAGTTTTTCGCCAATCCCCTCATTGATGTGGTCTACATTGGAACTCCCCATACTGTTCACAAGGAGCAGGTGATTCGAGCACTTGAAAACGACAAGCATGTTCTTGTGGAAAAACCAATGACTGTCAATGCCAAAGATGCGCGAGAATTATTCGACTTGGCCAAAGCAAAGGGGAAGTTCTTGATGGAGGCAGTCTGGACCCGATTCTTCCCTTCCGTTCAACTTATCCGCAAGTACATTTTCGAAGACAAGGTTTTGGGCGATGTTCACAAGTTGAATGCCGATTTCTCTATGGACATGGGAATCTCCTCCCTCCCGACCTCATCACGAGCACGAGACATTAATTTGGGCGCTGGGGCTACTCTCGATATCGGGATCTACTCGGTCACCTACGGCCGTATCTTATTGGACGATAAGATCGGCAAACAGGCCACGAAATTCCAAACCAAGTCGTTCTTGACTATCGACCTGACAGATAAAGTGGACCATGTTTCTACCATCATCATCCAGTATGAAAACGGGAAACAGGGGATACTCACCAGTTCTAACCTCACTAATGGGCCTACCTCCTTCGTGAGACTAGAAGGTACCAAGGGGTACTTGGAGATGTGGAGTGACAATCCAGCACGGCCCATGAACTTCAAAATCACGTTTTTCGACGAATCCAAACCCGCTATAGTGTTTGAAGAGAAGAATGACTACAATGGGTTCATCTACGAGGCTAATGCGGTTGCAAAAGATATCGCTGCCGGAAAATTGGAAAGCGATGTTGTTCCACCCGCCGAATCGCTTTTGGTGATGGATATTATGGACAAGGCCCGCTTCGAAAACGGACTTAAGTACCCTCAAGACTCCTAGCAATGAATAAACGTTAGTTGGCTTGACTTGATTGTAGTTTGTAGTAAACGTTCGTGTGCGCACAATTTGTGAAGTATCAAAAAAAAAAGAAAAATTTCAGACCACAAGTAAGCAGCTAACTCTAACTCCACCGATAAAAACATGGCTGATATCATTGCTGGTTTCAAGAAATTGTCTCTTGTGCAAGCATCCTCTGCTGACGCTTCTTTGTTTCCCGAGTTGACCAACGAACAAAAAGCCTTGGCTTCTCAGTACAAAACCTTATCGTCCCGCTTCGATGAACCCGAATCATTAACCAGTTTGAACAACAACTTAAGATCAAAAACTTTCATAGTAGGAGAAATTCCTTCCGACGCTGACACTGCTGTCTTCGTGAAAGTTCTCCCAATTGCTGCAAAATGGACCAGCAAGCAAGATATTGCCCAATTCAGACACATTTTGAGATGGGCTGACTTGGTGCAAAACACCTTGGTTGAAGTTCCTGAAGCAGACAAATTGAAGGTCGATTATACTGCTGAAGTTGAGAAGGAAGTCAAAGAAAAGAAGAAGCCCGCTGCTACTACCGCCGCTGCTGCTTCTGGTGCCGATGCTCAAAAACCAACTGAAAAGCCAGCTGAAAAGGGGGCCAAACCACAAGGCGGCGACCAAAGAAAGGAGCTCACTGAAGAAGAAAAGAAAGCCAAAGCTGATGCAGCCAAAGCCAAGAAAGCAGCTAAAGCCGAAGCCCAGAAGGCCAAACAAGCTGCTGCTGCTGCTTCTGCTGCTCCAATCACCCCAGCTTTGATTGACTTCAGAGTTGGTTTCATTCAAAAGGCTGTCAGACATCCAAATGCCGATTCTTTGTACATGTCCACCATAGACATGGGTGATGAAGAAGGACCAAGAACCGTTTGTTCTGGTTTAGTCAAATACGTTCCAATTGAAGACATGCAAGAGAGATACGTGGTGGTGATTGCGAACTTGAAGCCAGTTACTATGAGAGGAGTCAAATCATGTGCTATGGTGTTGTGTGCTTCCAATGAAGAAGTTGTCGAATTCGTCAACCCACCTGCTGGTTCCAAACCAGGTGACAAGCTTTTCTTCGAAGGTTACAATGGTACTCCTGAAAAGCAATTGAACCCAAAGAAGAAGATTTGGGAAACTATTCAACCAGGATTTACTACCACCGATACCTTCGAAGTTACTTGGACTGCTGAAGGTAAGCCACCAGCAAAATTGGTCAATGAAAAGGGTGAATTATGTAGAAACACCACCGTTGCCAGTGCTAAGGTTAGTTAGTAATGAACGAAGTAAGATGCAAGGATGTAGTCTGAAAGGCAGAAAAGTGATTCAAAATGCTTTCGGAGCAAAAGAAAAATGATAGCGAAGTATCATCAGACCAAGGATATCTAGGGTTCTCTTTGTAAATCAACTCTAGTCAGAAATGATTCAAATCTAGGAGCTGAATACTGCACATAGCAGCCGTACCAATCTTAAGCCTACTACCATACCACACTGTATAAGCAGTTGCTGCTGTTCAGCTGTTTCAGAAGCTGCTGTTGTTCAGCTGTATACGACTACAGCTCTTTCTGTTTGGTGCACCGATCTCTTTGACGTACATTGTTTGCCAGTTTTCATCTTAGTGTAGCAAAATCCAGTAATGATAAAATCGCAACCAAAAACCATCGCAAATATTTTTCAACCAGAAAGCTACATCAGACCATTTCAGTTTATAATCCTTAAGGACATTCACCATGAAATTATTAGATAAAACCATTGCCTTGGAGAAGGATAAAAGTGGGTCGATTTCCATAATACCACAAGACAAAGAAGATTTATGGCAATTGTACAATCTCATTCAAAAAGGTGATGTGGTGGAGTTATCCACCTACAGAAACATCAAGAAGGCGTCGGGGGGAAGTAGTGAGATCAAAGATAAGAGTAAAGTAGAAAGAAAGTTCTTGAAGTTGAAGATAGCCGTGGAGGATGTGGACTACGCTCCGTCTGATGAAGTGATGAGAATCAGAGGTAAAACCACGGAGCAGAACCAATATGTTCCTAACCAGAGTTACCATACTGCCGAGGTCCAGTTGAATAAACCGTTCAAGTTGAATAAGCCTGAATGGGACGATATCAGCTATGGAATTATTCTAGAAGCGTCTTCGATCGAAGCAAAGGCCGAAGTAGGTGCAGTAATCATGGAAGAAGGAGTAGCCCATTTATGTTTGGTGACAGACTCCATGACTGTGCTAAGAAACAAAATTGAAAAATCAATTCCTCGTAAAAGTAGAGGAGAATCCGGTGGGGGAAATCACGATAAAGCTATGGGTAAGTTTTTGAATATGGTGCAAGCAACAATGATTCGTAATTTTGATCTTGGTAAATTAAAGGTGATAATCCTAGCTTCACCCGGATTTACTGCCACTGCATTGTACAAGAATATCATTGATAATGCGGTGAAAGAAGACGATAAAGCTATTTTGAAAAACAAATCGAAATTCGTAGTTTGTCACTCTTCTACTGGGTACTTACAGGGGTTGGAAGAAGTGTTGAAGGATAAATCAGTGCAAAAAAGATTGAATGATACAAAATTTGCCCGAGAAGTATTGATCTTCGAAGAGTTTCAGAAATCGTTGAATGACGATGATGATAAGGCGTGGTACGGGCCGGCTGAGGTTCGTAAGGCGGTGGAATTGGGATCAGTAAAATACTTTTTAATTACTGATACCTTGTTCAGAAGTGACGATATTGCCGTTAGAAAGCATTATATTCAATTAACAGAAGATGTGAAAAACCAGGGAGGCGAAGTGCTTATATTCTCGAGCCTACACGAATCGGGTGAGCAGCTTGACCAATTAACAGGGGTTGCTGTGATAACAAAATATCCAGTACCAGACCTCGATGAGGAGGAAGAAGAGGAAGAAGAGGAGGACTAGAATGAAGGGAAACAGATTATCAACAGAGAGACCGTCTCGTTCCTCATTAACGAAATAGCTAGAGATCGTCCAATTGGACAAAGTAGAATCTTAATAAAGCTCCTAGGGCCAAGCCGAAGACTAAGAACTTCCTACTAGCTCTCCATTAATTTGTGTATTCCTGAAGAATTTCAGACATTTTCGAGGTGGTTAGCCATTTATTTATACAGTAATAAGTACAATATTTACAAGTTTGTAGGCTTTCAACACTAATGCATCTGATAACGTTGCTTCAAATAAAATCCTGGTAGTATGCAAGAACCGAGTTCTTGATCCACCCATTTCTTGGACATGGTTCATGAAGATTGCGTAGTTATCCTCTTTGATTATTTTATGCATCTGCTTTTAGCTCCTCTTCGAAGCGAGGGTTTTTGATTCCCAATCTATCGATATACCATATTCTACCACCTCTAGTCCAGATCATTAAATCTTGAGCTACTCCAATACTTAAACCAAGCATTCCTCCTCTTTTGATTTGATTGACAATTTGAACTCGACTAAGCTGTCTCCACTTCCCATAGAAACCGGCCCACACCAATCCTGCCAAGGTAGTGTTTAAAAAATCTATAGTACCATTCCGTAAGTACTTGTCAATCAATAGTTCAGTACCAAAGAAAGCTAATACTCCACCAGTATACTTTGTTCCCAGTCTAACTCCTTGCTTGAAGCCTTGTATTATCATTACGTAGTTCTTCTTTTTATGGTAAAAGTACCATCCTCCAACCGTACGAGGTAGTCTATGGCCATTCTCAGTTAAGTATCTCAATGAAGCTTGTTTGATCCCACTATAAAACCCAGATAATCCCCCTATTACACCTCCGACAACAGCAAATGCCTTCATACGTTCGCTGGGGAACATATGGAATCGCTCATTCCGCCTCCAATCAATAGTCTCGGTCATGGCTAGGGAGAAGAAGGAAGTTAGAACTTACAACCTAGGGTAGCGAAGAAATATCTCATTTTCGCACCCGTGCACCACAAATAGTTTTTGCAACAACAATTACAAATTTCAAGAGTCATACATTAGTAATATATACGGAGCCGAGATAGATATAAACCGAAGAAAAACAAATCATTGATCTAAAATTGACTTAACGAATTCAACATAGTCAACGTTACCGTCAGAAGTGACGTTAACACCTTTCAACAATTCGTCGACTTCAGAGTCACTCAATTTTTCACCTATGGAAGTCAAAATGTATCTTAATTCGCCCACTCCAATGTATCCAGTTTGATCTTTATCAAATACTTGGAATCCTTTAATGTAGTCTTCTGGTAATCCCAAGGGTTTGAAACCATCGGGTCTGCCAATGATTTTTTGGTAGGTGTCAAAATCGAATTCGTTGGAGCCGACTCCGCTTTGTAATTCAGAGATTTCTGCTAAAGTTGGGTTCTGTCCGACTGCTCTTAACAAGTCTCCTAAGTGCTCCACAGGGATCTTTCCGGTTCCTTTTTTGTCGAAAAGAGCAAAAGCATCTTTATAGGTTTTGGTGTTTTGCGACTAAATGTTAGTATCCAGAGCGGAAATTTGAAGCAATATAAAGATAGGGAAGCAAATTGGCTGATAGAAATGATAAGACTTCGAGGAATTATTGTGAAAAAACTGAACCATACACGAGATCAGACAATGAAAGAACATAGTGAAATTTAATAGAAAGAGCTCTTAGACAACATCTCAGAACACTTCGCCATGGCTGACTGACACCATTAAATAGTGACACATAATATTACACCGCTAACTATCATAACACGAGTAGTCGTTCTGATGTTTGCGTGTATTCTCTATTCCATTACCCTCTGTTCTCAGTTAATTAACTCTTCATTTGGCCGGAACAGTTGAAAATGTAACATTCTACCACGACCCATTTGAAATGCCACTTCCTCTTAGCTTCTATTGGTACATACCATCGTAATATAGTTTCTTATAATGGTGTTGTTGATTTCGATTCGAGATGTAAACAAACGTCTATTTTTTTTGTATTGAGAATTGAGATCTGAATCAACGTTACCCGCACCCACTGCTAAGATACATTCACAGACATACAACCAGGTCACTTTTCTTGCAGCATTAACAGCTTCTTTAAGGCACCAAATACCCTTCATCAGACACGTTCCCGGGCAATTAGACCATCATAGAGTAATTACGAGCTTCAGCAAACTTAGTTGCTCATTTTCAACTACTGATACTAATCATCGCGTCTACAATAATGAGTCTTGACGTGGTAGGTGACTTCACACAGTACATAAATGGTAGTTCTCTGCCATCTAAACGGAGACGTTTAAACACATCTACGTCTCAGCCTCAGTCGAATTCCCACGGTTATGATATTTCGTTGTTCAAGCCTGGTTATATGGTTAATGTCAAAGTGGAAAACTTCACTACCTACGCCTATGCCGAATTCAAATTATCCCCCAACCTAAATATGATAATTGGACCCAATGGGACAGGCAAAAGTACACTAGTTGCTGCTATTTGCTTGGGACTTGGTGGAAAAATCGACTTAATTCGTCGTAAAACCATGAAATCAATGATTAAAACCGGCTGCCATGAAAGCAGCATCAAAATTGAGTTGAAAAATTTCGACAATAAACCCAATATTGTTGTCCAAAGGAAATTCACCGAGAAGTCATCCACATGGTACATGAACGATCGAATATCCGACGAAAAGACAGTGAAATCTGTAGTTAAAAAATTCAATATTCAATTAGATAATCTTTGTCATTTTCTTCCTCAAGAGAGAGTGGCGGAATTTGCTACTTTGTCCCCAGAAAAATTATTACTTGAAACAGAAAGAACCTTGGGCAATGGTTCTTTGCTTGCTGATCACGAGTCTCTAATGGCAATGGACTCCGAACGGGAGCAATTAGTTACGGAAATCGATAGAATTAACACCAGACTACTTAAACTTAAAGAAGAAAGTACGGCATTGGAGGAAGAAGTGAAGAAGTTCAAAGATTATGAAGATAAATCAAAGGATATAAATTACCATAAAATGTTGGTTCCTTATGGTCAATTTCAAGACTTGAAAAATCAACGTAAAAAGCTCAAAGAGCAACGTGACGCTGCTAAGAAACAAATTGATGAATTTGACGACAAAGTGCTACCACTTCAAGAAGAACTAGCAGCCTCAACTGTCTCATTTGATCAACAAGTAAAGGTGATTGAAGAAGTCAAAAGTCGAAGCAATGAACTTTCAGCCCAATTTAAAGAACAGCTGAAACTAATTGAAGAAACGAATGAAGTTATTAATGACCTTGAGAAAAGAATAACCAAAGCAAAACAAAGATCTTTAGATAGTAGAGCTACCATCGAAACAGATGAGACAGAATTGAAGGAACTTGAACTAAAATTAAGCACAATTCCTGAAACTGATGCTGACTATGTAAATGAATTGACTGAAAATAGAACGGCAAACCATGATAAGAGAGTTGATGAGGAGCGAGTATTGAGGGATCTTGAACGTAATTTATCCAATCAAAAAAGACTGTTGGATTCATCCGTTAATCAAAAGAAAGCTTTGGAACGTCGATTACTGTCTAATGATAAGCTTGAAGTACTACAAACAAACCAAACAAGGTATAGAAAAGATGCTATGGAAAAGGCTTACGATGCTCATGTTCATTTAAGAAGTAAACCAGAATTCTCAAATCTTTATGATGAAGCTCCTGTAGTTTCATGTGGAGTTACTGAAAAGAAGTATGCCAAATACATTGAAAAAGTTATTGATAATAACACTTTATTCTCAATAATCTGCCCTGATCGAAGTTCCTTCGACAGGATTTCTCAAGAAGTTAAACATTTTAGAATTTCTTTGAGATATACTTCCGAACGTCCCAGACAACCTCCTGTACCAAAATCACAATTGAGTGAGTATGGATTTGAAAACTATCTTTCAGACTATTTATCCGGACCTCAGACTGTACTAAATTGTTTGAATCTGCAAAACTACTTAAATATGATTCCTGTGTCATCCAAGCCGGTAACCGACTCCCAACTAGCGAAGTTGTTGAACCCAAGTTCCAATGGAAAGATACCATTTATGAAGTTCATTTTTGAAGATACTCTATTTACAGTTTCAAGATCGAGATATGGACAAAGGCAGTATATTTATCAAACAGAAGGTATTAATGAAGCCCAGCTTTTTGGACATTCTGGATTAGACCAGCAAACAAAAGATTCAATTAGTCAACAAATACGTGAACTAGAAGGTAGAGTTAAAGAACAACTCAGTGAGTTTAGGAACCAGCAGCAACAATATGCTGATAAGAAGAAGAATATCGAGGACTTGAAAACTGAATTCAGGGAATTAGATAGGAAATTTCTGCAAGTGAAAGAATCCCGAAAGAACAAGGTTAAATTGGAGGAAATGATTAAGTCGAAACAGCTTAAGATTCAAAGAAGTAAAGAAATGTCAATGAAAAATCAAATAGATAAAATTCGATCTAGTGAACGGAAATTATTTAAGCTCTTCATAGATAATAGCCAGCACATTCAAAAAGCTAGTGAAATAACCTCAAAAATGACTAATGTTTCCATTGAATATAAGCATCAACAATTCCTCGGTTTACAATACAAGAATAGAATTGAGGGTATTAAGCAAGTAATCAATGAGCTCGCGGAGTATAAAAGTAAGTTGGAAACTATTTATTCCGAGGCAGCCCAGAAATATAGTGATAGTAAGAATAATGAGGCACATAAACAAATTAAGGAGCAAAGTCAACATTACAGTGCTGAAGACCGACAGATATTGGCTGACCTTGCGGCTGATTATCTCAATCGGAATGTTTTGAGTGAATTCCATATAAGGTCGAAGATTCAGCTTTTGGAGGACGAAAGATCTGTGATGTCGGTCGCTGATCAAACCTCCATAGATAGTTTAAAGAAGAAATTGGAAGAAATTAGTAGCTCAGAAAGGAATCTTCCGAGATTAGAACAGCGAAAACTTGATTTTGACAAGAGAACAAGCGTGGTGCAACATAGATGGGAGAGTAAATTGTTCAAAGCAGTGAATAAGATTTCTAAATCATTTCAGAAACGATTCACCACCGTAGCCAGTGATGGCCAGGTGGAGTTGGTTAAAGATGAAAGATTTAAGAATTGGAAATTACAGATTTTGGTGAAGTTCAGAGAGAACTCCGAACTCAAGATCTTAGACCATCAGTCACAATCAGGAGGTGAGAGAGCTGTGTCAACTATTTTCTTCATTATGTCATTACAAGGATTAACCGATGCTCCATTTAGAGTAGTTGATGAAATCAATCAGGGGATGGATCCTAAGAATGAAAAGATGGCACATAGATATTTGGTGCATACGTCTTGTAAGAATAATAACTCCCAATACTTTTTGGTGACCCCTAAATTATTAACAGGGTTATACTATCATCCAAACATGGCAATTCATTGTATTTATACTGGATTTTACGTTGATCCAGTAGAGAAGGACTCGACGGACGTTGATTACTTGGACATGAAGCGAACTCCATTAATTGCAGGCCAGTGATGAGAAATGTACAAGTAATGTAAATGTCTAAGTAAATATATATACAATGGGAAGTCTTGAGCTTTCACAAGCTGTTAATAGCATCTTGTAGTCTTTTCTGGTACTCCTCTTCTCCCAAAAGGCTTATCAAAATTGGGATGGTTACACCGGAGACTCCTCCAGACAAAGCGTATCTTACTGTGTGGAACACATCTTTCTTCTTAAGATCAGGGTACTTGTGCAAGATGACT
This sequence comes from Isabelozyma rhagii, assembly GCA_003708185.3. Classification (NCBI taxonomy): domain Eukaryota; kingdom Fungi; phylum Ascomycota; class Pichiomycetes; order Serinales; family Metschnikowiaceae; genus Isabelozyma; species Isabelozyma rhagii. The sequence continues at coordinate 128,550 of PPNO03000011.1, read as the reverse complement.
TCAATATTTTCATCGAAAGTACTAGAATTTAACCCAGCAAGAGTTGATAAGATATGTTTCAGCTTAGGCGGGAGTTTGGACTTATTTAATTTCGCATGATCGATGGTAGTAAAAATATAACCATGGACAGACTCGAGGTCATTAATAGTGGATAAGCTAGGAGCTAAAGTGTTAAGTATCTTCCTCAAGTAGTCTTTGTCGTAGGAATTATTGGTGAAAGCAGCAAAAGAAGGATAGAATTCGTCGACCAATTGGCTTAACTGCTCTTCATTCTTAAGTCTCAGTTGAAGATGGTGCTTATTGAAGTAATACAATTTGTTATCGTTAACCTTAGCGTTTCCCTTTGTTAAATTATCTAGGGAAAACTTTTCCGTTAATTCTTTTAATGTCATGACCTCACTAGTACTTACACCAGGAGTAATTCTGGGAGGAGACCATCCAAACAATGCACAGAAATTCGTGAGAGCTTCGGGAAGAATACCCTTTTCTTTCATACTCAAAATGCCGATATCACCCGATCTTTTAGATAGCTTCTTATCTTCCAAAGAGGTTAATAGAGGAATGTGAATGAACGATGGGGGCTGCCATCCGAATGCTTTATATAACGCAATGTGCTTTGGGGTTGACGACAACCATTCCTCACCTCTGATAACATGTGTTATCTTCATGAGATGGTCATCTACAACGTTGGCGAAATGATAGGTGGGCAAGCCATCTGACTTCATAATTACGAAATCATCATATCTTCTGTCTTCAGAGTTGTACTGTGGTTGCAATGACAACTTTCCGTGAATTAAATCAGTAAATGAGTCGTAGGAATCTGGACTTTTGAATCTAACAATCTTCCCCTTTATATCTAGATGTTGGTTATCTGTGTGACAGCATTTTCGGTCATAAGTCACCGTGGTTGGTGGCTTAAGCTTGGTAGCCGATTCTCGTAAATCGTTCAATCTCTCCTTGGAGCAGCTACAAATATAGGCATGTCCACTTTCTAGCAATTGCTTAATAAATGTTTGGTAAATGTCCATCCGGTCAGATTGTCTATAAGGACCATATGGGCCTCCTTCGTTAGGACCTTCGTCAATGTCCAACCCACACCATTTTAAGCTGGCATATATGTTTTCTTCAGCGTCCTTCACCAATCTTTTTTGATCGGTGTCTTCCAACCTCAATAGGAACTGTCCTCCACTACTCTTCGCAAGTAGGTAGTTATACAATGCAGTTCGAAGAGAGCCTAAATGTAGATAACCCGTTGGAGAAGGTGCAAATCTGGTTCTTGCTGGGGTATTAGGCTGGATAGATGTGAGTTTACTGACACCCTTAAGCTTCCCTTTGAGATTAAGCTTTGAGTACCATCGTAACCCGCGATAACTCATTACCTTTGTATGTTGAATTGGAAATTCTCACCTCATCTTCCCCATAAAAAAAAAGTAGATCGCACATTTAACTGAAAAAAACGTAAAAAAAAAAACATTTTTTGATCTTTCTCATAGTTCTTTTCCCATACCTTCTTTTACTCTCTACGCATTATGGACTCCACTTACCAACGTTACGGGCAAAATGATGCCGCCAAACTTCAAGTTTTCAAATCCATTACTAGAAACTTCTACTTGCACAAGTCTTTCGATTATCAGTCTGATCTTGAATTTTTGCCCGCCATTCCATCTGAGTCTGCATTCTCTGCTCCTAACCCAGCAGATGCATCGAGCTTCCAACAAATGGCTCGCAAGAACCCCGCGAGTCCCCAGAATGCATCTCCTAACATGAAGTCCATAAATCAGACTTACGTTACCCAACAGATTGTTGATTTGTTGAGCACTCCAAGGGCCAGACTTCAGTATTTGAACCAGAACCCAGAAATGTCGCCCAAGGGACCAACTGCTTCTCTCAACGGTATGCGTAAAATGCAACAACAACCCTACCAAAAGCCTACGCAGAGAGGCTATGTCAGATAACTGTGTCTCGGGCAATCTCTACATCATACGACAAACAGAAGATACTAATCGTCATAAGAGAGCGTCACTAACGCTATAATCATAATCGTCATAAAAACATAAAAAACATCATATTCGTCATAAACTCCATAAAAAAAATATCAAATCGTCATTAAAACAAAAAAAACATCAAGTCGTCATAAACTCCATAAAGAAACATCACATCGTCATAAATACCATAATAAATCGTCATAAAAACCTCATATTTCGTCATTAACTTATATCCAACATAATTCTATTTCTCATCGGCTTCCCGTATTCTTCTGCCGAACTGTTTCTGTTGCTCTTTCTTTTTAGCACCTCTATTTCATACTCGGTCTTATTTAATCTAATGTTACTCTTGTCATTATTGTATTTAATACCCATTTCCGGCCGCATCACGTGCCATATATACCCATCACCCCCGAATTTCTGTAAGGTTCCAGGGGCAAAATATATAAAGTGGAATCCGAAGGCGTTATGAAATAAACTCCAATTCCTTCTCCTTTCTTCAATAGCAGTGATTTAACGTTTATAACTGCAAATAGCGCTGTTGCTTCTTACTGTAACTCAACATGGGTGAAAAGGATAAGAATAATGCCTCAATGGAGGAAGACATTGACAAGTTCTTTGATAACATGAACCAATTAGGTGGTAATATTTTTTCAATTACCAGGAAATTACTTTCTATGACGAGTGATTCATTGTCTGAATTCAATGATATTGCTAAAACCAAATCCCACAATTGGCTTTTTGACGATGAAAGGGATAGACGTGACGATGAACGGGGTAGGATTCGGGATGATGATGCTGAAGCTTATCATGATTTCAAGAACGGTATCAAATCAATGATTGCCGACATTCAGCCTAAGATTGACGAATTCGTGAACAAACCTTATGAGGACAGAACCGGTGTCCGGAGTGAATGTAAGGATGAAGAACGTCATCGTGGATGGGGCAAAGATCATCCATGGGCTTGTCAATCTCATCCTTTCAGAGATTACTGGAAAGGAGGCTTCAAAAATGGTCAGACTCCCTTTGGCTATTACACGTACGGAACTCCCTCTATTAGAGCCTATAATGACTGTATGCGTAAAGACGGGGAGATGCTCTATGATTCCAAAGGCTACTGGAGATGTTTGTTCCCCAACCTGGAGGTGCCCAACAAGTTATTAGCAAGTAAGAGACCTGGCGAGATATTGACTAAAGAAGATTTCCAGAACGCTAGGCTGGACAACCGGTCCAGCGAGGAAGGGGTTGATGATCTAGGTGACAGGGGCACATACTTCAAGACTTTCGATCTTTACATGAATTGGCAGAATACCATGTATGAGAATGTCAGACGTGACAGAAAAGAACGGAGAGAGAAGATTCTTGCCAAAAGAAAGCAGAGACTTGAAGATTTCAAGCAAAGATCGATTGTTGAACCAGAGCCACAACCCAAGCACATTGTGTCCGCTTCAGTACAATCGACCTACAGTTCAGACTCCGATCGGAACGAAATTGTATTGAAGGAAATCAAAACCGAGTACTTCAACGATGGAACTTCTGTCACGAAGAACATTACCAAAACAAAACCTTTTGAAGCCAAGGATTGGACCAACGTCATCGAGAACGTTGATACTGGCAAGAGTGAAAACGCGCAACCAAATTTACTCACCAATGACTTGTTTGACCAGGAGTCGGACAAAAATGGCTGGTTCTGGAATAAGAAGAAGTAGACCGTAGTGGTTTGCCACCAGGACCCAACTAATTCTGTGATCAATGATTTTACTTGTTTATAATGATAATATGATATGCTAATGACGGGAGTTGTAGCGAGGGGTGCATTAGCAGGACCTCAGACGAGAGTGCGGGTCCAGCTGCTGAGGAGGGCCTCCCCTCAGACCGCACTGTAGGGGATGTAGTGGGCCCATTCGGCGGGAGTTTCTTCTTATATCAGCCCACGGCTCCGGTATTGGGTCGGCCGTCGCACCATCTCCAGCCCATTTACTGAACCAGCATTTGGCCCACTGCCCGACCAGCTTCAGTGCACTTCGCCCACAGACTCGTTTCGCACCAAAAATCTAAATTTGATAGAGACAAATTGACATCTAATAACTAAATTCGTCATTGTCATCGTCATCCTCCAATACCGCCAGCATCACTGTTTCCCTTCACCAAAATGAATCCATTAAACAAGATCATATTCCTATCGGCATTTCTCGCATCGGGATTCTTGTTAATTTTGTTATCTTGTGCACTATATAACAATTGGAAGCCATTATGGGTGATTTTGATTTTCTTAATAGCACCCTTACCCAATATCATTGCATCATCGATTGAGAGTAATCGAGATGACTTCTTAACATTCAGTAATGATCATGGCAACAATCCAACTGCGGTGGAAGAGTTCTGTAAGTTTGTCACCGGGTTATTGATAATTAGTGGGATATCGTTGCCCTTGACGTTGTATCATACCAATTTGATACAATTTGGGTCAATGATAATGAGTATAATTGGGGGGCTCATTGTTTATGGAGATATCATAGCATTCATTTGGTTCTTCAAGGAAGAAGAAGATGAAAATGATGATTTCAACTTCTGATTATAAGCATTCAATTCTTGTTTGTATTAGTATAGAGTAATGAATTTCAATTGACACCTATACACCTACACCACTACATCGAAATGACAACACCAAGGGGAGTTATACTACAAGTCGAGCTACCGAGAACACATATCCATATCATATCTATAACCTAATTAAGAACCACCAATAAGAGAATTAAAATTATTGTCAATATAACAATTGTAACCAAGCTACCGTTTTCTCTGACTTTGGTGGAGAAATTCTTTAATCTAACTTGAGCATTATTCAACCTGTAAGCTGCGTCGTCTACACCTCTTTCTAAATCATTAAGAATGATCAAATGGTCATTAAGTTCATCATTTATAGTGTGTCCCATTGACTTTTGGGTTCTAATCGAATCATGTAATTGGTCTAAGCTGTCATCTTGTTCTAACAATGTTTGTTGATGCTGGACAAACAAATCTTGGTTACTTTGGTTTATTGATGCAAGAGTGGCAGCATCCGATTCAGGCTCAATATCGGTATATGGTTTAAATATTCTAGTGCCCATTAGCTCATTTCTAAAATCATCTTCATCCAGGTTGGTTTGGTCTTTAAAACGAACTGATTTGGGTTCTGGTTGCTGCTCTTTGATCTTGAACGGTTTAAGGGGGATTTGATAGGCACTAATATCTATGAATGAATGGTTGATACCTTCTAGCTGGGAGTTGAATGAATTTATATTACTTTTTACCGCAGTAATCACCGAATTTAGCTCATCTGACTGGCCGGCACTTTTTAAATAAAGAACTAGGTCTTCTTGTAAATAATTCAACGTTTTCTTTAATTTATCTAAATGATCCACTAGTTCCAAGTTATCGTTAGACGACGGCGTCAAGTTCAACACTGTAACCAAACGGTCTCGCTCCTCTAGTTGGGTTTCTAAGATCTCTAGGTAGTTCGATGACTTGGCTATGGATTGCTTTATGTCTTTTAATCGGGGTATTGGCGTGCTCATGCTGGGTGATTGGATGAATGACTAGTTGGTGAGATTAGTTTTTTTCGCACTATCATAATCCTATGATAAGGGCACAACCAAAATGAGCTTGGTGCAAGGGTTTAGCTGTAGATGCAAAGGGAGATGTTCAGACAGGGACAGGAAAGAAGACGGAGATGAAGTAGAATGAAGAAAACAATGTCATCAAGTTGTTGTTACAATATGTGAAGACTACTATGGTTGACTTACACCTGATCTACAACTATTCTACTAACGGTCTACCACGGACTAATATTCTACAAACGGTCTATAACTGACTAATATTTTACAACAATATATAATTGACTTATTATTCTACAAAAGGTCTATAACTGACTGTTTACTCTACAAACTGATGGCTTGTTAGTCTATGATCTACTATCAATAGCAATCACTTTGTCACAGCTTCAGGGCTTTCCCTACGATCTGATAGGGGAATTACCTTGAGCTGTCGGGCACAGTGGATAACCTTTCTTGCTGAGGAGTGACTTCTAGCATTATCCATGCCTCAGTATCTTGGGTCTACTGAACATTTTCATACAAAGGCAATGAGTTATCTAAACATTATGGGCACCTTTTGGGAAGAAAGTTTATCGGCACCGACACCGTATTAAGGGGCACTTGCAAGTCGTCAAGTAACTTATTGAGTTCAGTTTCCATCTGGTCATAATCATGTAGTAGCATGTCCTCTAGACAATCAAGCATGGTTAGGAGATTGGTGTTGATGCTCTTATTCATCGTTAGTCTCTTCTGGAACTTGTCATGATTAAATGCTCTCTTTTTTAGGGGAGAGTTGGGACTGGAATTATAAACTGACGTCTGCTTGGTTTCCGTCAGCTGCAATGATGATCGATCTGATTCTGCTTCGTCATATGTGGTGTCAAAATTAATATCTAGTAGATTATCTAGCTGATTACACAAATCTTGTGTAGCTTTCCCCATGGCGCAAAACCTTCCAATATAAATCTAGGAAAAAGAGTTGACAAGGGAACTTAAGTAGTTAAATAAAAACCAATTTTGATTTCGGAATCACCATACTTTAAAGTGGGTGTCTTGGGTTACTCGGGAATACGCTAAATATAGGAACGCCAAAGGTTGCAACATTTTGCTAAAATAGACGAAAAAAAAAGCCCTCTTTGTCCTTCAGTTACGTAATTTTAGTCTATCCTACTGCAACATTCGCGTTCTGTTCATTGTACCTTACCGTCAGTCATTACATTGTGGGTCAATAATGCAGAACGAATGGAGTCCATTTGTTGCTTAACAGAGTTGTAGGTAAACATACTCCATTATTATGACATTGAAGAACTCAACAGTATTGTAATGGCATTATCGGATGTAGTACCAGCCTTCATCATTTGTCTCCTTTAGGACAGGGACTAGCCAGCGATTGGCGTAGGAGGGAAAGGAGCGAAATGGTCACATGATGGTGATCATGTGCAATGCAGCTTTGGATTGTGTAACCAGAGATTTTGCAATCTGAGTAGCCTGAAGTGGGCTGCAGGCTGAAAAGTAGTGCTGTTATCAGGCCATGAGCGTTGGCAGTTAGGTTTCTGATGGGAGGAAGATGTTTTGTATAATTGAGCGTACCATTCGCCAATATCTCGATTATTCAAACTCTTCAATGAGTTCATATGAACATCGATGAGAAGTTGAATAGAAAAAAGTTGAACAGAAAAGCCTCTGTAACTAATTTACAACGCCATTCATCCATTTTTAGAGTCCCACTTGACACGAGATTGTTCTTTAGATGAAAATGGCTAGAGGACCTCAGATCTCAATCATATTCGGTTTAGTGCTTGAAGCGAATCATGACAGAAGCTATTTATGACTTCTTATGGGTTCTGTTGTTTTGCTTTCGAATTTGATATGGAGTTGATCTCTGTCCATTTTATGAAGACAATAATCGGGTCCAAAGGGGAGTCTAAGTATAGTGAAAAAGCTGCAAAATGATTGTGACTTACAAGAAAGTTCTTCGTTGGGAAGTTCAATCTTAATCAGAGTATGAACTGGTGTCCAATCCTGCTTGAGCTTTGACATCAAAACCTACTCTACTCCTTTCTGTAATAAACAGGGACGCTTCCCTTTCAAAAGGTGCTTGGACGAAAATTTACTGTAGCCTCAAATTTATTTCAAATAACTGTTTCACTTAAGCCACTAATTTGATTCCCCTTTTAATTCACTAACCACAATCTCCTTGTTTAAGCCAAGGATGTATAACATTGATCCATCATTGCCCCAAATTTCAAAGGCAGACACTAACGTGACTAAAGTCAGGTGATCAACTCTGTCTTACCCTGGATGTACGGAAAGTCAAGTGGAAACACCAGTAGGAATAGATGACTTATCCAGGAGGTCGTCATAAAGCGTTTGAATCCATCAGTGTTTCATATTTCACTATAAGTCTTACGGAAAGCTCCTCGCTAGCTCCGATTTTGTTAGTTAATTGGCTGTCAAATAGTTGGATATATCCGTCGTTGTCCACCGGAATCGCCGCGGACTGATACTGATTTTGGATGTTCACGATTTTGTTCCTACGTTTTTTTCCATTCGAACAAGTTCTACTTCTTTTATTTAAACTGGTACTGTTTCCCGAGTTAAGTGAAAATTAAAACTTCTTTTTCTTAATAAAAAAGAAAAATGACTACTTCCACCTCCAATCCAACTAAAACCGTTTGTGTATTCTGTGGATCATCATTCGGTAACAACGAAGACTTTGCCAAAAATGCCACCAAGCTTGGTAATGTGATTGCCGACAAGAACTGGGGGTTAGTTTATGGTGGAGGATCCACGGGAATCATGGGAGCAGTTGCACGTGGATGTGCCACTAAAGGAGGTTATGTTCACGGGATCATTCCATCCGCATTGATCACCAGAGAAAGAACCGATGACGACACTTTCAACAAAAACTTGAAGGAATCCATCGATAATCACGATGGCTCAACTCCAATTCCAGACTCCAAAGAATATGGTAAAACCACTTTGGTTAAAGATATGCACACCAGAAAGAGATTGATGGGAGAAGAAGCCGATGCCTTTATTGCTTTACCCGGTGGCTATGGTACGTTAGAAGAATTAATGGAAGTTGTAACTTGGTTTCAATTGAACATTCACAATAAACCAATTGTGATTTACAACATGAACGGGTTCTACGACAACTTCTTGAAGTTCATTGACGACGCCATTAAGTCGGAATTCGTCAGTGTGAAAAATGGAGAAATCATTCGGGTTGCAAACACCGTGGAAGAAGTTATACAAGAAATTGAAAACTACAGCATCCCTGATGGCAGATTTAATTTAAACTGGGCATCCACCTGATTTGATTAGCTTAATTGGGTCTCTATCCGAGTCCATTTGCACAACCGGTTTCTACATAGTTGGACTGGATCCTACTTGCTAGTTCCTCGTAATCATATGCTGATCATTGCAACGAAAAAGATATTTCAGAAGAAAAAACCTTATCATCTAATTAGTGCATTTTTCTATACTTACAATAAATAACCCTATACTCAAAAATCATCATTTCATACACATGCTCTAAACCTCAATTCATACACATGCTCACTCAGTGACCATTTAACTCTTCATCCACATGCTCGTCGTGAACGTGAAATAAATCTTCAAATTCATCATTGGGTATTTCGACTTCGCTCAAGTAGCCCGTACCAACGTCATACATCAACCCCCAAACCTCAATTTGGTTGTGTTTCAATGCCATTGACGCCGATGGGTGTCTCTTTAATGCAGTAACTGATGCGATGACGTTTAATTCAGCCAATTTCTTGGCCTTGGCTTTGGGATCAGAATTATACTCATTTAGTATATGTAAATTAGCAGCTCTGATGTGTCTGATGGGGTTTAACCATAGGTCCAATACTCCTCCGATTCTTTTTGACGATAACGATGCCCATACTCCACCACAATCGGTGTGTCCGCAGACAATGATTTTTTTCACCTTCAACACATCAACGGCGAATTGAATTACTCCCTGAGATGAGAGATCATTGGCATTGACTATATTGGCGATGTTTCTATGGGTGAAAATCTCTCCTGGTAGGCACGACAAACACGATTCCCCAGCTCTGGAATCAGAACACCCAATCCACAAAGTATGAGGACTTTGACCCTGGCCATTGAGTTCAAATACTTGGTTGGAGTGATTATGCTTGATTGAATCAACAAAGTACTTGTTGTTGTTCAAAAAATCTTGTTTGGTGGAGTTTTTGGATAACGAGAAGGGGAAGTTGGTCTTGTGGAGGGATGCTTTCTTGGCGTGTTCAAAAGCCTTTTCCTCTGGAGGTGTGGTTGATAAATCGGTATAATGATCATGCTCCAACTGATAATGTAAGATGTTGTCTCTACCCATTATTACCGAACTTTGATGCAATGGCGACTGATTATTGAAAACCTTATATATGGAACGGGGTGACAATTTATTGATGTCACGCTTCTTCGTCAATAACGACAATATGGTAAGAGGTTTTTTTTAATATATAATAATCAGGGATATCACCTGGGAACTGAAAGTATCTAGAAAACAACGTTTTTTCAAAAGAATGTGAATTGAAAGAATTTATATAATTTTTTTTTAAAACAATTATTAGCCCAATAAAAAAATAAATATGATGCTTAGATAAAATGTTGTGCAACGTTTAACTTTTATAAAAAAGAAAAAGAAAAAAAAAATTGAGTCAAGGGATTGAGTCGTGCTTGTTTTGAATCATCTCTTGACTTGTAGATCTTCTAGCTATGCTATCAATTTTAGGGGTGGGGTATTCTTCACTTAAATCTGGGGCTCAGTCAGTTACTCCATCGTATCTCTGTATGCTGAGTGCTCATACTGAATCCATCTCTTTTCACACTGTGGTGGCCAACCTTAATCCGCAGACCATATGATCTCGTCAACAAAATAATTCTCACGGGCCGAAGGCTATCTCGAATTGTGGAAAAGTTTTTTGTGTGGGTCTTCTCTCTGCCTTATAGGTGAGAAATCATGTATTTCGATTAGATCATAGAACTTGCAGCAATTACGTGAGATGACTTGCAGATAATGCGACTTTGTGCAACATTCTCCCAACGTAAAGGGGAACAATAATGCACCGACTCTCCGGAGCAACACCTCCGAACTGTACGGGTGCCCGGAGAGTTCCTTTGAGGCGCCGGTGCACGGGTGTTGATTGTACCGTCAATTTTTGAATCTTGAAGGTACGGGTGCAAATGCAGCCTGATCTCCTGCAACACGTCTATAGTCATCTTCAGTCCACTCTCGTACTATTCTTTCACTTATTATATTTCCACCACCGCGTCATGGCTGAAGTTGAAGATGACCTTACGCTGATAAACGATATTCTCAGCAGAGAGTCCGTCTCTGAAGAGCAAAAACTGTTTAATCAACTATCTAAAGATCATAAGCTTCAACGCTTAGATACCTTAGTGAAAAAATCTCAGCTCTACTCACAAATCATTTTCGATAACATCCTACAAAACTCGCTCAACAAGAAGAAAAAGCGGGAACAAGAACCGGATCCAGAACCAGAATCTGTGTCAAAAAAAGTGAAAACCAATGAAAAAAAGGTTAGAGGAAGGAAAAGCCAGCAGGAAAGACGAATTCGCCAGAAAAAGGACATCATGAATATGTTGAGCACTTCAGTTGATGAGGAAACCAAGTCCACGAAGTCGGCTATTGAAAATGCGAAAACAAATCATAATCAACAGCAACCGGTCTTAGTCTCTGGAGGCACAATGAAGAATTACCAGCTAGATGGGCTAGAATGGCTCATCACTCTATATGAAAATGGATTGAATGGTATTTTGGCCGATGAAATGGGGTTAGGTAAAACGCTTCAATGCATTTCATTCATAGCATTTCTCATTGAACACAATATCCCGGGACCTATTTTGATCGTTACTCCATTATCCACAGTAGGTAACTGGTACAATGAGTTTAAAAAGTTCGCTCCCGGCATTGATGTAATTAAGTACATTGGAAGCAAGCCGACAAGACAGGGAATAAGACTCAGGAATAAGGCTGAAGTGATTATCACATCATATGAAGTGTCCATCAAGGATTTCAATAAGCTCAACAGAATCACCGACTGGAGATACTTAATTGTAGATGAAGGACACAGGTTGAAGAATTTCAACTGTTTGTTAATGAAAGTGTTGAAGAAATTGAATGTATCTAATCGTTTACTCATCACGGGAACTCCTCTACAAAACAATTTAAATGAATTATGGTCATTGCTCAATTTTATCCTCCCTGATATCTTCCATGATTTGGAATTATTCGAACAATGGTTTAATTTTAATGAATTGACTGACCTATCCCATGACAAGGATTTAATCGATTATAATATCCAAGAAAAGTTGATCATCAATTTGCATAAGATTTTGAAGCCTTTTATTCTTAGACGATTAAAGAAGGATGTAGTGAAGAATTTACCCCCAAAGAAAGAGTACCTCATCCATATTCCTATGACGAAACTCCAAAGGAAGATCTATGATGATGCATTGAACAATAAATTTGTCAGCAGTGTGGTTGAATGTTACTTGAAACAATATTTAATCTACAATTATCCCGACCTTTTTAACACAACAGAGGACTATGAGGTCATAACTCAATACGTTTACAATCAATTGGAAGTTTCCGATTCCAGTAATTTTGGTTTAAAATTCCCCAAGCGTAACGAAACTCCAACCAAGTCCGACATTAAAATACCCGAAAAATTAGCCAAAAGGCGTCGGCCTGCAGATATTTCGTATGCTGATGAAGATTCCGACGACGAATTTGCAGCCAAGGAGGAAATAATAGAAGTCAAAAGTGATAGCGAGCCTGAAGATAGTGGTGACATTCCTCCAAGAGCTCGCAAGCAACAAAGTCTATTGAATCAATTTTATAATCAATTTTTTCAAGAAGTCAAAAACCTACCATTAAGAAGTATACTCACGGTGTTGAGAAATGTCTGTGCATCTCCATATATCTACTACGAGCCATTTCCTATTAACCACGACGACGAAGCTAAAATCACGAAAAACAACGAAAAATTCTTGAAGATTCTATACAAAGACTCTGCAAAATTCCAGGTCTTGGATCAATTGATGAGCAATTTGTTACCATTTAACCATAAGATTCTCATCTTTTCTCAATTCACTAAAGTTTTGGACCTATTACAAGATTGGCTAGTTTGGAAAAAGATTGATCTCAAAAGATTGGATGGATCGACTAGCCAGGAAGAACGTGAAGTCCTCATTAAAGATTTCAATGCGCCAAAGGGTAAATCTAAAATTTTCTTGTTATCGACTAGAGCCGGGGGTTTAGGTATTAATTTAACCTCTGCTGACACTGTGATTATCTTTGATAATGATTGGAATCCTCAGATTGATTTACAGGCCATTGACAGAGTGCATAGAATTGGACAAACCAAACCAGTCAAGATCTATCGATTTGTGATTGAAAATTCAATCGAAGAACTCTTAATATCGAGGAGTCACAATAAGAGATTCTTAGAAAAATTGATTATCCAAATGGGGGAATTTAAATTTGACAAAATCATGAATAATGGCGATAAATTAGAGGAAAATGATACTTTGAAAGAAATTCTCAAATTAGATCAAAATTTCATAAACAATCCTGAAGGAAAAGAAAAATGTGATACAAAATTAGATTTGGCTGATTTCACCCATTTCAAAGGCAAGCTGAATTTATTGAGTGATGATGAAATCATAGAATTGACCAGAAGAGATGACGCATGTTACAGTTCGCTGAAAAATGACTTCGACAATATAACGATTTTCGAAGCAATTAATAAATGATAGACTTCAGCGAGACATAGTGTTAAAAAAGAGTTGACTCCCAATAATGGACAAAATGTATTTAAAGAATATCTAATCTATATAGTCTAGTAGCTATTCATGCAAAAATAGAAGAATAATGTTAAAAAAAAAAAATCGTCGTTAGATACTGTAATTGAAAGGAAAACCACCAGAAGAAATGAATCACATCACAAGGTAAAGAAATAAATAGTAAGATAAGAAAAGTAGTCGTTCAAATTAGGAAGTTTTTGCAACCTAAATTAACGCACCCAAAAAAAAAAAATCTAAAAATCATCAATCGTTAGTTTTTTTGTAAAAGTTCTAAGGATTTAGTTCTCCATCTAACCGCGTTATAGAGAGAGCTGTAAGACCAAGTCAAATCTTTTGCACCTTGCATAAATCCATGATACTTGTTGAATTGTTCCGAAATATTTCCATCTCTCTTATCAACATGATCCTTGACGATCTCTAAATAAGAATCAGCGTATCTGAACATTCTCCACATCAAGTTGTTGAAAGCTGGGGAGCCAAATGGAATGGTAATGTCTTCGAAAACTTCGTCTTCATTTCCATTAGAGTCGTTATCTTGTAAATCATCCAAGAAAACGCGGAAGAAATCCTTGTTCAAACTATTGATCACGAAATCTTCGTTGTTCTTGACTAATTTGAAGACCAATTTATAGATGACTTCAGAAGCAGAAGCAGTGGAAATAAACCATGGATTACCTTCAGAAGTGGCATAACCATCATAGACATCTTCTGGGTATCTACCAATACCGACCCCAATGTTTTGTCTAAATCTAATTTTATCGTGATTGATTGGGTAACGATATTTCATATCAGCAACCAACGAGCTAATGGTATTGATTATGTAGGAGTTGTCAACATCAAAAGGAATGTCATCGTAATCGACACCATTATCTAAGTTGTGGGCGTGTAAACTGGCTAATAAAGTGGCAGAATCCAAACCACTTCTTTTACCTTGTTCTAATAAGCTTGGAGTTTCAACGATATATGGTAAAGAGGATCTGACATAACCACTGGTATTGAGAATGAATGATTTCAAGTTGTCATAGGTAGATTTCAAATCATTGATAAATGGTGAGTTTTGAGGTTCATGTTTTTCCGCTAAGATCAAACCATCCTTCAAAGCTCTTAATTGGGTCAATGAATTGAAGAAGTGCAAAGAGTTAATTTCTTCCCATAAGTCAAAACTTGTCAACTCCCAGTTATGAATGACGTAGATTAAATCATTTTTGATGATATTGAAGTATATGAACTCTTCGTTTTTCAAGAACTTGTTGCTAATTTGCTTGTCGTGTTTTTGCAACAATCTCAAATAGTTGAATATCGTGGAAACTCTCAACCCAGGACCATCTGATTGAGGTCTACCCCAGTTTTCATCGAAGGGTTGACCGTTTGGATGGAATTTAGGTTCACCTAAGGATTTTTTGGTAGGGTCACTGAATTTACCAGATTTGTTGGTAAGTCTCTGCAAATGATAGTTGTGTTCAATGTAGCTTTCGATTACGGTTGAAATCTCCGACTCAGGAAATTCATGGTCTTCCAACCAGTAAATCAAAGATCTAAAAGTCAAGGCGGAGTCTCTAGTCCATTGGTAAAAGTAGTTAGGATGAACTTTTGATGGTGAAGCCACCACAACACCGTAACTAACTTCCTTAGGATCTAAAGTAGTCGAGATACCACCGATATTTTCCAAAATGAATTCAAAAGAACGGTTTGGTTGTGAAGCAACCCAACTATCAAATTCCTCTTCAGCTGGGTCTTCGGTGGTGATTTTGGCTAATGACCAAAAGGATTGCCAGGCATTAGACCAAAGTGATACCGAGGAAGGAACCTGCGGCGATAATGATGCAACATTTGTGGGGATGTACAAACTATTGGATAAACCAAATAGGTATACAGTCAACAATAAACCCAATCTCATGATGACAACGGTATATGTAAAAAGCGAAATCTGGGGTAATGTAGAGGAGGAAAAACAAAAATCAAAACAAGTTTTTTCTCTTCACAAGATAAAAAGCCGGGGAAATATCAACAACTTATATAGGATCAACAAAAGTAAAATAAATAAGAAATTTTTTTGCAAAAGTCACTTGTAAACAAATGACACAGATGAAACAAAATATGGGGTCAGCAAATGGGAAATGACGAAAAAACTTCGGTAAAAAAAACTGGAGCTGATTTTGTAACCACAAAATAAAAAAAACAGTTAAATTATCCGAAGTAACAGTTTACAATCGAATGATGGTAAGAAAAATTTTCCTGCAAGCGTGTAGTAAAATTTGTTTGGAGATTGCAGATGAGCTGTCACTAAATCAAAGCTGTTCAACTTCGAGTTTATTGTTCGTGATGGAATAAAATCACGGTGGAAGGGAGCGATATTTATGAGATGAGCGGAAGTAGTTTTAGCAAGCAACTTAGTGGGTCTTTCTACGTATAGTTTGTTAGCCGTGAGATGATCTCTGATCTGGTTTGCTTGCTCATCCCCACAATTTCCGCTTTTCCACACTCAAGTCATTCATTACACAAACACTGTCACCTGAGACGTCATGTGCAGAGAGAGATCGTAAATGCACGGGTCTAGGGTCACGGGCCTAATTTCGGCTAAACTTCTGATATGTACGGGTCCCCTCGGATAGTATTCAAATTGACTTGCCATGGTCGAAATGCGCAAATCTCCACTAGATGTACGGGTTTAGCTGCTTCTTTTTCAATTGCACTTGTAAAGCTTTCCAAGTCTCACCCTGTTTCTTTCTGCTTGCTCATGTCATTCATTATATACTTGGTTGGTGTTGGCTTATTAGTCCATTCGGCCTACTCGTCATACGAGTTTCATCATGTGGTGAAACAAACCAGTATTGCTCCGTACGATATCATTCTTGAGCTCGTTATAGGTCTCGCAATAATCCTTGTTGGCTCCATCAATTCGATCCAGAGTCCTGGTACATTATCAGTCAGACCTGGTGATAACACCATCCATCCCAATCCCATTCTCAGGCCGATTCAAATGCACGAGTCTGTCCATCTTTTCAATAAGCTTAATATTACCGAATTTAGTGAATTGGACAACAGAATTGACTTTGTTGATGTGGCTGAAAAACGCAAACAGTACAATGATTGGATAAGTCAATTAGAGTAAGGAATGGCATTTCGTTTAGATCCACCAAAAGCACCATGGAAATTCATCAAAAGCATCATGATTGAGGAGTAACGACTAAAAGTACGCATCGACAAAGATTGGAAACAGAAATCTCAGTTACGGAAAGTACAATTGATTAAATAAATTACAATAAGGATTATGTATGTATATAACAAGTATTAATGATAGAATGCCAGATTAGATTAGATATTCTTTTTTGATGATTTTTCAGCCTTTAATTTCATTCTCAATTCACGGTTCTTCTTAGCGACTGGACCTGCTTCAGTATCTAAGAAGTAATCCCACCATCTGAATGAACTGGAGTAACCACCGATAAACCAATGATGATGTTCATCGTGGTGATCAGCACCTGCCCAGAATGGAATGAAGTTGTGTAATGACCATGGGAATTCGTAGCCCGAGTGAGCATCAATGGCCTGGAACAATCTCAAAATAATCCAAGTATTGATGGTGAATAAATGTAATGATTGGGTGAAGTAACCATACACCAAAGGAATCCCCACGGTACCCAATCCCAATAATCCGACTTCAATTGGATGGGCGTATTCAGCAGCCAACCCGAATGGTGCAGAATAACGATGATGCTGTTTATGAATGTACTTGTAAAAAACCCCGTAATGTAATCCTCTATGGAACCAATAATGCCATGCATCCTCTAATATGAAAAAAATGAATAATTCAACACAGATAGTTCTAAAGTTTGGGAATGGGACGCTAAATTGCATGCCGATCCTTTCAGCAACTGGGTGGAAAAACCAAATAGGGAAGGCTTCCACCATGAAATGAGACGTCAAAACCGATTTGAGACATTCCCATTGTTCCTTATTACTTGGGAGTTTGCTTTCTTGAATCTTGTACTTGTTGAAGTATGGCATACAATCAATGATATACCATGGCAAGCATCTACCGAAATACATGATTTCATGGGTTAAGAAGAACAATAACCCAGTAGCAAAAAGATCATTATTCATGTAGTAGTAATAAGATCCCCATACCTTTTCGAATACATTCAAACCGGGAACGGCATCGAAGTTGGAATACACGTCAGCGAACGAGGTCCCGTTCGTGAACGTGGAATAATCGTGATAAACAGCACTAAACGGTTAGTAATGGAAGAAAAGACTAAAAAGAAAACATCAGCTAACATACCTGACCATGTTGAAGGAGTTGCTGGAAGGAAAACTGGATCAAATCAGATGATAATGAAATGTATATATAGGATGGCCTTGTGAAAAAAAAAAAAGAAAAACTAGCGTGTTTTTTTGGTCTAATCGGGACACTTTCTATCCGATTGTAAACGAGGAACGCAAAACTATACGAGTGGCCGCCGTATACAGGCGTAAACGAGGTGCGCCCCCCAAGACAGCTGGTGCACGGGTGTTGGCTCATCGTTTAATGGATTTGTGTAATCAGTGTCACGGGGTATTCTTTGGTGCACGGGTGCCCGGTTTTACTTTTCATTCTTTGGAGGGTTTTTGTTTGTGTAACTGATGTCATCGAGGAGTTTGTGTTGGTGTACGGGCTGCCACTTACGTGACACTACATTGGTTTATACCCGAACTCCGTCACCGATGACCGAGACCAGGTGCGAGGCGGGCAAAAAACCAGCAATATACACCCAACAATCTTGGTTCTCTTGACTTGTGTAATCAGGTAAAGAATTCCACCGAATTCACCGAACTCAGGGGGGTGTGCTTTGTGGTGTCCCGGAGTTGCAGTTTGACAGATTACCGGGAAACCTGCCTCACTTAACACTCCAGACCTTTGGCAACATCTCTCACATCCGGATCCCTGAAAATCACACCCCCTAATGAGCCTGCTAACGCCTCTGCCGGGCTGATGCTTTCCTATTAGGATCATTTTTCTATGTTCTTCGGAGAGACTGCATGCCGAAATTTCTTTTTCTCGAATGTGATTTTTTGTCCCGATGATCTGCCCGCGAAGCATAAGGTCTGCCTTTCTTTTGCAGAGATTACACTTAATCCGGGGTACCCTTGCAGAACCCTATAAATAGACGGCAAGATCCTTATCGAAATATTTGTTCTTCTACTTTTCCTTGCTCTCATTTTCAGGTAGAATCTTACTTCCTTAACCATGGATTTTTCTTACGACAACGTTGTTCCAAACTTTAGATTAGACGGTAGATTGGCAATCATCACCGGAGGTTCTGGTGGATTGGCCTCAGTTATTTCCCGGGCATTGGTTGCCCAGGGTGCCGAGGTTGCTTTAATTGACATGAACTTGGAAAGAACCAAACAAGCCGCCAAGGATGTGGTTTCATGGGCACAGGAAACCTTGAAAGGAGCCCATGAATCAGCAATTGGCGAAGTCTCGGCTTGGTCTTGTAACATCGGGGACGCTGAAAACGTCGAAATCACATTCCAAGCTATTAACCAACACCACAACAAAATCAGTGACTTGTTAATCAACACTGCTGGGTACTGTGAAAACTTCCCTGCTGAAGAGTATCCTGCTACCAATGCTGAGGGACTCATGAAGGTTAATGGTTTGGGTTCATTCTATGTTTCTCAATCGTTCGCTAGACCGTTAATTCAAAACAATAAAAAGGGATCTATCATCTTAATTGGTTCCATGTCCGGTACCATTGTTAATGATCCACAACCACAAGCAATGTACAACATGTCCAAAGCTGGTGTCATTCACTTGGTCAGATCATTGGCCTGTGAATGGGCTAAGTACAATATCAGAGTCAATACTTTGAGTCCAGGTTACATCTTGACTCCATTGACAAGAAACGTCATTTCGGGTCACACTGAAATGAAAGATGCTTGGGAATCCAAGATCCCTATGAAGAGAATGGCTGAGCCAAAAGAGTTTGTTGGTTCCATTCTTTACTTAGCAAGTGACACTGCTTCGTCATACACCACTGGTCATAACTTGGTGGTGGACGGAGGCTACGAGTGCTGGTAATGGATTTTGTATAGTATGATTGATTTTTGTATAATAAAGGTTTAGAGAAAATAGTCCCTGCTGTAGATCTGATAAGAAAGATGAGATCTGAGAAAAGCCTCATTTCAATAGGTCAATTAATGTTCACGTATACCAAGTATTACAGGACTTTTCTTCTAGTTCACAGGACAGAGTTTGCTCGTAATGGGAGTATTTTGTTATCTCGCTTACTACAATGAATGTTCTCAAAATTATACACGATACTCTTATACGCCTATACCATGCCTATAGATGTGCAGTGTTCTCAATAACCTCAGTCATCTTCTATTCAGGCTCCATTTTCTTGGGGTTCTGGTAATTGGGGAATGAATTTCGAATTCTTCCACATTTTCTTCAAACTTTGTTTAAACAAGTTGACATTGTAATCAACAATAGTTAACATTCCGTCTAGATTATTATCTTCGTTATCATTTCTTATTAAAGCCACCAACGCCAATCCTCTAATCATTTGCTTTAAATAAAGCAATGAACTATTCGACAAATGACTTATGGATTTAAGCTCTTGTTCACCGGTGGAGTTTATATGGCCATTACTATTATCTTCTTGTCGGTATAATTCATCCAAGTCGATGGTTATATCGATAAATTCAGCACACACTTCATACGTTTGTATATCTACCGGAGACGAGTCTGTAGCCACGTACAATTTTGAATTAACATCAAATAAGAACACTTTATCAATAGAGGAGTGTTGAACCAAATTATCCAACATATGTTCTAGACTCGGCAACTCAGGAATTAATTTCTGGACAATCTTGGAAAATGCTTCATAGATGGACTGATCAAAGATGGAAGTTAAATAGAATGAAACCTGAACTCCTTCCAACCCTAAATCCAAAAGTTCGTCACCAATTCTTTGCATTATATCTCGTTGAGCATCGATACGATAATCTTCGGATAACCCATCGATCTTATGAATCAACACCTCAATATGAGTCCGAGGATTGATTTTATACGCGTATTCGATAATCATCGACAAGTTTGTCAACGCATTTAGGTATTCGTCTTGCGAGTCAATCACATACACCAAAGCACCCACACTCAGAAACAACCGTTCACTATCGTAGTTCGGTTCAAAGTAATTCAACTGCCCGGGCAATTCCATCACAGATAGATCAATCAATGATGAGAACTGCTCGGTGGTGGGTTTGGACGTACTCTCTAGGTATAAGGTATCTAGCGGTTGCATGTCGTGGAACACCACCTTACAAATGGATGACTTCCCACCTCGACGTAATCCCATTAACAAGATCGTGGCGTTGGTGTCATTGGGGTTGGGTAAATATGCTGAATTTTCCATGATAGATGGTGGATGAGGAGTTATTAGTAAAGTTGTTATCAGTGAAAAATGCTGCAGCGAGATGCTCACTGTTTGGCAACCACCAAAATGCGCATACAGCTACAAACTGTCTACATACTGCTTTTACTACAAAAGCATTCTTTAGGTGGAGGAACCCAGTAAGTAGATGTTGAGTATAGTGCCTAGAGTACTTCGTTGTTAGGACGGGCAATTGTTTACCAAACTCACAAGACTTTGGCTTGGACTTTCTTAGGAGAAGCTGCTGTATTCAACCCAGATCTACCCAAGTCAAGAATTTTAGCTCCATATACCTCAAAACTCTATCTCTGTTGGATCTTTACAGCGTTCTAATCTATAGATGGAAACTTATCACATTTTGCCCCAAACGGTAAGTATCCTAAGCCATTGAAGTCTTGTCAATGGAATCATTTATCCTCATTCGCTCATTACACTTACTCTACATTACTCAATGTCAATTAATGTGTATTACAGTAGCCTAACCTATGGGGTTAAACGCTTTGGGTCTCTTGGGAACAAACTTGCACGACGAATGTTCTTTAAGTCTAAGAAGAACATCAACACTCTTTCTAAACCAATACCACCTCCAGCATGAGGAGCACATCCATAGTTGAAAGCTTCAACATATTCATTCATACCTGGAAGAGTCGAATCAACTTCATGGGCAGCCAATCTTTCTCTCAAGAATTTGGCATCATGGATACGTTGTGCCCCCGACATAATCTCTTCACCTCTCATGAAGAAATCGTAAGAGTTGGAGTATCTTGGATCTTCAGCATCTGGCATCGTGTAGAATGGTCTGATGGCCAATGGGAATTTGTCCAAGATATAAAAATCAGTGTTGTATTTTTCTCTAACCAATTTACCCAATAATTTTTCATTCTCAGTAGATAAATCTTCGAAGTCATCAACTTCCTTACCGGCAGCTCTTAACATAGCAATACCTTCTTTGAAGTGTAATTTAACCATTTTACCGTCTTCAGGAAGTTTGAATTCTTCCACTGGGTATTGTTTTCTCACAGTAGCAATCTCCTTACCATATCTCTTCTTTAATTCACTGAAAATGAACACGAATAATTCCTCCAAGACTTCCAACACTTCATGGTAATGTTCTTCAAATGTCATTTCCAAATCTAAACCGGTGAATTCAGTCATGTGACGATGGGTGTTGGAGTTTTCGGCTCTAAAGACAGGAGCAATTTCAAACACTTTTTCAAAATCAGCTGCAATCAATTGTTGCTTGTAAAATTGTGGTGATTGAGCCAAGTAAGCTGAGCCTTTGAAGTAACTGATTTCGAAAACATTTCCTCCACCTTCTGATGGTGCAGCAATGATTTTTGGAGTGTGGATTTCCGTAAATCCTTTGTTGATTAAGAATTCCCGGAATAATTGACAAATACCAGATTGAATCTTGAAAATAGCTTGGTTGGTTGGAGTTCTCAAGTCAATCACCCTAGAGTCTAATCTGGTATCTAAGTTGACTACTGGTAAACCGGAAGCTTCAGCATCGGCATCTGATCTGGAGGCATCTTCTATTAACATTGGCAACTGTTCAGGGGTTTCTTGGATAGTGTAGATTTTAGTGATGGAGATTTCAACATCTTGGACAGTAGCTGATTTAATGAGTTCATCGACTTTTTTCACCACACCATGAACTAACACGATTGATTCTAAATTGATAGAACCGGCCCACTTCACCATTTGTTTGGAAATACTGTCACCATTGGCTTTAATTAAAGCTTGGATCAAGTTAGATTGTTGTCTCAAGGTTAAGAATGCCATAGTGGCACCTTGTTGTCTGGAGGTATGAAGTCTGGCTCTGAAAATAACCTCATCACCATCATTAGCAGCAGATAAGGTATTGAATTGGATTCTAACTTGGTTGCTGGTGGAAGAAGAGTTGTTCAAGGGCAATTTACCGTAGTTCTCCTTAGCAGGATCA
This sequence comes from Isabelozyma rhagii, assembly GCA_003708185.3. Taxonomy (NCBI): domain Eukaryota; kingdom Fungi; phylum Ascomycota; class Pichiomycetes; order Serinales; family Metschnikowiaceae; genus Isabelozyma; species Isabelozyma rhagii. Next base: position 105,764 of record PPNO03000011.1, on the reverse strand, counting down.
TTAGCCAATAAAGCTTCCTTTTCGGCTTTTTCTTTAGCTAATTGAGCTTCTCTTTCGGCCTTTTTCTTAGCCTTTTCCTTTTCCTTTTCCAATTTCTTTAATGCTTTCTTGGATAATAGTTGTCCGTCTTCACCCAAAACCACAGCAGGTTCACCAGATTCAGCAGGAGCTGCTTTTTGGTCGTCAATGCTCAAGTTCTGTAATTTTTCCGATTGTTCGCTGGCCATTTGTACGTCAGTATGAAGAAGAAACCTCTTTTAATGAATCATACTTTTTTCCCTGAAAAATTCTCAGAAAAAAATTTTGACATCTGGTTACAACACAGGAAATTGAATGCAAAATATGTACTTGGTGCTATATACATTAGGGGAGTTGTTGGTATTATACACATCATGGGAGTTATAATTCAGGTTGTGGAACAGTTTGTGGAGGCGTTTATGAGATGGACTACTGGTTCTGTTGTTGTAATTTTTGCTGTTTCTTAATCTCCTTCTCTGCTCGAACAGCCTCCCTTCTGGCCATTCCTTCCTTCATCTTTCTCTGTCTTCGCTCCTCCTTGGTTTCTGTATGAACTTCTGGCTTAACTGGAGCATTGTTCAATGTCTCAATGGCCTTATATAACGCATTGAGCTTTTTGAAGTTCTCTTGAAAACGATCCTCTGACAACATCGTAAGCACTTCTAGGTATTCTTGAGAGACAAACGAAGCAAATTGGTGCTCTTCATCGAGATATCCAATAGGAACATCTAGCTTGATGGATATTCTGATTCCCACAATGTTATTGCTACCGATTCCTGACTCTCTAAAGCCACATCCCATGGCTGCAGAATAGAGAGCATTTGCAGAGGCTAGATCTCGACACTTTACATGCAATATCAATGGTTCAAACTTATATAGAATGTATCTCGTATTCTTGTTTAACATGGCAGCAAACTTGTTGGTCTCATCCGTATATTTGAATGCCACTTGCTTATACCAGTTAGGCAAGGATTCCTTATCGTGGGTAACAAACAACCAATGGCCCTGGTTCCCTTTAGCTCCAATTTGGATATCATTTATGTCCTGAATGTCCTTTATACCTTCAACAAACACTGATACCCGCCCAGAACATGAAGAAGTCGTCACCATGTCCTTGTTAGAGTTGATTAGCTCAATAATAGGTATGCAGATCTCATCGATGGTTCCTTTCGGCGAAAGATCGGGAGTGGATGCCGATGTTTCCTTGATTTCTTTTAGAATCGAATGTTTCTTCTGGTCAAACGGATCTAACATGTCACAATATGCTATGTATACTTTATTCTATATGAACCTGGCTACAGATATATGCTTGAATTTTTCATTTATGCGAAACAACTTTTTTTGTCCTCATCGCTCACTTTAAAGCGTGGAGAAACTTCCGTTCATCATCAGCATCGAGATCAAATAACGTCTTCACAACCGGAAGTAGCTGCTCGCGTTGTTCCTTGTGTTCAAAGAACCCCAAAAGAACGTTTTTCAAATATGCTATGTTTGTAGGGTTGTTGGCTGAGGTCTCATTACCATCTAATGATGGCCTTTTGGAGGCCAGAGGTGAAGTTATATTCAGTGTCTCTGATGATTCTGACATGTTTGCTTTCATTTGACGATACTGCTGGGTCAACAACTTGTAATTCTTCGATAATCTTTCAAACTTCAAACCGGACTCTTCATTCAATTTCTTCAACACTCCATTCAAATGCTCAAAATCTTTTACCTTCTTAGCAGATACTTGGAGAGAACTTCTTAAAGTTTGAAGTGTTTCCTGAACATCCTCAAATGATTCATCACCGGAAGATTTTCCATTCTGATGGACAGAGTTTTCTTCCAATGCTTCATATTTCGTCTTCAATTCCTCAAGTTTGGACTCCAAGTCACCAATCTTGGACAAGTAGTTTTCATTGATTGACTTGAACTCATCGATATCCCTTTGCTTCTTCTTTAATAACATCTGACAGTTGGCCTCAATTTCGTTCTTCTCTTCTCCAATCTTAGTGATTTCAATCTTGAATTCGCTGTTTTTAACTTGCACTTGTTCTTCTGCTTCCATTAATAATCTTCTGATGGTCGAGGACTCTCTACTTCTCTCTTGCAACATGTTTCTTGCTTCGGTTAACTCATCCTCCAAGCTATCAATCTTCATCGAAGATTCTTTGGACTTCATCAAAAGTTCATCATATTGTTGTTTGAATGATTGCACTTCCGTCTTGGAATCAGCCCGATCTTCAATAACAGAATCATACTTCATCTGTAAACTGGCTAGCTCATCAGCCACCTTTTGCCTTTCGGTTTGAAGCTTGAGGAGCTCAGCATTTAAAGAACTTGCTCGTTCAATGGATAGTTCATGTTTGGTTACCAAATCAGATTTCTCCTTAACAAGCGCCTTATTACTACTGGACATCTCATTATTGCTGATCTTCAATTGAGAAATGGTTTCATTCAATTCATCCTTTACTTTCGATAATTCATCGATCCTTTGTTTGTACTCCTCGATCAACTGGCTCTTATGGGTTAATGAAGTTTGAATGGATGCAATTTCTAATTTCAACGAAGAATCATTGCTTTTGAATTGGGCCAATTCTGCTATTCTTGCATTAAGTCCTTCCTTCTCGCTTCTCAAACTGGCAATTTCCTTTTTGCCAGCTTCAAACTGTTTATTTAAATCTGCGTGTTTCTTTAGTAATTCATTAAATTCATCCTGAAGTAACTTCTTAGTTTCGATAGCTTTTAGGTTGTCTGCGATCTGCTTTTGAATTTTCTCTTCCATTGACAGTTTCTCTAGAATGACTTTATTCAATTCTTCGTCCTTAGCTAGTAATTGTTCTTGGACGCTCTTCTTTTCATCGGCCAACTTTTTCATCTCCTCTTGTCCCGTTTTATTGTTGTTTACTTGGAGTAGTTTAATTTTGTCTTTTGCTTCAACTAAATTGTCCCCTAAATCTCTCAACAGATCCCTTAGATTTTCAATTTCTTCATTCTTTTCGTCGAGTGCTGACATGTTGGCTCTATTGGTTTTCAAAAGTTCTTCATGCTCTTTCACTAAGGTATCATATTTGGTTTGAAGTTCAGTATATTCCGCAAGAGTAGAGTTGTACATGCTTTCAAACTTATCATCGCTTTCTTCCCGTACATCGATAGTTTTTTCTACTTCATTTATCGTTTCAGTATTCTTTTTCTTCTTGTTCTTCTTCTTCTTCTTGGCTACTGTCAGAGATGATCCATTAATGTCTTTGTCTGTGTCAGAAGCTTCTTTGTCTTTGATTTCAAACGATTGAAGCTTTTCTTTGAGTGAGTGAGTCTCGGTTTCGAGAGACTTGATATTGGATTCAAGATTTACAACGTTTTCTGCTGTCCGCGTTAATTGCGAGTCTTTAGATTTCATTGATTCTTCGAGCTTTGAGTAAGTTGACCCAAGATCCGACTTCTCTTGTTCAAGCATAGCGTTCCTTGACTGAAGATCGAATTTTTCACTCTCAAGTTTTGCAATCTTTGATTCAAGATCCGAGATCTGCTCTTTCTGCTCTTTCACCTGGCCTTCCAACTGAGCTCCATCTACCTTACCAGCTCCTGTCTCAAGATCCTTCAACTTACTATTGGCATCCGCTAGTTCCTTCTCCAAGCGAGTAATCGTCGCCTCTCTACCAACATCTTCCTGTGGGTTGACTTCTTTGTCTGTTCCTATCAGTTCTGGCTTTTCTGCGTCACTTTCCAATTGTTTGACCAACTCCCCGTTTTTTTCTTCTAATTCTTTGATTTTTTGTTCATACTTCTCCAACTTCGTCACATGCTGCTTGTTATGCCTTGTCAATTGACTGTTTTCGGTAGTTTTTCTCCGCAATTCTTTATTAGCAAGATCAGATTTCTCATTAAGGCCATGAAGGTACTGCAACAACACATCTGCATCAGAGATCGATGATATAGGCGTGTTTTCTTGTAAAACTTTTTCAAATGCCATGATCAACTCACCTTTCCTCTTTTCTGTTTTGTAGGCGTTGAGTAATACAGGATATTTCTCCTCATACTTGGCGAACTTTTTCATCTTGGATCTTATCCCTGGTGGTAAAGTATTCAAATCGACATCCACCTTGGAACTACTACCTGGTTGCAACGGCTCAGGTTCATTAGACGACTCTAGTTCTTTGGATGGTTCCAGTTCTTTGGTATCTGGGGTTGAAGCTTCGTCCTCGGGTTGGCCCAAATCTTTGGGGTCCGGCGTCACTGTCTTCAATACTTTCGCTTCATTTTTCAATTCATTTATCGGCGTCACACTCCGTCGCTGAGGATCTTGATTCAACGATTTGGCCACGTCCTCGGAAAGGTTCTTTAACTTGGCAAACATGGCTACAGATCAAAAGAAAAAGGAAGGCTCTCTCCAGATCTTTGGATCAACTTTAGTGCGCGCGTTTTTGATCAGAAAAATGAAAAATACAGTTTAATATCTAGAGACAATATTTTAGATTATACATAGAGAGAGTCCAGCTCTAAGCGGGGATAGAGAACGAGACGGATCTTGGTTGTACATGACTAGATCACAACTCCACTCTTCAAGGGATGGAGGTGCGAATTTTCTTCTAAAACTCCGACCGGACGGTATAAACAGCATCTACTGCTTGAAGGAGAAAGCACCCAACGATGACTTCACAAGCCGCGAAGTATGTGAAGTGGATCCTGCTTCGGCCTGAACCGTATCACGAGGTTCTAAGTTCAATGAAATTTGATACTGCTCCTCTATAGTTGGACACTGGCCAAACCACAGATCAAGGTATTTCTGAATCTCGGGAACTGGTTGTAAATTGTAGCCCATACTCTTGAAACGATCAATTCCCAATACAATTTCACAGGTCTTGGCTCGTTTTGCGAAGTTAATCATTCTTGGTCGATTCATTAAGTAATCAGGATTACCGTGGAATACAAATGTCAAATCACTCAAGTAGACCCCGAAAAACGGTACACACGGTTCTGATCCCACGAATTTCAAAAGATCACGATATTCATTGAAATTCCTTGATGAATTCATTAATTTGTTCATATTCTGTAATTGAGCCAAAGTATCAGACGAGACATATTTCCAAGTTTTCTTCAACCGGTGGATAGGGGATGAGTACAATGCCGATATGATTGCCGTCATGGATGAAAAATTATTGTATTGTCTACATTTTTCAGCCACTTGGACAAAGTATCTGATGGTTTGCACTCTCTTCTTTACATCGGCTTTTCTCAAAATCATGTAAGCCACAAATGTTGTCAATTGATTAGATGCTTTGATGAAATTAGAAATTGGCTCCACTTCCTCATTCAATCCTGATTTCTTCCCCCAAACTTTTGTTAAACAAGCAAATTTGGTAATCTTCGAGTAATAATTGAACTCCATCAATGTCAATTGACGAGCAAGTTCAATATAGTCGATGTCAAGTAATTTGATCTTCTTCATACTAAATGATTTCGTTAATGGAGCGGGAGGTTTATGATCAGGAATACTTGGTTCTAGTTCACGAGCTAATATTTCACCCTTCAACAACCGAAGCAAGTCATTTGATAATATCTTACCGATTGAAAATATTTGAACTGGAGGAGTCTGAGCAAATTTTAACCAATTCTTTATCACTGACTCACTGTAATATGACTTCGACCAATGCTTTTCAACCAATAGCTTCATAATATTCATAACTCTCAACTTGATGGGATTCTGCTTTTTGGTAATCCAGTTATTATATTCTTCATAACTCAATCCTTCGGGTGCTTCGATATTGAACCTGGTAATCAATAAATTTATAAATTCCCCGATACTCATAATAGTTGCAAATGTCAATAAGAATGCAGTGTTGAAATTACTATCGAATAAATCATGGTGGGTCAAATGAGCTATTAAAGCTTCTTTGGTACCTCCCTTAATGTTTCCTTTAACATCTAATAACAAATCATACTCTTCGTCACCCTCCAAATACCAAGGTACATCATTAGATTGCTTTTTGGCAGTATAAAACAGAGGGCCTTCTTCCGATTTTTCCGATAAAATCGTATTGTTTCTTTCAATAAGTAATAGTTGAACGTTGAAGTCATCATGCATTACCCTGGTGGCGTAGTTTAAGATTGTCTCACGTTCTTCGATCAATTGTCGAATGATTTTCAATATCGAGTCGAAAAATTTGATTCCGTCTTCCAAAATACTAGACATTAAAGTATCGGGATTTAATGAAATAGAGTCTCCTTTGTTATGGATAGTTTGGTTTGCCAAAATGTTTGAAAGTAATAATGCTGCTTTCTCTGTAGGGATCTTCAAGATGTTACGGTTATAAAACAAAGGATCTTCTTCTTTCATTCCTTTGAAAACGTCAGGATCTTGAACAGTTAATGATTGGGTGGACATGACAATGTTGGAGATCAAATTATGAAACTGTTGTTTGAACTGAAAGAATTCAAGTACGACTGGATAATCAAATGTCAAACTACTAGTGGGTTCGTTGGTGGAATTGTCATTATTCAGATCCTTATAGGCGTTCAGATCATCGGCAATCTCATCATCTTTATCGGATTTAGGTGAAGCAAAATCCTTGTCAGTTCCAGTCATGTTATTATCTTCCAAAGAGCCAGTTTTTTTGATTAATGAAAATACCGTGAAGTCAAATGATTCAATGGTATCAATTGTAGCCCCAGCATAGAATAAAAATTTATAGATAAGCTTCAACACCTGAGTATTTCTCTCATTCTTCAAGATTGCATTGAAATACTTATGCTGAATTTCAGGATCTAGGTAGTCTAGAGTTTCTTTACTCAAAACTTTCATCACATCAATGGACTCCTTAATAGAATCATAAGCATCTCTGTCTATGATAACTTTCAGATGATATCGATTCTTCAAATCATCTCCACTAGCATTCAATACCAGGTTTTTCGTGGAAAAGAATGGATTACACCAATTCCCTCCATTGAACTCGTCCACCAAGAACCGGGGGTAAACCTGTGGCAAGATATTGTATCGATCCTCACCTCCCGATTCTTCATCTGAGGTATCGGATGCATCATAGTCACTTTTTCTGACTTTCTTGTCACGAGTCAATTTCAAAAAGATTTTCGTAAGAGAGTTCATATTTGTCCTCAAAATCTCCACTTCGATATCGATTTGCTGGATATAACTAATGTAATCATCATCTTTGTCATTAAGAGAGGAGTCTTTGAAGTTGAATTGATTAAATTTATTAGACGAGGAATCACGATTCAAGTCATTCAGTTCATTGGAGTTTTGACGAGCAGAAGACAAAGAGGAGGAATTGCTCATATCTGCCGTCAAACTAGTAGACTTATTTAGCTTAGTGATATCGATGCTAAACAATTCTGAATCAGGAGTATTTTGTGAGTAATGCATAACACTCAAATGTAGTATCCCATTGATATACAACTGAGCATAAGAACTGGCAATTCTCTTCAATTTTCTTCTGACTGACCGTTCATAATCGGTACCTACAAAATCTTGTTGAATTAATCTGGAAGCGGACGCAACAACCGACACTAGTTTCGTTAGTCTGTTGAAATGCGTACTGTATAATTGCTTGTTATTGTCTTTCAATGCCTTATAGGACAAATCAAGTAAGTAATTGAACTTTTCTCTCATTTCAGTCCAATACGTCAAGTCGGTAGGATGATTGTAGAACAAGCCTTTTAATGAGAAGAAAGGTTGGGAAAAATGATGATAGGAGCTAGCCCCCGAACTTTGGGAATTGACGGAATAGGCATTGGAATCACGCTTTAGTGGATCAAAGCTCTTGCCAGAAGAGGAATGCTTACGATCACCGCCAGAATTAGGGTCATTGTCATTGAGTTCTGAGTCGCGATTTATAATGGAATTATTGGAAATCAGGGAGTTTGAAGGGAATTCGATGTTACCTCCTTCAGTATCGATCTCAGGAATGAATGGGGAAAGGGGAAGCAGTTCACAATAAATGTCCAATTGTTCGCAATAGTAAACGATATCGCCTCCATTGGTGAATCTCGTTAGCCATGCAAGGTTGATGTTGTGAGATACTTTATATTCTTCAAGAAGTCGTTCTGCATCGACGACAGGGGTAAAAACGATATCATCATTCGCTGGAACCATTTGAGAGAATGAACTCTGATTGGATGACATGGGAATCAGTTGCAGCTGGGGTTGGCTGCTCATTGGAGTAGATGCTAAAGATGTTAAGTTGCCAGGATTCGAGTTTTTTGAATCGGAGGGAATGCTTGTTTCGGAGCTGGCAAAACTTACGACGGAGTTCTTCCGCACGCTATTGGATGGAGAGTTTCTTTCAGAATCAAGAAAGTTTTTTTGAAGTAGGTTGGTGAAGGATGGGATTAATACGTTGGCAGCGGTATTGGCGGCGGTGATAGAATCGAGTTCTTTATTTGATTTCAATTGGTTTAATACTGGTTGGACATAGTTCACCGAACGAACGTAATTGTGAGGGAACCAACCCCGAAGGATTTCACCGTTTTGAGATAAAACGACACCATCCCACCATCCGGTGGGGGATTTAGATAGAACATACACGGTATCACCAAGGTTTAACGGGAGATGTGACGCTTGTGTACCAGGGAAGTCATATAGGGCGATCACGGTGTCCAAATGTTTCAATGGTTGGTCAAGGGTAGATTTAGGGTCTACCTCGTGAGGCGATATGACATCAGGAGGGATTTCATCGATGAACAGCGACATGGTCCATCTGAAGTTAGAGTTGTAATTGAAGGAGAGTCTTTTGGTTACGGCGCATAAGTCATTCGGAAAAGGATCTCAGATAATAGGACAAAGGGAAATGAGCTTGCAGGTGCACGGGTGTTTTCGGGAGGTACGGATGGGCAGGGATGACCCATGCGAGAGAATGGTCACAAGAGGAAGAAGTGTTACGGAACATGGAAGCTACGGAACAGTGCGTGGAGAGTGAGATGACTATCGGTGGCAATGGGGGACCAATTTTGAGTATGAGGTAAGGAGGATAGGGAAAGGCTCAAGGATTGGTCGAGACATAAGTCAAAGATGTAGGATTGACGGCTGACATTTGCACCCAAAGTACCCAAAGTAGCACACCTTCTGCAATACCTCTGCCCACTGCAGCATTAACCCTACGCCTGATACTCACTAAGAAACAGGGATAGGAATGGACCTCGATATTTGGCGGTCACCAGATAGCCATTTATGCGAGATTATGGCAAAGGCCGCACCTCTCGCAGGCACCACCAGACTAATGAAGGAAGTCCCAGAAACTGTCAGAAGATAGTCCTAAATCCGAAACCCACAGTGCTTGCAAAGTCCGAACACACAACGGACACCTGACGGAGGCCTTCAGACACAATTATTTGTCAGCTTGCTCCCGTCTCGTTATGCTACATGCGTCTACTGAGGTCTAAAATTACACCGACAGTGCCATAATAGTCATCTACACCCTCTCTGATCACGCCGAAATACCCCCCTACAACCCCTAGCAGTAGCCGGAGTCTGCAGTTGGCTGTAAACCAAATGCTAGCCCGTACCACAGGGGTGTCCCCCCATGTGCAGCACTATATGCATGTGGTATCACCAGATGCGAAATTATTTTATAATGGCCTGATTAACAATGGCGAATTGCAGCAATTCCCGTCGAGTGGTTAAACCTTCCAAAACCTCTAGTGTTCCATATAAAAGGGGAACAAGGGAGGCCGAATTATGGATTTTCTGAGAATCATCACAATTTAGATTATTGTTTTCCTTATAATCGTCATCAAATATTTGTTCTTCTAATGGTTACTGTTGGTATTAATGGTTTTGGCCGTATCGGTCGTTTGGTGTTAAGAATCGCCATTGCAAGACCAGACATCAAGGTTGTTGCCATCAATGATCCTTTCATTGCTCCCGACTACGCTGCTTACATGTTCAAGTACGACTCCACCCACGGCCGTTTCAAAGGAGAAGTCGAATCCGAAGGCTCCAATTTGATCATTGACGGTAAAACCATCAAGGTTTTCCAAGAAAGAGACCCAGTCAACATCCCATGGGGTGAATTGGGCGTTGATTACGTTATTGAGTCCACTGGTATCTTCACCAAATTAGAAGGTGCCCAAAAACACATTGATGCCGGGGCTAAGAAAGTCATCATCACTGCTCCCTCTGCTGATGCTCCAATGTTCGTTGTTGGTGTCAATGAAGAAAAATATACTCCAGACTTAAACATCATCTCCAATGCTTCTTGTACCACCAATTGCTTGGCACCTTTGGCCAAGGTTATCAACGATAACTTTGGTATCGAAGAAGGGTTAATGAGTACCGTTCATTCCATCACCGCTACCCAAAAAACCGTCGATGGTCCTTCCCACAAGGATTGGAGAGGAGGAAGAACTGCTTCCGGTAACATTATCCCATCCTCCACCGGGGCTGCTAAGGCTGTTGGTAAGGTTATCCCAGAATTGAACGGAAAATTGACTGGTTTATCTTTGAGAGTTCCAACCGTCGATGTTTCGGTTGTTGATTTGACTGTAAGATTGGCCAAACCAACCAGCTACGAAGAAATCGCCGCTGTGGTTAAAAAGGCTGCCGAAGGTCCATTGAAGGGAATTTTGGGCTACACTGAAGATGCGGTTGTTTCTTCCGATTTCTTATCTTCTCAATACTCCTCAGTATTCGATTCGAAGGCCGGTATCTTGTTATCGCCAACCTTCGTCAAATTGATTGCTTGGTACGATAACGAATACGGTTACTCCACCAGAGTCGTCGACTTGTTGGAATACGTTGCCAAAAAATAATCCGCTGATAAGCGAAAATAGATCCGTACATATGAATCAATGAATATTAATTACATTATCCTGATTATATTCCCTGTAAGTATAAATACCTCTAAGTATTACCAAATGTTATTATGGCACCCGGATCTTGCTTGTTGCTAGCCGTAATCAGTTCCTAGGCACAAGTACGACAATGGTGTCAATTCTGTAGTGTCGCACCACATTCAATTTTTCTGCAAAATGACTATTCTTCTTATCCACCGCTACACGATAACATTGTCAAATACGCAATCCACCTACGCAGACACGTCCACATCCAATGTCTATCTTCTTCAAGGCACCGCTAGATATAGAAATCAGGCTAGATAACGAAAACTCTCGAAAGCATATAGACGTCAAGACCCCCCACGGGCGAATTGAAAGCTTACCGATTTATAAAGACGGAGAAAGCGTCAAAGGGACGGTGACGATTCGAACCAAAGAAGGGAAGAAAATAGAACAAAATGGAGTGAAGGTTCAGTTACTTGGGTCAATTGAAACCAATACCGATAACTTGGTCACCAGTGAGTTCTTGTCATTGGCTACCGAATTAGCAGCTCCATCCATACTTACTCATCCTGAAACCTATCCATTTGAATTTAAAAACGTCGAAAAACAATACGAAAGTTACCGGGGTAAGAATGCCAGATTAAGGTACTATATCAAAGTCATCGTATCCACCAAAAAGTCATCATCAGAAATAACCCGGGAAAAAGAACTCTGGGTGTTTCAATACACCTATCAACCCCCAACACCCATCCAAAACAAATCCACTAGTAATACCAACACCAACACCACCGCGGATGGGCAAACCAAGGTGATTCCCAGTACTGTAAAAATGGACGTGGGAATCGAGGACTGTCTCCACATCGAGTTCGAGTACCTGAAATCGCGGTTTTCCCTTAAGGATGTCATCGTGGGAAGAATCTACTTCCTCTTAGTGAGATTGAAAATTAAACATATGGAATTGTCGTTGATTAGAAGAGAAACAGTGGGGGCTGCACCAAACCAAATTACCGATAGTGAAACGTTGGTGCGTTTTGAAATTATGGACGGGGCTCCTGTAAAGGGGGAAACCATTCCCATCAGGCTTTTCCTTGGAGGTTTTGATCTTTCTCCAACTTATCGAGACGTTAATAAGAAATTCTCCACCCGAACTTATCTTTCGTTAGTATTGATTGACGAAGACGCTAGACGTTATTTCAAGCAGAGCGAAATCATTCTCTACCGTGACCAATGATCGGAGTGGCATGAGTCCGGAGCTGGCTTCACAGAGCTTCCAGAAGTGTAATTAAAGCCGGAGCCCGCCACGGGCCCAAGTTTAATGTTACGCATTTGCAGTATCAAGATACGGTAACAAGATAGGGACCCCAAAAATTACACAAGTCTCCCCCAATCTCACTTCAATTGAACATAGCCTTCCGTCTGATTTAGACGATCTCTGCAGTACTCTGCTGGGTTATATAGCATATAATTCACAATCAATTCGAAACCTTTCCCTGGTGTGGACCCGTGCACCACTTGCAATCTCATGCACATCCAAATTCGTATCAAAGGCGCCATCGTTATCACTTCAGCTCTGCAACCATATCCAACACCAAATGTCATTCTGATGACAACATGTCAGCAACACGAACAGTAATTCCATCTCAGGACTGTCCTGAGCTAGAAGACTTTTTCATAAATTCAGCAAGTGCCAGTGAGGCTTCTTCTGATGATGCTGCTGTTGCTGCTGCTGCTGCTCATGTAAAGAATAACCAAACAGTCACCCTTTCCACTGCTGGGATACGTGCCATTGTATACCAGCTCCAGTCGTTGTACCTTCGGACACCAGTCAAGCTATTCAGGCCGTCTCGTTTCGACTACTTGGCCTATGTGAGAGAACTCGCTAATAAGCACGATAATATAGAGTCCAAGCCATATAGAATACGGACCCATTCGAGTATTGGAATGCTTGTAAATGTGGTCAAGAAAGAAGGTTGGAGGTTTATCCCTGATCAAGTGCTACCGCCGCTAATAATGAACTCTGCCACTGGCTTAATCCTTTACGGGACCTATTTAACTGCCTTGGATCGCTTTGATAAGCGAAATGTCGAGGAAAAGAGCTCCAAACAAACTCCTGAGTTTTATTATTCTCCAGTAGATACCTGGAAGGCCGGGTTTATTGCTGGAGTGCTCCAATCATTGGCTGCTGCCCCGATCGATGCCATATACACCAGATCCTCTACAGCAGAGATTTTGAATGGAGAACACCAGAAAAACCTTTGGATTTATGGCCTTCATAAGCTTAAAGAGATTGGTTTGGTAGGGGTGTTTGCCGGGTACGGGTTTTCCCTTCTAAAGGAGAGTTTTGGGTTTGCATTCTACTTCTCAACCTTCGAAATCGTCAAAACACAAGGCTACAATCTAACTTATAAAGTGATAAAAGTTTATAATCGATTTAAAGCATCAGCAAAGAAGACATTAGCAGTGATATTCCCCAAAATGAAAAACTCTGACCAAATAGACCCCGATATCCTTCAACTAGAGCAGAGAAGACTGACCAAAATCCTCCGATCTTCCTTCATCTTGATTGCGGGCGCCTCAGCAACCTTCTCCTTACTTGCCATTCAATACCCCCTCACCAAAGTTCAGAAGCTCCATTTGGCAAGACTCGAGGCCCTAGATATATATAACGCAGCATCCCATCCAACGGCTTCCAGAACTCCATTTTTCAAATTGTACTATAATTCTTATATCGAAACGTTTGAACAGGCATATAAATTGAAGTTAAAGTCTAAGTCTACTTGGTTCCAATTTGCCTATAAAGGGTTTGTTCGTAATGCTCTCACCACCATGCCTGCTACATCGATTGGGTTGTTGGTGTTTGAAATAATGAGAACGAAGTTGGCGGACCAACTTGACGAAGATGTATTTCAGTAGAGATTCCTTCATACCTCGCTTTACATATCTTGTAAATAGTTATCTATTTATTGTACACTTTTACTGGTTAGTTCTAGCCAAGTAAGCCTTCCACCCAGCGTCTCTATATCTTTCACCTTCCACTTTTGGATCTCTTCCTTTACCAAACAACCCTCTACCAACAATAATGATGTCAGTACCAGTAGAAACAACTTCATTAACAGTTCTATACTGTTGACCCAAGCCATCACCTTTATCGTCTAATCCCACACCGGGAGTCATGACGATCCAGTCAAAGCCTTCATCCTCTCCACCCATATCCCTTTGGGCAATAAATCCAATGACAAACTCTTTATCAGTTCTAGCAATATCGATAGTCTTCTCGGTATATTCTCCATATGCTAATGATCCTTTAGAGGACAACTCTGCCAACATCAACAACCCTCTAGGTTCATTGGTGGTTTCTTTAGCTGCTTCCTTCAACCCTTGCACAATTCCGGCTCCTGTTATACCGTGGGCATTGGTGATATCGGACCATTGGGCAATCTTATATACTCCTCCTGCGTATTGAGACTTGACGGTATTTCCAATGTCAGCGAATTTACGATCTTCGAAAATCATGAAGTTGTGTTTTTTGGCTAGTTCCAAGAGTGGTACTATCGTTCCTTCGTAAGAGAAATCATCAATAATATCGATATGGGTTTTTACCAAGCAAATGTATGGTCCCAATTGTTCAATCAATGATAAGAACTCTTTGGTGCTTTTGACATCAACAGAAGCACATAAGTTGGTCTTTTTGCTGTCCATTAACTTGAAAAGTCTTTGAGCGACTGGAGAAGCATGCTTCCCAGCTCTTTGAGTATATGTTTCGACCTTTACCATAGTTGCAAAGTAGAAGCTATGACAATGTGAAAAATCTGAAAAATCTGAAAATTCTAATTTTTTTGCGAAGGCCTTATCGCACTGTATATAAGTTTTACAGCCAACATCATTAGATTGCAAACCATCAAAACCAAACAGCAGTAATTTAGGCCCGGTGAAATGCATAAAAGCATAAGCCTTTCTTACTATAGTTCATTCGGTATTTACTCTATAAAGAAACTAAGTTGTTGTAGATGGAGCCTCTGGTGCTGGTTCTGGTACTGAGGAAGTGTCAGCCTTCTCTGAGATTACCTCTGATTTCAATGCTGGGTAGAGTTTGTCAATTCTTTCCCAGGATGGCTGCCAAATTTGAGAATTATCCTCCACCAAAACTTTACTGCTTTGAAGAACAAGGATCATATTCTTTAATAGTTCCAATCCTGACTCTTTTATTTGATTATCTGATTGGTGTTTTGAGTTGGAATCATGGAACCAAATGAAATTATCAAGAATACCCAACCATACCTTATCGGTTTCTTCACCTGTGAATTGAGTATGGAAATTCAAGAAAACCTTACTTACTAAAGACATGGCTTCTACTTGAGTGTTGGCGAATCCTTTAATATCTGTCAGTAAAACTTCTTGCTTAGAGAGTTCAGCCAACAATGGGAATAATCCAAATTCAAATATACCAAATGGTGTGAATTCTTCATTGACATCCGCAGAGAGGATTGTAGTTTGCAAAGACTTGAGGGCAAAAGTTCTGATTTCACGACATGGATTGAAACATTGATGAGCCAAAGCTTGTACCAAAGAGTAGGATAATTCTTTGCCCGAAAACTCTGGTCTGTTAATTACTGATGAAAGATCAGCTGTTAATGTAATTGATTGCTTAGAAACATGCACTAGGTCCTTGAAGTACTTGTTATCCGATTCAGCCTTTGCTCCTAATTGTTCACTTTCTTGTTCCCATTGCGAGCCAATAGCTCCTAAGGAAGAAATTTCATCCAAAAGCCCTAGTATTGGCATATAGTTAACGAGTGTTATGTCCGAAGGTGACTCTCTTACAATTGTTTCCACAAAAGTTAGTACCTGAGATGCGTAGGTTGGATTAGAGCCAAATGTTCTTAAAAGTTTCCAATAAATTTCGCTGTTAAGGAGTGGTTTATAATAGGCTGAGTCATTATCAATGAGTGACATCAATGGCAGTAATAATTGGACCCCTTGTTTGTTTAAAATTTCTTTATCATAATTACCCAAAATATCTAAGACTTCATTCATGTTCGCTTCTTCGACAGTCGTGCAATTTCTAGAAGCAATGAAGTAGTAGGTGTTGATTCTTAACTTTCCCTTTTTAGAAATATCTTCATGTTTAATCGCAGTTAACAATGACTTGATCACTTCTTGAGTAACTTCTGAGTCTTTTAGCAACAAGCAGAAACAAACGCAAACTTCGAATATGAACAAAAGTTCTGTTTCAAAATACCTCTTCGTAGTTTCATTATACTCAGGAATAAGTTTCAATAAGAATTGAACAAATGTTTTTAAATCAGACGAAGGACCACGAGAAATGTTCTCGAAAATACTTGGAACATTTACTGACTTAACACAATCAATGGCCGAAAGTGTGGCTTCTACTTCTTGATCGGAAGGTTCTGGGGGTTCATCGGAATAACCTTTTAAGAATGAGGAAAACGTTGAAAGAATACCCGAATCTTTCAATGCATTACTACGATTGATGATATATCTGGGTTTGACTTTCGGTAATGATTGGAGTTTAACTTTTTTCTGGAATTCAGTAAACAAATTGGGGTTTACCAAGCAATTTTCAAATAATGTCAATATGATTTTGATCACTTTTTCCCATGATTGGGTGACTTTACAGTCGGTTTTCTTCATTAGTCTGAATAAAACGACGGTGGATAATTGAGCCTTGAAGTCTCTACCAAACCATACTGCCATTTCACTCACAGTTATAGCATCATCTTTATTTTCAACCTTAATTTGAGTAATTGGTATTTCATCTCTATGATCATCGGTGGCCACAGTGACTCTCTTTTCAGTGAGGGAAGTCAAACCAGCCAATAACCCAATGAGTTTGTCTATGGAGGAAGATAAGTTGTAGTATATGCAGATATTGGCACATTTATCAATAGAAGACATTAATCTGGTGATAATATGATCGTCGGAAGCTTCTCTGAATACACTTATTAAGGTATCGATAAGCTTGTCCACAATGGACTCAAATAAAACCTTATCAAACTGGCACAATTGTACAATGTCAAACTCAACTGCCTCTTCTTTCCATACATTTGCTGCTTGAGAAGATACTAAATTATGCCATGCATCATCGAACCACTTATCTGTTCCATGATGTTCTTCTGGCATAATGATTTCACGATCTTTGATCGAATGATAGATCTTGGATAAGTACCATTCTGGGAAGTCCTTACCGTTATAAACACCTCTTAAATTTCTTCTATAAGCTTCCAAGTCCATTTGTTTTTTAACTTGGGGATTGTGCAAATCAGTGTTTAACAAAATGATTGAATATGATAAGACGAACACTGCGTCTCTGTCGGGCCTTACAACCTCTTCTTCAGACTGCTCCCCTTCTTTAGGTTCATCACGCTGACAGGACACATATTTCTCTGCAAAGAGCTCTACAATTCTTTCAATTTGTTGAGATTCACCAGGCAATCTGAAAGTTTTCAATAAAATTCTTAATGCTTCGTCAACTCTTAAATCAACAAAATCAAATAAATTGATAAGTTCCTTTAACAAGGGAGCGTTTTTAGGTTTAGCCAAAAATTCTCCAAGGACTTTTTTATTCAATCTTACTGATTTAGTTGAGAAGAATTCGGCCAATTCCTTCAAATCATTTGCGTCTTTGAGGAATCCTTTTTCCACCAAAGCTTTAATACCTTCTTTAGGATTCTCATTCAATATATCTGTACAGTTTACAAATGAGGTCTTTTGGTATCTTTTGGAAATCAACTCATGAGGACTAAAGTCGCTGACGTCTCTTGTTGATAATGTTTTGATTCTATCGTTGATACCACCAATAAAAGATAAAATACCTTCTAAACAGATTGGAGGCACATTGTCAGTAGTGAGGAATGCTGATTCTGGTAACGAGAGAGTGCATAAGAATTCCAACGTTGATACTGCAAGATCAGTTCTATCAAAGTCACAGTCGTAATCGATAAACAAATTGGTGAAAAACACGGGAGAACGGGTCCACAATAAAGACAATGATTCTGCCAACATCTCTTTGGAGGAGGCAATTCGATTTTTCACAGACGTTTCATTACCTTTTATACGATCGTTTTGCTTGTTATTGGAGTTGTTCAATACGGATTTGAATAACAAAGTGAAAGTAAGTTCAATTTGAGACTTCAATTGTCTTCCTAATACTATGGCGATGGTGGAGAATAGTTGTAAGGCCATTTGTAATAAAGCTGGAGAGTCTGTAGTGGTGATGATTTGGAGTACATGTTTGGAGATGGGGTCGGAAACTAAAGCCATTAAGGCAGGATGGTAAGGAATTTCATTACCTGAAACTTCAATGGCAGTATTAATCAAAGATAATGCAAAAACCCGGGTACTTTCCATGTGTTGATACTGATTTGAAGGAGAAATCATGGAGATTAAAATGACCAAAAACTCATTTATACAAACGATATCGAAAGGATCATCGATTTCGAATTGGTTTGAATCGATTTTGGGGTCGGAAGAGTCTTTGTTTCTTGGTTCCGAAGTCAGATCACGAGGAGTTGCGGTATCGGTTCCACCTATTATATCTTCAGGCAATCTTTTATCGATGAAATTTGTTTGTAAATCGTCAATTTTCTCCATTTCTGGTTCTAGTTCTTTCAATTTACTGAAGATACGAACGGTGATGGAAATCATGGCCATTTCTGCTGCTTTTCTTAATACTTCACTTCTCTTTTTATTGCATGCCAACGACAAGCAAGTTTGAATCACTTCCAGAACCACTTCATTAGGTAAAAGATTGGATAAAGGAGATTCTATGATGAGTTCCAATAATCGTAAAACTTTTAGTAACACCGAATCATCTGAGTTTTGGTCCGCAGCTTCGAAACGACAATGGGTCAATGAAGAAATGATTTGCACCAATGTGCTACTTAAATTTTTCGATCTTGCTGGCGAAATGATATTATAGGAGATGAACTTGGATACCGAGTTGAGAGCCAATGCTGTGATATGGCCGGACGTTGATGATGACTTGATAACTAGCAAAAATGGCTGTAAGAGAGTGAGACTATCAATCAGGTATAAATCATCAGTTTCGGTGAGAATTGAACGTAATTGAAGGAAGCTCGATAATAACGGGTTATCGTTGCTATTACCATTCGTGGCAGCACCGCCTCCACCTCCACGGTTAGAGTTATTGGATAAATTGGAGCTCAAACCGAAATTGGAGGTGATGGAGTCGTCCTCGCCAAAGATATCGCCGGCGCCTAATATAGCAGCGACTCCACTTTGGGACCACCTGCTGACCTTTCTCATGGCAGAGGATATTATCATACACTCGCTAATCATGAGGGTAATAGGATCGATGGCCGCTCGTGGCTCCACAACCCGCAACTCGCCAGGTCTATTATCGTTAGTGGGCGCGGCCGGGGCGGGGGAATAGTATCGCATGATGGGACAGTTCGATCAATGGGGGTAAATTGGTTGGATGGTTGACTAGCTTACCGGCCTGAATCAATTCAAATAAGAGGCTTAGGCGACCAGGTTTTGAAGAAAAAGCGATTCGTTTAGGTGGAGTTTTTCGTTGTTGACTGAAGGGGAAAGCACAAAAAAAAAGAAAAGAACAGAGGTGCAACTTTGCTAGTAGATACGTTGAAGCGATAATGCCGGTGAGAAGTAGGCGGAGGTACGGGCCGCACAACCCAAAATAGGCAGAGGCGCGATCGCTGGCCGGCCCGATTCCAGACAAGTTGGGCCCATTCATGGCGCTGTTGGGCGCAGAAAGTTGCCCGATCTACGTTATCGTATAGATACGGACCAACTGCATCTGTAGTTGTATGTAAGTTATACGTGAAGCTCATGCGGGTTCATGTAGGACACGGATCTATGACGTTGATCAAGGATTACATCGTGATGTTGTTTGTCTTCTTATTATATACATCGGTGGCAGTTTCATATACGCCTTTGGTAGTAGTTTCTGAAGGATACCCAGGGCAACCTCCATTCCTTCTGTTGTAGTTTTGGATGGAAAATATCAAAGTCATGCGACTCAAGCTTCTGCAAGTACAATGTCGTGGGAATACTCACCATGAACGGAGTGAAAATCACATCCGGGATCGATTTTCTCCATTTCTTATAATGAGCCTGGATCAACTTATCGCTTGTATTCTCTGCCACCACCTCATTTATTTCTGACCGCAACTTGCCAAGCTTGTCTCTCGCAGAAAGCATATGATCATTTGCAGTGATTGCAGTCTCATAAACCACGTTCTGAATCTTTTCCTTCACTTCCTTCATCTCGGCCTCATCACCCAAATGGCCCTGGGTCATCCGGAGAATCGATTCCTGTGATAAGTCAAACTTCGTCATGAGATCCACTGGGAGCGTGATTTGGTTCCGGGTGGTAGAATAGTACTTCAATCCAAGAATCATGGCTCCAATGGCGGTGGCTTGTCCGATATGTGCAGCAATATCGGACACTTTCCCCTGGAGTGACACCGAGTGCTCTAGTAAACTGATTACAGATGGTGATATCGATGGAGATAATAACAACCCCTGGGTGGAGTAGTTTAATTGAGAGTAAGTTCCCTCTCCATACGAGCAAATGTCCTCAACGCTGAGAAACTGTTTATTATTCAAAAAATGTCTTCTTGTTTGCAAGAACTGATGGAAGTACCCAATATCAAGATTTAAGTCGTTGCGCAACCCATCACGTAACAAAATGGCTATTGGTTCCCCCAAGTCCTTCGTTGAATTAGGGTTGGTGAAGACTCGTGATAGCAAATCACTCCAGAACTTGAACTTCATATCTGCAGTAGAGATCCCCATGGAGTTGGAAAGCTGGCTCGAGGCTCGCGACGCTTTAGCACCTCCATCATTGATCTTGTTGATTTCCAAATTGAATGCCCGAATGGCTAGGAAGGTGTTCCGTGCTGGCTCAGGAATGTACTGTGCCAAAATGTATGATGAGCGGTCGTGGGCTTCAAGCAACTTATTGATGTCCTCAACTGCATTGAACACCTGGTGCTGGTATGCCGGAGTCGAGTACGCCCTCAACCCATAGATGATAGCACCATCGATCGCTCTTGTTCCTGTCCGTCCGATCCCTTGTCTGAGCATTTCGGAGTAGAAATGATAATCTGGGGAAAAAGCAGTCTGAAAGAAAAAAAAAATAAAATAGAATATAAATTGGTGCGCGATGACATAATGGTAACTTTTCACCCAAATCCACTGAAAATGAAGGTGGAAGTCATTAATCCTCACGCCTTCTTTGATATTTCGCTTGGAGGTACCAGCCTAGGCCGGGTTGTGGTGGAATTATATCAAGATTTGGCTCCAAAGGCGGTAGAAAACTTCTTATCATTGTGCCAGACCTCCAATGAGATCAGCTTCAGAAACACTTACTTCCACCGAGTAATCAAGAACTTCATGATTCAGGCCGGAGACACCACCTATGGCCAATTTGATGACAGTTACCCTAGTCCAGATATTGGAAAAGGAGGCTACTGTGTGTTTGGTACCCCATTCCCAGATGAGAACTTGACTAACATAGACAAACCCTTTCTCTTGTGTATGGCCAATTCTGGTCCCAACACCAACAAATCCCAGTTTTTCATATCCACCTACTCATTATCGCATCTCAATGGCAAGCATACCGTGTTTGGCAGGGTGATTCACGGAAAATCTATTATCCGAGAGGTGGAGAATGTCACAACGAACTCCGACAACGTTCCTGTCAAGGGAGAGGCAGTGGTCATAACTGGGTGTGGAGAGTGGTCTGAAGGTGATGAGGTGCCGATTCATAATGCCAGTTATGACCAGATAGGCGGAGATATCTATGAAGAATACCCTGACGACGATGAGCATATAAACAAAGAATCTTCCGAATCAGTGTATGAAGCCGCTTCCAAGATCAAAGACAGTGGAGGCTTATTGTTCAAGAAAGGTGAAAAGCAGTCAGCTTTCTTGAAGTATAAAAAATGCCTAAGGTATGTGATGGAGTACTTCCCAGACCCTGATGATGAACCGCAATGGTTCTCGACGTATATGGAATTAAAGAAGAAGCTATATCTCAATTTATCATTGGTTTGCTTGCAGTTGAAAAACTACAAGAAGTGCATAGACTACTCAGAGTATTTGATTGACATGAGTAGCCAGTTGAGCAAGCAGGAATTGGCGAAGGCTAACTTCAGAAAGGGGTCAGCTTTGGTGCACACTAAGAAGTATAACGAAGCATTGGGTTTCTTGAAAACCGCCCAAGAGTTGATACCAGAGGACAAAGTTATAGAGAGAGAGGTGGTGAGCTGCCAGAAAGCACTGGAGCAACAGAAAAAAGATACAAAGGCAAAGTATGCAAAGTTTTTCTCTTAGATATTTATATCGAATGCTGTATTGGAACTATATATATGTAGAGAGTCTAAGAGTAGAGTCTAGAAATTTACCAAGAAATAAAGGGTATGGAATCGTGAAAAATGCTGGTGTTAATAAATGCTGACAACATATTTAGGCTTCAGTGTTGTTGGAATCATTATCATTAACTTCGTTAGAGTTGGAGATGGAGGTGGAATTGGCATTGGCATCGGCATCGGCATTGGAAGTAGAATTTTGATCGTCATCGAGCAAACTTCTCAAATGAAGATAATCTAGGACATTCTCTTGTGGCTGTTCGCTGGAAATAGTTTCTACTCCATTTTCAGTTCTTCTACTGGCAACATAGCTAGGGAAAAGCGGATCACTTTGGGAACCATCACGAGCAGAAATCGGAGGACTATTGAGAAAATCACGGTAGCTCGAAGGATCAATGATATGATAATATGGGACTCGGTTTGGTGCATGAGTAGTGCTGTTGGTATCTTCTTGAACCCCATTGCCCGATCTCAAAACTCTTCTCAACGGAATTTGGGTCACATGGGCAGGCCTGGCTTCTGAACGTTGTCTGTCCAATCTGCTGCCCAAAACATCCAATAGCAGATTTCTAGGGGTGCCCTGGGTGCCTGAGGTATTGATGCTGGGGCTGGTTAAATCAATGGTAGTGGTGTTGCTAGTATTACGATTTTCTGGTTCGTCACTACAAGACTGACGACATAATGGACAGCTAGTGTGGTTTTTGAGCCATTCAAATAAACAGGATTTCCCGAAAACATGTTTGCATGGCAATTGGACGGGAGCATGGACAAACTCCCCCGAGAAATCATGTAAGTACTTGACTCTAGAGGCAGGTCTTTCCGAGGTATCTTGAGGAGGTAGTGGAGGAGTAGGAGTTGGAGTGGCAGAAGAATCATTGAGTTTTCTCTTCTTTGCAGGGCCGTCATCAGAGGTCATATCGTCTGCTGCATTTTGACTCGGTGTCGGCAAGTTCTCAAACTCCTCCAAGCAAATAGAGCAAGTATGGTCTGCTTCCGAGGCTTTTTTGATGAGGAAGGAGTTGAATCTGTCCAAAGTGATTCCTCTCTTCTTGTGCATGCCGCTAATGGTTGAATAAGCCATTTGGGTGGCTAATCTTACGAATTCTTGGATGGTGGACAAATCACGGTTCTGGGCGTTATTGGGTAGGGAGATCACCAAGGATCCGGTGCTATTGGGGTTTGTTGGGTCATTTTCGTCGGAGAACACGTAATTGACAGTTATCATAATGGCACTGCCACCGTAGAAATCAGAGAATAGATTAGCATCACCTGAATCGGTGGCAGGAGGGGGATTTCTTGGAGGAGGGGTAGTGACGGAGTTTGGTCTACGGTTGAGGATAGCATCCATAAATCGGTCAAATATACTAGTTTCTCTCCGGGTTTCAGCAGACAGTGTCGATGAAGGGGAAGCGTCGGCGGCGGTGGGGGTAGCCGTAGTTGTGGAATGGGTGGGGGTCGCACGAGAAGGCTCGTCGGCTGACAGGGCAGGGGGATTAGTTGCGGAGGAAGGAGCTGAATTCGGCGGGTGATCTGAGTCTACCGAGTCGGAACCAGTAGGAGGTTGGCCCGGCTCGGAGGCATCTGAAGCATCAGGCATTTATGGTTATAATAAAAAAAAAAGTGAATATGGTGTAAAGAAAAAGAACAAGTATAAGAGGGAAAAGAGATCGATTACTAAGGAATTCTACTTTAACTCAAACCACAAACTCACACAAAAAACTAAAAAAATAATTAATGAGGTCAAGCGAACTATAACGGTTTTAGTGGGACTTTCCCGAATCGTGACTATAGATCGGTACCCGTCAACGAGTATAGACGAGGAATTTCTTAGAAGTGGTTGTGGGGGCACAATGACCCAGAGGGATTTTTGAATGACTAGGAAGCGAAATGCAGCCCAAAAGGGTAAGGGGTCTGCCGGGTGGCGGTAGGAAAGAGAACAGAGGATCGAATTAGGGTAGAAAAGGAAGCTAAAGGGGGTGTATGGGGGGAGTGATGCGGGCCAGGAACCCCAGCGGGTCACGGTCGGTTCCTAGGGGCTGGAAATGCCTGGAGATTACGTTATCAAGAACGGTATTAGACTACGAATGAGATGCATGATTTGCAGGTTGGCGCAGGAAGACAGATTGTAGGTTGGATATATGTAGTCTGCCGATTTGCAGTTTGTCGTTTGCAGTTTGTCGTTTGCAGTTTACCGTTTTTATCCGGATTTGCCTAATGGAGTAAGGTTGCTTTGGCCTCAGTCTACAGTCGGTGAGTGGATGCTATATTACATTTATATCGTTTTATAGTAAGTTCGTTGCATAAGGAAATAGCGAGTGCCATTTGTTGTAGGAGACTGACCGAAACAAGGCCACTTGTAGGAGAATGGCCGAATCAAGGCTATTGGTAGGAGAATGGCCGAATCATAGGCCATACACCCGTATCATAAAAAAGGAAGGTACAGATCTATAATAAGAAGATCACCGAAGCAAATGCCATACCCGTGACATAAGCCAAAGTTCTGAAGTCGAACGTCCTGGGAGAATCATTGGATTTGCTGCTTGTGGAGGAACTGGAGCTTTTAGAACTACTTCTGGTGGAACTACTGCTGCCACTTCTCAAAGCATTAATAGCAGAACTTTCACTGACAGCAGAAATGGCGGTGGAAGAATAACCAGCAGCTCTCACGGCACTGGGCACCGAATCAGATATGACCTCAATATCTTCATCTTTAGTGTACTTGGCCTGAGCAATGGAGATTTCATAGTCATCCAAGTTGTAAACGAGATAAGCGCTTCTCAACACATTATCACCAAACAAAATGTAACTGGAGGTTTGGGGTAAAACTCCCAAGATACAGGTTCCACCATATTTCATCACCAAGTTAGGTAAAGGAACAGCAACGGTAGCTCCATTGAAGTCAATGGTGAAAGTGACGGAATCATCATCAAAACAGTTAATGACATATGCTCCTATGGTGGAAGAGTATCTTCCACCCAAGGTTTCACCCAATCTTTCGATCAAAGCCAAGGGGAAATACGATAAAGTGGATCCCGAGTCCAATAATGCACTGTATGTGTTGGCAGTGACGGTGTAATCGGTGGAACTATCGTTAATGTAGATACCGTCAACGGCAATTTCCAATCTGATAGGTTGGCTGTAACCCGAACTTTTCAATGTGTTAATGATGGGCACTGTTGTGAGTTGACCCGAGTATTTGGCATGGTCAACGGCACCAAACAACACCGTACCGGAGCTGGCGGTAGCTTCACCGAGATATAACGAGTAGGCGCTTTTAGCAATGAGGCCGGAGTTTTTCATCTTAAGCGGTAAATTATCGTATTGGTACGGTTTAGTACCACCACTGGAGTAGGTAGTCTCCAAGCCTGGTAATCCGATCCCCAAGACTCCAACATTGGAGTCGGTTTGGTTAACCACGGCGAAACTCAAGTCGTGAATGGTGGCGTTACTGATGACCACAGTATCGTGACCCCAGGTCCCATTGGCCGAGGTTTGATCTCCGTAGACGATGCTGAAGTCGGGAGCGGAATCATTGGATTTGAAGGAACTGGATTGACCGGTATCAAAAGACCCGTACTGGGTACAGGTGTTGGAGCCGGTGGCTCTGGCGGTACTGGTTTCGCCTCCTACATGGCCGCCGCCAATAACTACCGTGGTAGCCGTCAGGGTGTCGGTATCGGATTCACAGAAGAACACACAATTGTCCTTTTTCTCGGCCTTGTCGACGACCTTTTGGTTGGTTGTTGGCAACTCCGCGTCTGGGAACGGACTGATCACCACGTCTCTTTTGGAGTAAGAGCTGGGAGCAGCAAGGCAATCAACTTCATGCGACATAAGCCAGAAGTCAGACGACCCGGTATCCACCAACACCGACACGTTATTTTTCTCGGAACCCACGGCCAACGAGGCCATGTAGAACGTTCTCTGGTTGGAAATCACCATTTCCACCGAGCCGTCACGTTTCCGCACCTCTGGCTGATAGTCTGGAGAAGTATCATAAGTGCTGTCACCGCGATGGATGTCGAACCCCAATCTGAACGCCTGGAATTGGCCCTGGGCAGCGGGCTGAACCGGCACAATTGATGCCAAAGATGTCGTAGCTAATGTGAGTAATCCTACCAACATGGTTGTGGTTGTAGAATATGGATAGAACGAACTGTGATGAGACTGAAATTTCTATCTATTTTATAGGCGTGGATCCTGGTCTATTTATAAACCGAGATTGGCACTGCCATACCAAGAAAACTGGTCGCACAAAAGTCACCGAAAAAAAAATGACTCGGTTGACGGTCAACGGTTCGTAAAAGAACAAAGCCTCAAGCATTGTACTCTGGTGGTCATGGGCTCCAACCAGGTCTACACTACGAACATTATAGGACCAGTGGGCTACATGTGGGCAGGAGAACGGGGACCAGTAGGCTACATGTGGGTTGAAGAAGGGAGCTGATTCGAGGAACTGGGGGTCCATCATTGGGCTGGGCACGAGCTCCGTTGGCTCCGCACTCGGACCATTTGCTGTCGGCCATGGTGCGACCGTGGACTGGCCCACGCCCTGCCCCTCACAAGATGTCGGCCCAATTCATGAGGCCAATTCATCTCTACAGTAACCACTTTTAGATGACTAGGTGCATTGTTGGAGGAAGCGCAGACTTTTCTATGCCTCGTGGCTTGGCCCGGGGTCTATTGTTTGGCATGATCGTCGACACTTTTACGACGTTTAATCCTGTATTATAGTACAAAAATTCTATTGTGAGAGTTCAGGGTCATAGATCTAGGTAACGGTCTCTGATCGGTTATCGAAGGACGTAATCAGCGTCACTTTCTATCGTTGGTCAATGACGTAATCAGCATTGGTTTCTATCGTTAGTCCACGAAGTTGGAGTTCACTACATCGTTCATGTAGTCGTCAATCAACTCCGCATTGAGGGCAAGCCCGCAGCACGCACTCATATACTTGGTCAACAATTCCATATCCAAATTCTGCCGCTTGGTAATGACAATATTCGTGTTGCTGTCGGTACTTTTGATGTACTTGAACAAATCCCACACCTTCCCGCAATAGGCTGCAAAATTCTCCCTCGACCCCAAATTGCACTCCACCAAAAATTCCCAAATGTCGCTGCTCAACGTCTCCTCGATGATCTCAATATACCGGTTGAGGTCATCGATTTTGGGCAATTTCACTGCTTCAGCGCTCGGCTGCTTCTGCTGGTGGGTGTCATTGACTCTATCTATAATCGTGAGAAATCCATAGCTAGCCTTGATTGCTTTGCCAAAAATCGGTATATGGTTAATCCATCCTTTCCCACTGTCGTCTCGGACATAAGCTATATCCGCCTCTCTTTCCAATTGAATTTCTCCTCCGTAAGAGTCGGAGTTGAGTTTGGCCAATATCTTCTTGAACGATTTTAGAACATGATCGTAAATAACCTTCAAGTCAATCTTGTTCAGTTCTGTCTCATTGTCGCTGATGTAATTGTTCAAAAAACAAACGAATATCCCTTGGTAGACCAAACATTCATAAAATACCATAAATGGATAAATCCCGTAATATTCATGGATTTTTTTGAATAAATTATCTTTCCCACCAGATCTGCGAATAAGGTAATCGTCAACCTGGTTAAAACAATTGAATAATGCTGATAATGTCGTTAAGTATGATGCATATCGTAAACTAGCAAAGTAAATGGACTCTAATTTAACAAAACTTAACCACCGAACAAATATTGTCAACGTTATTTGTGTTTCCACAATAATCTTCACATCTTTCTCGGTAATTTCATAATTTTCTTGCGTTTCGAATTCCTTCATGAATTCCTCTAACTTATTTAGCGTCAAACTCCCCACCTCCTTATAAAGATATAAGTATGATTTGATCATTTCTCGAATCGATTTAATCTTGTAAAATCTCTTGTAATACAACGACCAAAATTGCTTTTGAAGCCCTGCTATGTCCCGGTGTGTTTCTTCAGTTTCATACTTATCAAGATCGGCAACAATTTTGAGAAGATTCTTATGAGGTAATACTGAATCTCTGAAATTACTCGACCCTAACAAAGTACCTCTGATCTGAAAATGCGGTTCCTTCAACTCTGATATTCTGATTTGAAACCAAACCTTACACCCAATTACAAATGATTCCGGTAATGTCACTGCCTGGCCACTGTCCAAGAGTTTTAGCTGTTTCTCATACTCTTCATCCGATTTGTCCTGTACCAACTCGACAAATTCCTCATTGGTGGCTATTCGAGACAAGAATTCGTTGAATTCAAAGTAATTCTCCAGAATCAACCCGGTATAGTGGTAGTAGATTCGTGCAATGAAGTACCAGTTGGCCAAGAAGACAAAGTCTCCCATCTTGGTCAAACCGCTGGTGTATTCCTTGAGTTTTTTCGACAATGTAAGCCATTTGGACCCTATGCTACGACCACCCAAATCCTGCTGTTCCAAGGTCTCACAGAACACATATCCATTGACGAAAACCACCAACGCTAAACACAAGTTCTTTAAAACTGAGGCATTGATCATTAATTTGGTATCATCCGTTATGGGAGCCGGAAACTGGTTTATGAAGTATTTTTGGAAATTCCAGTACTTATTGATGACTTCTCTATTGTCTAATAAATGATCCAGCACATGAGAACTGTTGTACAAGTCAAATAACCTGACAACTAGAGATAAATCTCGAGGAATAATCTCTCTGATTTGGTTTAGCTCGGGTGATTTTAGTTCGATGTAATTGCTTTGATCCTTCTTATCATCATCGATTATTGTTTGATAAGTGTATACTGCATCGATGGCGTTGCTGTTCACGAACTTCTCACTAAGACCACTGGAGTAGTCCTCGAACGTTTCGATATATTTGAAGGTTTTCTCCTCACAGGGTTTCAATGGGTACAGTGACGATGCGATTGGAGGCAACGAGTTCTGGGGCACGGGGTTTAGTCTGGGTTTTATGGCCAGTAAAACATGCGGAGGAGTCATGGAGTCGGTGGAGGACGATTTATACTCGTTATTGGATGGTTCCTTGATCATTGGCAACGTAGGAGGAAACGGATGCTGGTAAGGAATGGGAGGAATATGACTAGGAACGTACGAATGAATTTGTGGGTAATGGGGGAGCAATAATGGCATGGGTGAAGGGTACGGGAATTTTTGCGGGGGTGTGTGGCTGGGGTCCATATAGCACTGGTATGGAGCTGGTACTGAGAGGCCATTTACGGGGGTTGGGGAGGAAGGAGGAAATACAGTCGGATAAAACTGTGGAAAATGATTATAGGCAGGAGGAACTTGAGCTGGGGGAATGGGAGGAGGCGGACCGGGGGGGTGCTGATGAAGATGCCGATGCTGATGCTGATGATGATGATGATGATGAGAGTGAAGCTGGTTCAGTTCCGCGTCATTATTGAGTTGTTTTCTTCGTTCTGATCTGGTCTTTCTTCGTTTGATCTTATTGAGTTCTTCCTCGGATGGAGGCTGCGGAGGGTCTGCAAGACACTTGTTGGCTCTTCTGAACTTGGTGCATGACGAACAAGGGATTTTCAAGTCGCATTTGATCTTCAAATTCTTACAGGGACCACAACTATACGATCTTCTTTGTCTTTTTGGCTTCTCATCCTGGTCATTCAGTCCTATAGAATTTGAGTCCATTATACCCACACCGCATTAATCACGTTTTGATGCAATTCCTCGCCTTTAATCAAATCAAAATAAAAATAAAAATAAAAACAAAAAAAAAAAAAAAAATTGATGGTTAATTACGGTAAATTTATAATTTATACTCAATCATAAACTTTAAGTACAATTATAATTGCATTCCGTTTTGTCCCTTGCCTCTTGTGAAAAAAAAAATAAAAAATAAAAAAAAAATAACAAAAATAACAAAAAAAAAAATAAGAAAAAATAAGAAAAAAAAAAAAGAGGCTCTACATAATTGGGTCTTTTTAGGCAGTCAGTCGTAACAGACTGATCTATTCGCCGAAGGTGAAATTTCTGATCTTTCAAGATGGAATTAAACGGAAAAGAAACGAGCAGCTTGAAAGAAAAAAAAAGAAAATCAACCGAATTACTCTGAAGAAGCGGAAGAAATGAGTATAACCAGCGAAAACTAAATGCAAAGAAGCCGAAGAACACAGAAAATTGTGTGAGGAGTCTGAGAACAAAACGGAAAAATGCAAGAATTTTTTTCTTTTTGGGTATGCCGTTTTATTTTCTAACTGTCAGATTCACAATAGGGTTTTATGTAGAGCATGTTTTGTTTGTCTGCGACTATTATACGGATACGCTGGGTGACAAACCCGAGAAAGTAACTCCGTAGTATACATGAGCATGTATGTACGAAGACGTCAGAGGACGGTTTTCCAGGATATTTTTTGGCTGTCAAACCAGGCTTTCCCTGGAAAGAGTGGGGGACCCTGAGGTTTTTGCTGTCGATTCAAGCTTTTCCCTAAAAAGTGGGGGTTCCTAAGGGGTTTCATGTGCGAGTGCGACAAGTTTTTAGTTACGTAAATGTACAGTTTCCCAAAATGTGGGCCAAGTGCAGGCGGGTCGCCACGGGAGAAATACCGAGTACGACAAGAAGACTATAGGGGTCAATGGAGATGATGCAACGAAGAGCTGCATGTTTGACGGGTGGAGGGGCTGGATTATGGGACGATATTGATGAAATGCTCTGTTGGTGGAGGAGCAATAGCTGATATTGATGAATTGGTTTGTTGGGTAGTGGAGGATCAAATGTTGAAATGTTAGTGAAAACCGGCTTTATATTTAGTGGTTGTTAGTGAGTTTCGCAACTTAAAGTGAAATTTGTCAAAAATAGACAAAAATGGCAAATTACAAAATGTCGCAGATGATAACAGTCGGATTATTTTTTGTTCTTTTGCCGAACCTCCCAACCGAACCTTTAAACACGAAGCCGGAGTTGACTTCTCAACCGAGACGATGAACTTTCTAATGCCTCTTGCGTTCAAAACTTGTAGAAAATAATTCCAAAAATGACGTACTCGATCAGCCTATACTTGGAGCTAAAAGTGATAACTTAGAGGGAAAGATCACGTTATCGAGATGTAAATTACAGCTATCACCAATCATTTAGATCTAATGACGTGAAAGTCAAGGTGGCTTCAGTAAATCGATGTGTCACGCGAGGAGGACTCTAATCCTCATACAATAATGAGTTACGTATAGTGGCCATCGAGGCCATGAATTCGATGATGAGAGTAAACATAAGCAAAAATTGAAGCGTCTCATGAAGAAAAGCAACAAATTACCGCAATACATGTAGATAATAAAGAGAGATTCAAGTAGGAAACACGATGAAGCGTCTCAACTTAGAAGGTGTATTTGAACTGTGCATATCCTCTGCTGACGCAGCCGAATTATATAATGTGATCTACCAAACTGCCTATTAGTGAAAATAGCGCAATCTAATAACAACAATAAGTGTTCCAAAAGACTCGATGATATTTTGTGAAAAGCCATCGTGATAATCGTACTTGCAACAAGCTAAGCAAAATCAAGTGCGCACTATATTTGCAGCCATTGTCCACGAACTCTTGGTTGTCAGATCTTATAACAAACTCCAGTACGAGACTATAATGAGCAACTAAACTGAATTAAACTGAATAAATGAAGCTCAAGTTTCGGCTTAGCTTTCCATTTCAGTGAAAACCTCAAGGGAGTCAACAGTTCTTATGTAAGCGCACAAAATATTTACTAAATGCTGCTAAATTCAACGAAGTCTGTCAATACTGCAGTGCAATTACAATTGAAGATAACTCTCAAATAAATAACATCAATAAAAACTAAAAAAGAGAAAAAGGCACAGTTCGATATACGCTCTTCTACCACTTAAGCGAATATACAAATACACTCATTTCCCGCCAAAGTAGTGTTGAATGATTGGATTCAATCAATCGAACCTGTTATTATGATAACGTAGCTGCTGCAACAACCTGGTCATCATAGTTTGCACTTGTATTGACACCAATTGTAATATAACCAAGAAGACCGTCTGAAATATCTGACCCTAAATATTCTACCTTCATGAAAGCATCATAACCGTTACTATTTTCCTGTTCGAAAATCGAATCATCTGTGTTATCGGTTTGGGTTTGCTGGTTACTTACATATGGCTCTGATAAGGAAACTTCATCTAACACAGTTTGATTAAAGAATAATTGCCCAATGTGATTAACATCACCTCCAGATAAAGTGTTGTTCAGCAAGACAGTGGCATTTTGGTGTGCCGTGACATGGATATGGGTAGCACGACCAGTATACCATCCTGGGAATTTAGTCTTCATTTGCATGATACCATCATCTTCAGTTGACCAAATCCCTCTGAGAAAAGTATCGCCCAACGTATTTTCTGCAGAAACTCCAGAGTATACACCAGTTGAGTTACAGTGCCAAATGTCAATGTAAATTTGAGGAACTGGTTCGCAAGTGTTGACGTCAATAAGTTGAATATCCAACAAAAGATCAATACCATCTTGGTCTTCGGTAATGTCATCTCTGATGTATTCTCCTTCGACATAATACGGTCCGATTGTCACTTCAGGACTGAGGACACATGAAACTTCTTCAAACAACATAGAGGCTTCTTGTCTTTTACTGATAACAGGTGGGTATCTTGTATCAGCTCTTCTCTTGTTCTGTTTGTCAAAGTGACCATTAATAAATTTGTCTCTCTTTTCTTTTCTGTGTTTCACAGTTTCGGAATTAAGAAGCTTTTCTTCACAAGCTGTAAGTGCACGCCTAGCATTACTGTGAACTGTATCACGAGTGCTCAAAGGTCTAGAGTCAGTCACCTTGTGACCGTTAATGTGTTCAAAAGAATAAGCACTTAATAGTGCGATAGATGATAGAAGACTGAAAAAAACCATGATTGTTATCGAATTGTCTACATCTTCAGCTCATTGAGGTGCGTAGCTTCCTCTATTTATAAGAATTAGACGTTATATAACCCATCACTCATTCGCTTTACTCTCATTTTGCAGTAATAGAGATGAACTGTCTTTTCTTTTCCTTAGAACGGTAGAAAATACAGGGCTCATCTGGATATACTGACCAATTATCATCCATACAAATTATATAGAACAATAGTAATCACAAGCCTTGCATGGATACTGCAAAAGTTACTCCGGTCACCGAGGAACAATATAACTCGAAATGGGGTCGAGAAAAAAAAAAAAGACAAAGAAAAAGAGTTTTGAGCCTGTCTCTTCGACCATACTTCTAGATTCTTTTTCTAATCACTCTATAATGAGCACACACCCTTATCTATTATTTGAAGCAAATTATTGTGACAAAGTACTCTCTTTACTTCGGTGAATTATATGAACTGTGAAAAAGAATACGAACACTCCAGAATGTAAAGCTATTCGAAGAGAATTATTTATCTAATATCAAATATAGAGCAAAAACATGAAAACATTTTTCGATTCACTCACAAAAACTATTCAAAATATTATAAAATGCAGCGAGCTGCTCAGTTTTACTATGTTGTAGGTGAAATAGCAACCATGGTTATCTCATGTTTAAAGTTCACAAGGTCAGAGGTATGATCCGATGGTATTAACCCTGGTTATAAGCCTTGTATATTGCTCATTCACTCTGGATAGAGCCTTGTCTATTGCTTGTTCATCTTGGATATGAACCTTGCCTATTGTTTTACCCCGAAATAATTTCAAATACAATAAGGAATGTTACATTCGGGATTTCGGTGTTTGAAAAATTTTGATAGGGGCGTCATAAAATGCCCCGCACATCGCCTAGCATAGTTAGGGCAAGCACCTCCAAAGTACACTTCCTTTAAATTTCAAATGTATTAGTAATTGGTTGGCTAATCGTTTAACGGATCTGACGAAGCACTTTTCGGACTAAGCGGTGATCCAACGGCCCTGAAAACGCTTGGCTCGATCCGCATGTGGGTTGCTGATAGGGACCATTGTTGAACTTCTTTCGGAATCTTAAGTATACTGTAAATACAAGTATCCGCTCACTAAATGGACTCCTCTTTCTGTTTCTTCAGTATTCTACATAAGTCAAATGTCTATCGTTGCACACACATAGCTAAACCATAGTAGTCCCTTTTACAAGACAGAACCATAACCAAATTCAATATCATTTTCTTAACTTCAATTAAGAAAGTATTGTCGTAAAATATTATTCTTTCGAGATGTTTTTTTAAAGCTTTATATTTGTTTCATAATCTTGTTAGATCTCACTTAGTCATATATCTTTAACATTTTTCTGCTTTAATATTGCGTTTCGTGTTAATTGCATATTTGACATTGAGCCCCTCTTTTTGGTTTTACTCTTGCTCCCTTATTCTACACTCTGTATGTAAATGCCCTCTTTTGCATTTATTTTTATATTCTGTTTCTTTTCAAATGACTTAGTTTCGGATTTATTAGCTACGACATTTTTGAGATTTTTGTCGCCAGTTTTTGAAAAATAGAGACATGTCGAAATCTTTTTAGACATTGAACCCGTACACCAACATTTACATCCGTACACCTGGTATTTTCTCGTGACTTTCCAACTGTCCAATTGCGAATCAACAATTTTGGTAGTAAGCAGTGAAAAACGATTTTTATCACCTCCATCACTCATCGTCTCTTATTTATTCCTACATCCACCATGATCGCTAACGTGTCGAGAAGGTTGGTTAAACCCAGCATACTTCGCCCCTCCACCAGATTCTTCTCTGCATCCTTCACCAAATTTAATGCTAATGAAGAAGAATTACCAAACTTAAACAATTTACCCAGAAGATCTAAAGGTGAGATCCATCAACCATTAGTTAACCCGGCAGACAAATATAAATTCCAATCGGAAGAATTACATAAGTTTGGAAAATACATCATGGGATGCTTACCTAAGTACATTCAACAGTTCAGCGTCTGGAAAGATGAATTAACTTTGTACGTAGCTCCATCAGCTGTAAGACCAACGTTGGTGTTCTTAAAAAATCATACCCCAGCTCAATTTAAATCAGCTGTTGATGTCACTGCTGCTGATTATCCATCGAGAACAAACAGATTCGACGTAGTTTACAACTTATTGTCGGTTCGTCATAATTCCAGAATTAGAGTTAAAACCTATGCCAATGAAACCAGCCCAGTTCCTTCTATTGTCCCACTATTCCAAGGTGCAAACTGGTTTGAAAGAGAGACCTATGACTTGTTCGGTATTTTCTTCGTAGGTCATCCTGATTTAAGAAGAATCATGACTGATTACGGGTTCGAAGGACACCCTTTAAGAAAAGATTTCCCAACTACCGGTTATACCGAAGTCAGATACGATGAGGAAAAGAAGAGAGTGGTGTACGAACCTTTGGAATTAACTCAAGCTTGGAGAAACTTCACCGTCGGTTCTTCTGCTTGGGAGCAAGTGGGTAATGGTAAGGACTTCACTCCTGAATCATTCAAGTTGCCAACTCCAGAACCAGAACCAACTGAAGAAGAAAAGAAGTAGTAAAATGAAAAAAAAAAAAAATTTCAAATCCAAATTTAATGATCAAGGATCATTGATCATCTGCATAACGTATCGGATGATACTGTAAATTATCAACTCTCTATATTTAGACAATAATATTTATTTGTATCCCTGAGCGTAGAAAAAAAATAACTAAGCAATAAGATCTAGAGTTAAAGTATGATTTAGCCTATCCGGGCTATCCTATCCGGACTATTAGAGTGTCAATTAGTGCTTATATCGAGGTTACTCATAAAGCAGGTGAAGAGCTAGATTGTCTACATAGAGATTTGACTTCGTTCAACAAATGAATTTTTATATTTGAATCCTAAACGCATTAACAAGCTTTCGTTCACACAGTTGTGCTAACCTTTCACCTACGCTTTTATTGAGGCAATCTCTTCGTTAATTTGGTTCAACTCCTTCTGCTTACTGGCCAAAAATTCCTCTAAAGTTGCTACTTGAGTTTCAATCAACTCCACATCATTCTTCACGTCCCCAAGATCTTTGGAGTCAGATTCATCTTGTAATTTTTTCAATTTGCTTTGTTTATACTGTAACAATTGCTCGAATTCATATTTCAACATTTGCAGAGGGTTAATCGAGGAATCTTTTGGTTTGTTTTGAGCTTTGGCTAGCAACTCCTCCAAATTGACCAATTCTCTCCTTAATCTCACTTCTTCCCAGTCAGTGCCTTCTGTAGCGGAGAAATCTGTTCCTTTATCGTTGGTTTTATAAGTAGATTGTCCAAGTTTACTCAAGTAATTACTGGCAAAGGACTTCTTATCATTAGCGCTGGGTTGAGGGGTGGCTTTTTGAGGAGTTAAATCGTAATTAGGAACTTCTTTGGAGAAAGTGGCTCTTAATGAGGCTGGGACCCCTCTAGGAATTCGTTTACCGTTTTCTCGTTGATTCAATATATGTAAAAATACCAATACCTGGTCTTTATCAATGGTTTCAAATGATTTAGGATTAACCAAGTTCCATGCTGAGGAAATGTCTGATCGTGGAACTTTACTCAACGATTCGTATAATCCTGTCAACGAATCGAATTTGACTCTACCGTAGGAATCACTATTGGAGTCATAAATCGTTTCATAGGTCTTTTTATCGGTAGGAGAAATGTACCAATCAAAATCATCCGACAATGATTCGTCATCATCATCGCTAATGCTGTTCGCATAGGTGTTATTATTACCTACGGCCACCGCCTGGTTGGCTTGGATCAAATGAGCTTTGGACGAAGGAATCAACCAGTTTGGCAAGGATGTAGGAACTGACTGCTGGTTTCCATTAACCAAATCAAAAATCAATCTCATGGTAATGCAAAACTCTTCGAAGTCCAATTTCCCATCACTATCAATGTCAGATAAGTCCCAAATCTGGGATAGTTGTTCATCTTTTAATCGCGAGTTTTTTAATACCGGAGTAACACGGTCTCCGGTTAATTTGTTGTTGACGGGGCTCAAGCCCTGGAAAATCTCCCAGTACTTCTTGATCTCCCAATCTTCCAATCGTGGCATTATGGTTGATGAATAAGAGTGTAGTGGATTGCCTCGATAACAAAAAAAAGTGAGGGTCGAAGGAGTGCGCGGGACGGATGTAAGTTAAAGAACCTACGCCTAAGTTGTGGAATAGATTTTGGCCCTCAATGGACCTGTACCTGAGACGTGGTGCTATAATGGAGCTTGTAAGAGCTCCTGTCTAGGGAATTGAGCTGTTGGAGATGGATAAATATTGCTGCCCATATCATTACAACGTAGAGCAAGCCTTTCTGATCAAGGAATATGATGATTGTCTAATGATAATCCCATAGGTGAATATACTTTATGACCCGTTGATTTTCCAATTGTAGCGGAGGACAATTGCTCTCATTAGTTGTTGTAAGGGAATACATTTGTTCCAGTATTTACAGAAATACCATAGAGCACAGCCAATCGATGATTGGTTAAGCTAAATAGATGGCCCTTTGAATACATTCTGGTCTTATTTTGATCCGCCCCTTTAGAGTTCTGCCTTTAATTAAGCCACAACTGACATATAGGCTTCCATCTTCTCTCCCTCTTACACCCTCCTATAGCCTATAGTTTGGGTGGCTAAAGCTGCTTCTCTGTCTCTGGCTTGTGGAAGAAGCTTTTTCTTCGGCTCTAGGTCTGTCTTTTTCCTGTACACCACCTTCAATACAGCTTGATGTCACTTCATTCGTTTAAATCTATAAGCTTCGCTGGAAAATCTCGTCGCAGGCACGGTTGCAAAATTATGCCGATTTTCCTGTGACATATAAATAGCGGCAGTTTCCTTCTACTTTCCTTTCACTACAGCTCTGTAAGTCTCTTACTATGCAATTTACAAAATAATATACACTCAATCCTCTTCATCCATGTCATCTGCAGCATCCTCTCCATCAGAGTCAGAATCATCTTGCAAACTACCTGGTTCCACCGACATGATCGCGTCAGATACCTTATCGTTTTGATACTTTCTAGCAATTCTTGATGCTCTTCCTTGCTCTTTGGCGAATTCCCTAGCTTTGATTTGTAAGTCCTTGAGTTCTTCACGGAACGAATGACGAATTGATCTATTGGAAAATGCATCCCATAATTTTAATGCCCCACTAACACCACCAACAACCAAATTACCAGCAACTTCAATATCCCCAGCGAAAGACGATGTCAAAACATTACCCACACCGAAGTCACGCGATAATGCCATGGATGGCCCTCCTTTATTATTGGCCTTCCATACTTTGACAATCTTTTCGTTCATGGCAGAAGTAGTAATTAATCCGGGAATGTGAGCATTGACGTCCAATGAAGATATACCAGTGTCATGCGCATGTAATGTCCACACCGGCTTATCGGTTTGTCTGATATCAAAGCAGTAAACATTACCATTATCAGTACCAGCATAGAAGATTTCCGGAGTAGAGATATGACCCCATTTAACATTTTCAACCTCTTCGCCAGTACTAACCTTATAGTTTCTGGTCATTGCTTGGGAATCAGATATTCTCACGTCAGTCAATCCACAGGTCCCATCATAACCCCCGGTTAAAAGGATCGACGATTCTTGCGAATGCCATTGCGATGACGAAACAGTTTTATTACCATGAGTGCTGTTTAATGATCTTACAGCAACTCCATTGTTCAAATCCCATAATTTGACGGTTTTATCTGCTGATGTGGATGCCAACACATTTCTATGAGTTCTGTTGTGTGATAAGGATAGCACAGCATCGGTGTGATGGGTAGATACGTTCTTAGCCTTCTTCTTCTTCTTCTTCTTCTTGATGGCTCCAAACGAGTTTTGTTGTGGTTCTCCTAAAATCAAATCAGGAAAGGCCTTATCGATACAGTCCAAATTCCAAATTTCAATCTGGGGATCGAAAGTACCAATTGCAGCGAAGTTACCAACGTTTTTATCGTCTTCTTGGATATCAGTTTGGCCAGGGCGGTAATTTATCCATTCAACGCATAATGGAAATGATGGAAGCATCAAATCGTGGTGCACATACAACGTCGATTCTCTGGTTAGCCCTTTGGCAACATCTGCGTCCAAAAGATCACCTTCTTCTTCTTTGGATCCTTCAGGAGCCCCAGCACCGTCATCATAGACATACACATCAAGGTAAGAAACATCGTCTTCGGTTCTGGTAGCCAACACCAAGTTGTCCGTAGGGTAAATCTGAGATTCCTTCTTTTCTTCCAACAAATCCTCTTCATTTGGCAATGTCAAGTAGGCATCTTCTTCGTCGTTTTGGTGGAATTTGGCATTGGTGTTCGACAATCCTGGGAACATGGTAATACTCTGACCATTTCCATCGTCATCGTTGTCATAGTTCTCCAAATCGTATTCTTTCAAGTCGTCGTCAATCTCAAGTTGATCCTTAAGTTCTGAAGCCTTGTTTTCTACTTCTTCGCCCTCTTCTTCTTCAGCTTGGGCCAAATCTTCTTTGGCATCGCTGAGTTCAAGGTTAGCCATCGCAGTGATTCTTTCCATTTCGGCATCGTCTAGCTCATATTTTTCGGGGAATTCCGAGGCAAACCCTCTTGGTACCCAGCAACTTGACGAAATCATTTAAATTATTGAAAACAAGTCAAATATCGCAAATGTAAGTGGGGTTCAACAGACTTGGTCTAAACTTTTCACTCGAGAGATGAGCTGAAAAAAAATTGG
Organism: Isabelozyma rhagii; assembly: GCA_003708185.3. NCBI lineage: Eukaryota > Fungi > Ascomycota > Pichiomycetes > Serinales > Metschnikowiaceae > Isabelozyma > Isabelozyma rhagii. The sequence goes on along the minus strand of PPNO03000011.1, from coordinate 65,943 downwards.
CTTGGTGCACGGAGCTTGGAAATCTACTCGGTGTACGGATCTTATATTTTGCAATCTACAAGTTCCATATATATTAGAATATTAATACCCAAAACCGCTGTTCTATAACGGAAGCATTCTAAATCAGCCACTTTATTTGAAAGCTACTGACAGTTTAGGGTGAACAGAGAGGGGAAAGACGAAGAATTACCTCAACCGCACGAATTCGGTATTGGAATTTGCTGGAATCAAATACAACGATGCATTCTAAGATATTTTGTCACTCAGAACAAAACTACTCCCAAACCACTATTTTTGTCCTCGACAATCTCCTTGGATTGGGGGTCGATACCACCGTGAAGAGGCCAGGTCTTATAATTGAACAAATAATAGTTAAGGAAACCATCTCCACTTCCAAACTTCAACTTCTTGATGAAGAAAGGATTATCTTGGGTAGTCAAGGCATTGAAGACATCCACGCCGTACTGTTTAGAGGTGATGAGAGCATCGTTCATGAGTGAGTTCAATCTTAATTTGTACTTGTCCTCATCACCAAAAGCAGAGTCAGAGGCATAGTAGTACAAATAAGCAATGCCCAATTCGTTATAAGTAGGGTTATTCAACACGGTAAATGGCAATAAGTAGTAGGAGAAGAAGTCGGTGATTTTTCCTTCCTGTTCCACTACATATGTCTTTATACTTTTTGTCTTCTCGTCACCACCCAAGAGCCAATGGGCCAATTCATCCCTTTCAAACACCTGGATCAATTCAAAGCGTTCTTCGAACTTGGTTAATAAGTCAAACACCTGGTCCAAGTCTTCAGACTTTATTAATCTCAACCCATTGGTTTTGGTGGTATTTGGAAGAGCATACTTGGCAACCATACTGGCTTTGGTCTCCGAGGCTGGCAAGTGGGAAAATCCAACGTCGTGAAGTTTCGACCAGTTGATTGGTCGGTGGGTATAACGACATGTTGAGATTGGCGAGGGAAGAATAATTCCGGCAGTGAACAAAGCTTGCCAGATATCCTGTTTGTTGACCCTTCTGGTGATTTCTTTGATGAGAACTGGGGCCAATCTCTTACTCCTAAGTTTCTTATGAATACACAAGAAGTTGATTTCTACACTGGGGATCACCTGCTTCGATTTGGTCAACTTCAATGTGACGGGAATTGCGGCAATGAACGCCACCAACTTCCCCGTTTCCTTCACACGTACACCAACATGCCAATCTTTTCTCCATCCCGGAGGTTTGAGGGCCCATTTGAAGAAGTCATGAGAATACTTGAATCTGAAGGTCGCATCCTGATCCTCAACATAGTGCTCATACAATAACTGGTACACCTCTTCCAATTGCTTAGAGTCTTCAATATCAACGGTGATCCACTCAAAATCCTTGAGAAGTGGTAACGGAGTATCTGGAATATCGCCTGGCGTTTTGACGGCGTCAATGGGGCCCTCGGCTTCAATTTTCTCGTCAAGACTGGGGACAGGCTGGGTTTTCCAGAATTTGTAGTCTTTCATCTCCTTTTTCTGGGATTCACTCAAGGATTCGCCCATGGAGAGTAGCTCCAACAACTGTTGGATGTTCTTCGGTGGGTCTCCGGACATGACTCGGTGGTGGGTAGTAAAATGCTAGGATCGTCCAAGTTGAAATCTAATAAAAGTCGCTGATTTTTCAACATTATCGGACATGAACCTACTTTTTTTCCTTCCTCCGCTCTGAGCTGCACTTTTGACAGGATTTGGGTCCACTTTTGGCTCACTCGCGGCCCAATTTGAGAGCACTCGCGGTCCAGTTTCAGCCGAGTTTCAGTCCTGTCTCAGTTCACTCTGGGCACATATTGGGTCCACTTTCGGTCCATTTTTTTGGTCCATTTTCTGGTCCATTTTCTGATCCATTTTCTGGTCAAGTTCAGCTGATAATTTTTTGGTGCAACGGTTGAAATTTTCCTTTACTCTACTCATTAAATGGTGTTGAATAAGAGCAAATGGGATAAACGGGCCAAGTTCCAATACCTCAAGAAGCATGGATTGTTGAAACCCCGAGAAGAGCTTGAGAAACAGCCTGAAATGCGCCATTGGTCCTCCAAGAATAGTGAAAAATCAGTGCTACCCCATCAGAGAGTGGTTTTGGAAGATAGTGATGATGAAGCATGGGACTCAGACGAAGACGATGCATTCATAAACGACTTTTACCCTCAACTAGGAGAAACAGAGCTCACGAAAGAGCAGAAGATGAAGATAAAGAAGCTGATATTAGAAGATATCGCCCTGGGAGAGTTTACAGGGAAAAAAGAAGCCGAGTTCGATGAAGAAGAACAGGAGGAGGTTGATGGAATTTACTTGGGCACAGAGGCTGATGCCCCTCCGGCAGTATTGACCAATCTCGATGAGTTTCTATCTGAGGCGCCCAAGCCTAAAAGTAGTAGAAAATTACTACAGGCCAGAATATCTGACAATTTGTTAGAAGAATATGGACTTGACAGCTATGCACAGATATCCAAGCACAGAAGTGGAGAGTATACCAGTAAGAAAGAAATCAATTTCGATAAGCTTAGTGCGAAACAATTGGCTGGGTTTCGTGTAGGAGAAACGATATCACCTCAGCATAAACACAACGTCCGGTACTTGACAGAAGAAGAAAAACAAGAAAACAAACAAAGAGAATCCAAGTCAGACCAGCATAAGTTCTACAACCAGTTAAGAAAGAAATTTGATTCCGAAGGATCGACTGCAAAAATCTTGGAAATCAACAATTTCAACTCCAAAGACATGGACCAGGTAGCTAATTTGAATCTGAGACTCCTGAAAGCCTCAACTACTACTCCGAGAACTGAGCTGGAGTTCCTGGATGACTTGAGTGTTTTGTTAGGCACTAACGTCTCAGAGGAGGAGCACACACAAGATAACAACCAAAAAACAGAGGAGGACCATTTAGACCATCTCTTGCTGTCACTAAACATCAGCCTGAATGTCGGTACATCCTCAGCCGAATCACCAGCCACTGTCCGTGGCCGGGCTCCCGACAGCCAGTTTCTTGATGACTTGCTTGGATAAACTGCACCCGTGCACCCTCGGTTTTAGATGAGATAAGATATTTCGCGGAGAGTTCTCTTCGGAGCGGTTTGTAAGTCCAATCCTCGATAAGAACAGACATTTATCATGAGTGGAGGCACCTCAGTAATGGGGGTGGTAACCCGTCCAGGGTTGTCCGACACCGACAATGAGGCCATCCACCTATTTGAGAAAGCGGTGGAGAAGGAAGGAACAGGGCTGATGTCCGATGCAGTGGAGTTCTATCGTAAAGCATTCAAGTTGAATCAACAGGTGGATTTGCTTTATAGAAAAGAGGTTGTGTTACCGAAAATCACCGAAGCCAAGCAGGAGGTAGGAAAGAACCCAGCGAAGAAAGTAGATGATGCCAAAGTGAAGAAAATCAATGTCGATAAGCTTCTAGCATCGTTCGAGCACATAGAAGCTGTAGCTCCAACAGGCATGGAGGAGTCTGACGTTACAATTAAGGTAAGCAAGTTAGGAATAGATGAGGAAATTATCGACTTGAAGCTAATCTCACCTTTGATGAATCTCCCTATAGACATTTGGTGCCATATCCTTGAAATTCTACTTGAAATCGGGCCAGATTCGTGGTTTAACTTTTCCATAACGTGCAAGAAGAATGCATACGTCGGATTCGGGTCTAAAAGCATTTGGCGGAAAATATGTGAGTTGGTATATACCAACCAGGTGTACTACGAGAACCAAACGTTTCTAGAAAACAACCAGGTTGCTGATCCAGAGGTGGACAAGGCTGACCTTCTACAACAGTTGCCCATTCCCATGGACCAGCTACAGATCCTCCCTCAGTATCAAATGTCGTGGAAGTACATGCTCCATAACCGGCCGTTTGTCAAGTTTCTCGGGTGCTATATCAGTGTCGTGAACTATCAAAGTGAGGGGGCCAAGCATGCCAATTCTCTCAGTTGGTCCAACCCCATCAGAATCATCACCTACTATCGATACTTGCGGTTCTATCCCGATGGGTCCTGTGTGATGGCACTCACCCACCGAGAGCCTGCGTTCATCGTGCCAATTCTACTGAAGTACAATTCCGAAGCCAAAACTGGTATGATCAAGCAGGAGATTTTGGAGGCTATTCAGCACACCTCGGATGATCTTCGCATCTACCATGGGTTCTGGACTCTTTCGTTGGCTAACGAGATTCATGTTCAGCTCCAAGAGGGATCGGCACCATACTACACATTCCACTATCATTTTGAAATCGATAATCTTGGGGGCATTTTCTACCATGCAAAGCTCAAATGGCTTAAATGCTATGGAGTTCGGAGGAAAATGATGGAGAATGATGAGAGAGAAGGCCAAATCTCTGATCTCTCCATCAAAAAGGAGTCTCCGTTCAAGTTCTCCAGGGTGAAAAGTTATACCCTCAACAACTAAGGTTTCATATATAGTATATTCATCGGTTTTATAGGTATTTATTCGTATAGGCATCATCACGCGTGCGTAAGTCTGAGAACGCTTGTGTAATTGTGTGTATTCTCATTTTTCACCAAAATTTTTTTCAGAGAAAAATTTCAAGCTTTCATCATCAAACGTCAAAGAAATCAACCCCAAACAACATGTCTCGTTTCTTTGTATCAGGCTATAGCTCTGAGTCCGGGTCCTCTGATGAAGAGGATTTGTTGAGCACTTCTGAGGAAGAGCTTCTTGGATCTTCAGAAGAAGAAAATGAATTGGATGAAGATTCAGAATTCGATGATGATGAAGAAGATGATGATGATGAAGACAATAACGATGATTCCGACTCTGATTCGGATGCTCCTCACGGACCAACTTATTTCTTGAAGAAGGATTTCATGAAAGGTGGTGCTGGTTCCGATAGTGACAGTGATAGTGACGACGATAACCGTAAAGTGGTCAAATCAGCTAAAGATAAGTTGTTAGATGACATTAGAAGTTCAATCGAAACTATTAATACCCATAAGAGAACCAATGATTACATTGCCATTTTATCCGAGTTTGAAAGGTTAGGTAGATTTTTAATAAGAGCCAACCAACAAAGTTTTGGTATTCCTAATTTTTACTATAAATTATTGGCTGATTTGGAAGATTTCAATAACGAAGCCACAATTAACGAGAAGGATTCGGGTAAGAAAATGAACGCCGCCCAATCAAGGGCTTTCAACACTTTCAAGCAAAGAATTAAGAAGCAAATCAAAGAATATCAACCATACATCGATTTATACCGTGCCCAACCCGAGTTATTTGATAGCGAGGAACCTTTAGACCATTTAATAACCCCTGATGTCACTACCAAAGACTCTGAAGCCGGTAACCAAGGTCCAAGTAAGATTTTGAGTCCAATTTTCGCCACATTGAAGCTGATCGCTGAAACAAGAGGTAAGAAGAATATTGATAAGTATGAGCAAGTAACTGAATTGGAAGGTTTGGTTAAAGATGCTCAAAAGCCATTTGAAATTATTTCTATTTATCAAATGTTGTTATCTATCAGATTCGATGCTTCTTCGAATCAATCATTCATGCCAATTGATCTCTGGAAGCAAAATCAAGCCGATATCAATTCTTTATTGGATTTGTTGGAAGCTTCTAAGGAGTATCAAGTTTCGGAATTAGGTACTTCTACCGAAGATTTTGATATTGAGCCAGTACCAAATGCTGATGGAGTTAAAGTTATCAATGGATCTATTGCTTCTTACGTAGAAAGATTGGATGATGAATTCACCAGATCCTTACAAAATGCTGACCCTCATTCCATCGAATATATCGAAAGATTAAAGGATGAAGGTGGTCTTTATAAATTACTTGTTAGAGTGCAAGTTTATGCTGAATTCACTACTCCAAAGAGCATAACAGGTAATAATGCAGGTGAACAATTAGCTAGAATTGTTTCTAGAAGATTGGAACATATCTACTATAAGCCTGACCAATTGATCAAAGTAAACGAAGCCGAAGCCTGGAGTTCAATTTCGGGTGTTTCTTCCATTGTTGGTAAAGATGTTGAACCAAGTGAAGTTATTCAAAAATTGACTCAGTTCTTAAGTAAACAACAAAACCCAATTTACTCTAAAAGAGGACTTCTTTCATCGATTTATTACTACGCTGTCAACAACCAATATCAAATTGCTAGAGATTTGTTCTTAAACTCTCAAGTTTATGCCTCAATTCACCATGCTGATTCTTCTTTACAAGTTCAATACAATAGAGCTTTAGTTCAATTAGGTTTAGGAGCTTTCAGAGCCGGTGAGATTGAAGAATCTCATCAGGCTTTGAATGAAATCACCAACTCTCAAAGATTAAAGGAACTATTGGGTCAAGGTTTCAGTTCCAAATATCCTAGTCAAGCTACTACTGCTGAAAAACAAAAATTACTCCCATTCCATATGCATATCAATTTAGAATTATTGGAATGTGTTTACATGACATCGTCATTATTAATAGAAATTCCTGCTTTGGCTGCTGCTTCCAACTCTCCTAAGGACTCCAAACGTAAAGCTTCTTTGAAATCATTCAAAAGTAAGTTGGAATTCCATGATAGACAATACTTTACCGGTCCACCAGAAAGTATCAAAGATCATCTTGTACATGCCTCAAGATCATTACAAAAGGGAGACTGGTCCAAAGCTTATCAATTATTATCATCAATCAAAATCTGGAAATTGTTGCCTGATTCTGAAAACTTGTTGGTTATGTTGAAGAGTCAATTGAAAATTGAAGGTTTAAGAACTTACATCTTCACCTATAAATCGGTGTTTTCCAAATTGTCGGTGAAAAAATTATCCGAAACTTTCGATACTGAAGCTTCTAAGGTGATTAGTACTTTAGAAAAAATGATTGAAAGCAACGATATTCAAGGTTCATTCAATGAAGAAAAAACCTTCGTTAATTTCGTCACTGACGAACGTCAAAGAACCAAATTACAAGAATTGGCCATTGTATTGAATGAAAAGGTTCGTTTATTAACTGAAAAGAATGAGAAAACTTCTTCGAATGGTCATAGTAGAAAACAACCATTACAACAACAACAGCAGCAACAACAACAGAAAGAACAACAGAAAGAGCAAAAAGAATTGTTACAGGAAGAAAACAATAAATTCAGATATGCAAACGTTAATTCCAACAATGATGAATTCCAAGCTACTTCATAATCCATTCCTTCTTTCCTGGTGATCTGAATAAAGTTTTTTTGGGGCAGATTCGGTCCTCTTTCTTGTAAATTATCGTTATCATTGCATGGTTCTAATAAGATCAAAACTTCAAATTATCTACTATCATCTTCATATAGGCTGGTATCATTTTTCACCATCTTTTTTATATAGGCTGGTATCTTCATTTTTATTAGAAAATTCGAAACTTATTTAGCAAATGTAGCGTGTATTTCTGGTCACTGCAAATCCGTTCTTTCAACGGTAAACAACAAGCTATGTTGTGACTCAGCAGCAGTATTTGATTTAAATGTGGCTTCCATACTATTTTTTGTCTGCTCCTCATCTCACATCTCATCGCAATTTTTTCACTTCCTTCACTCACCTCCATAGCCATACAACGCCATGTCTGAGGAGAGAATAATACCGACGAAGAAGCTCAAGGTCAGCTCGCTCTGTGAGCTCTGTCATGGGCGTAAAGCGGTGATGAAAAGACCAAAAAACCTTCAAAAATTATGTAAAGAATGCTTCTATAATGTCTTTGAAACTGAGATTCATAATACCATAACCGATGCCAAGTTGTTCCAACCAGGTGACGTTGTTGCTATCGGTGCATCAGGTGGTAAGGACTCCACTGTTTTGGCGTCAGTGATGAAAACTTTGAACGAAAGATACGACTATGGCCTCAAACTAGTGTTGCTTTCCATAGATGAAGGCATCAAAGGCTACCGAGATGATTCGTTGGCCACAGTGAAGAGAAACCAAGCGCAGTACGAGATGCCGTTAGAAATCGTGTCATACAAAGAGCTTTACAACTGGTCGATGGACGAGATTGTCTCGTGTGCTGGGATCAGATCCTCTTGTACATACTGTGGAGTATTGAGAAGACAAGCATTAGATCGAGGAGCGGCTAAATTGGGAATAAACCATATTGTTACTGGGCACAATGCTGATGATATTGCTGAAACTGTGCTTATGAACTTGTTGAGAGGTGACACTGCCAGATTAGAAAACTCTAGTGTTATCGTGACCCAATCATCCGGATCTCCAATTAGAAGATCTAAACCTTTCAAGTACACCTACCAGAAGGAAATTGTGCTTTACGCCCATTACAAGAAGTTGGACTACTTTTCTACGGAGTGCACGTATGCACCAGAAGCATTCAGAGGCACTACCAGAGAATTACTCAAGGCATTAGAGTCGATACGGCCTTCTTGTATTATGGACATTATTTATAGTGGAGAGCATTTGGTTTTGGCACCAAAAAAGAAGAAGACGGTGAAATATAAGAACAACAAACCAAAAGAATTTGAAGTGAACTCCAATGGGTCGGTCAATATCAAAAAGGAGTTCAAGGACGGCAATCGGTGTGAGAAGTGTGGGTACTTGTCTTCAAATAAGATCTGTAAAGCATGTGTGTTACTAGCTGGGTTGGAGATGAACAGAGCCAAGGTCTCGATAGACAATGATGTGAGTGTAGATGGGGCCGCAAAGTTGACGAAGACGTTGGAGCAGCTTAGTTTTTAGAAGTGACAAAGACGAGCAATGGAACTTACAGATTATGAAAACAATAACGAAACATCCGATTACAGATATATCTAACTACGGCACCTCTGCTGGCAAACGATGGGTATTTATTTATATAGCGTAATACAAATTACGACAAACTTCTAATACTACTCCAACACTACTCAGTCTTTGGTCTTTTGTAGACATGGGAAGCTGATGCTTGGTGACTAGGAAAGACCAACGTCTCAGCAATGACAGTGTTCTGCTTTCTGGTCAATCCAAATACAATGACTTCAGCAATGTCTTCAGCGTCCAATGGAGAAGTACCCTCGTACACGTTATTTGCAGCCTTTTGATCTCCGTAGAATCTCACCAAGGAGAATTCGGTATTGACGGCACCAGGATCCACTTCCAACACTCTGATTCTGGTGTTGATCAATTCTTTACGTAACGAATGAGAGAAGAACTTCACCGCCGATTTCGAAGCACAGTAGATACTTCCACCAGGGTATGGGTCTCTACCAGCGATGGAGCCAATATTAACGATATCTCCCGAGTTTTTCTTCTTGAAGATTGGCAATACTTCTTGAGTCAAGTTTATAAGTCCGAGAACGTTGGTTTGAAACATTCCTTGGATGTCATCTTGCTTAATCTCACCGACGTTATCTCTTCCCAATGCTTTCCCAGCATTATTGATCAAGACGTCAATATCGGAAAATTCATCCGGTAATCCGTGGATAAATGGCTTGATTTCGCTAGCAACGCTAACATCTAATTTAGCACTATGAACTTGAATCTTGGGGTACAATTCGGTCAATTGCTTAGAAAAAGTGGTTAATCTGTCAACTCTTCTAGCAGCTAAGATAAGCTTGATGTTACCATTGGCAGCAGATGCCAATTCTCTGGCAGTAGCTTGACCAATTCCAGAGCTGGCCCCGGTAATCAAGACAATCTTATTAGCTAAACGTTCGGCGGCTTTAGAACCAAATGACATTTTGTATGGTAAAAGAAAGAAAGCGGTAATTTTTCACATTTTTTCGTTGTCACATACAGGGAGGAAATCGGTTTCCGGGGTAAAACTGTGGATGTGAGAAGAAAAAAAAGACTGAAAATAAGTGTGAAATTTACTTATACATACTCTAAAATAGTTCTAGTTCGATTCACGGTAGAGGTGGGAGGCTGATGCTTGGTTGGTGCTGAAAATCAACGTCTCGGCAATCACCGTATTCTGTTTTCTGGTAAGAGTAAAAACGATCAAATCAGCGATATCTTCGGCCACCAATGGCTCAGTACCTTCGTAAACCTTCTTGGCCTTTTCAAGGTCTCCTTTGAATCTGACATTGGAGAATTCTGTTTCAACGTTACCTGGATCAACTTCGATTACTCTGATCTTGGTGTTGATCAATTCTTTTCTCAATACGTGTGAAAAGGACTTCACAGCAGCCTTGGTAGGGCAATAGATACCTCCACCAGGGTAAGGGTCTCTACCGGCAATTGAGCCCAAGTTAACAATATCACCCGAGTTTTTCTTTTTGAAGATTGGTAATACTTCTTGTGTAAGGGTAATTAACCCAAGGACGTTGGTGTCGAACATTCCAACAATATCCTCGGCCAAAATTGTACCAATTTCATCTCTACCCAAAGCTTTCCCAGCATTATTGATTAAAACGTCAATGTCAGCGAATTCTTCGGGTATGTTTTGAATGAAGGGCTTGATGGTCTCGATTTTAGAAACATCAAATTCTTCGGTGTAAATTTTAATATCGGGATATTGCTTCTTCAAGTCTTCGGCAAGGGTGGTTAATTTGTCCTTTCTTCTAGCGGTGAGAATCAACCGCAACTTTCCATTGGCAGCACTAGCAAGTTCTCTGGCAGTAGATTCTCCGATCCCGGCACTGGCCCCGGTGATCAACACCACTTTGTTGGCAATTCTTTCAGCTGCTTTGGATCCGTACGACATGTCAATTGGTTGAGGAAGAGAAGTGTGACGAGAAACAAGATAAGGAAGTAACCGGGGCGGAATACAGATATTGTGTCAAATAGATAATTGGTGTACCGATCTTTTGTGGGTTACGGGTGTTTTTAAGCGACTTGTGGATTATCTGGACATAACTCTTACAAGCATTCAACTTACAATTTATATAACAAATTATTTATTACAAATAATGATTAGATAGCTAAACAACCTCTATTCACGACCCACTTAGTAGAAGGTGGTTGGAGCGTGATGTTGGTATAATTTGGCAGATTTTTGAATTCTGTGAGGTAATGGGAATTTCAAGTCCTTGGACAAGTATTGTTTAACGTATTGTCTCTTGACATCGTCAGTCTTTTCTAATTCAACAACTTTTAAAATGTGGATACTTCTAAATCTAGCTCTGTGTCTGGCAGCTAAATCTTGGTACATGGTTTCAACAGCACCAACTCTGGTAACATCTCTGTATTCTTTGTACATGTTGTGGATACCAGATCTGGAATCGTATCTGATCCAGATACCGAAAGTTTTAACTTTGGTTGGACGAGCTTCGGAGATGATGTTAACAGAGACAATTTCACCAGAGGCCTTTTTGACTTTATGTAATTTTTGCAAGAAGTACCAGTAACGAGACTTGGCAACAACGGTGTTTGGAGCAAAGATTCTCATACGGTACAACTTTGGTTCTGGAACAGAATCAGTTGGGAGACGACGACCGATAACTTGATATTCGTTTAATCTAGACATCTAAAGAAAGTTAGTACTTTGGTCAACATTTTGAGGTCACAGCACTGTTCTCATGACTGATATTAGTCACATATGTTCATCTGCTGTTCTATCCATCTGTATATCATCGATACATACATTTGCTGTTGATATTCCGAAAATATATAAAGACTAAAAGCAGTATAGTAAACTTTTTTCAAGAATAATTTTTCTCACTGTCCTGGAAAATTTACTATGGGCCCCCAGCGGAAAAAAGAGTAAGGTAGCAGATGATGGGAGTGCATACGGCAAGCTACTTGGAAAAGTGAGCAAAATTGAGAGCACATGTGATCTTAGGGCACAAGCCCTAATGGAATGAGACAAACATACGACCCGTACCTCTTTTCTTCTGCTGCAAAATTGTGGTTGCCAACTGTTCATTGATTGGTAAAGGTAGTTATAGTATGTGTATTCTTATATAGTGCTGGCATTATTATATATTTTTTTTGGCTAATTTTTCTGATCTATGTCTCATTCTCTTTTCTCTGGCAGCCTTGGCAATTGGGCCACTCTCGGTGTTTAAAAAGAAGTCAAACCACCGGAATGAACTGGCGTAATTGCCAATGAAATAATGATGGTGATCATCATGGTGCTCAGCACCTGCCCAAATGGGTAGAAAGTGATGCAATGACCATGGGAAATCATAACCAGAGTGTGAGTCAACTGCTTGGTAGAGTCTAAGTACGATCCAGGTACTGATTGTAAATAAGTGTAATACCGGCAAGTGATACTGTGGGTAGTTCTTACCGATGTATGCATAGATTATAGGGAATCCCACTGTTCCAAATCCCAATGACATTACCTCTACTGGGTGGGCGTATTCTGCAGCCAAACCAAATGGTGCAGCATACCTGTGATGTTGTTTGTGGATCTTACGGTAGAACCAGCCAACATGGAATAATCTATGAGCCCAATAATGCCAGAAATCCTCACACACGAAAAACAAGGCAATCTGCCACATCATGGTATAGTAAGATGGGAAAGGGACATCGACGGAAATCTTCAAGCTTGAGCATAAGGGGTGGAACAACCAAATCGGAAGGGCTTCCACGAGCAAGTGCAGTTTCAAGACTGCTTTAAAGCACTCCCATTGTTCTCTATTGGAAGGGATCTTTCCTGGTTGAATTTTCCATCTTCTGAAATATGGAATTCTGTCAATAATCATCCAAGGTATGCATCTACCAAAATACATAATCTCATGGGTCAAAAAGAATAGAAGACCAGTAGCTAACACGTCATTATCCAAATAAAGATACCATGAAGCCCAAAGTTTCTCTAAGTAGTTCAAGTTAGCAATGAAGGGATCACTTCTGGAGAGTGTCACCAAATTGGCTAAGATGTCAGGGTAGGAGTGGGTTACAACTGGGCTCAGCACATTACTGACAATGTAGTTCAAAGAGCTGCTCAGCTTGAAAAGTTCCATGATCCTTGCTGCCTTTTGCTCTGTCGTCTACAAACTTCCCTCTGCCGCTCTTATATATTCGTTGTGTCGTTTACACATCACCTCATTTGGCACCCAAAATTATTTTTTTTTTCTTTTGTTCTGCGTGTGGCCTGATTCAGTATTTTGTAGCAAGAATGTATACGATGGCGTCGTTTAGCACCGAAACATGTACGAGTTATAGTGCTGTCATGTGCAACTTACAGGAACGATGTACGGTTGTATATATGATATTAGTACTGAGTGGTGAAATATTTTTTTATTGCTGTCATTAATCATCAAAGCACTCTTTCTTTAGGTAAAATATCAACCAACAATGAGTTGTCAACATTACCCAAGTTCAACCCATTGGAGGCCTTGTAGTCTTCGATATTCCTGAAGAATCTGTCAAACAAAAATGACGTATCTAATGGACCACCTTTAGCTTCTGGATGGAATTGAGTCGAGAAAACTGGTCTGAATTTATGTTGCATACCTTCGTTGGATAAATCGTTTAAGTTGGTGAAGTAGGGTTCCCATTCATCCGATAAGGTGGTGGCATCAACAGCATAACCGTGGTTCTGCGAGGTGATGTGACATTTACCGGTGGTTAAATCCAAAGCTGGAATGTTATGGGCTCTGTTACCGTATTTCAACTTGATGGTTTTAGCCCCTCCAGCTAAAGCAAGCAATTGGTGACCTAAGCAGATTCCAAAAATTGGTAAATCGTGGTTCTTGTCCATGGTACTCTTCAAGTTAGCAATAGTACTGGAACAGTGAGTTGGATCTCCTGGTCCATTAGAAATGAAAATACCATCGAACTTGTTGGCAATCTTGTCGATTGGGTAGTTGTATGGGAAAACAGTCAATGAGGCACCTCTTTGCACAAGACATCTCAAGATATTTTCTTTGGCACCACAGTCCAACACAGCAATGTGAATTCCTTTGTTGTATTTTGGTGGACAAGCAACGTGGAATGGTGCTTTAGTGGTAACTTTATGCACCAAATTAACAGAACCAGGGTCTTCAAAAGCAGCATCTTCGTCAGCGTCGTATTCTTCACCAATAGTGATTTTGGCCAATGAAGAACCTTTGTCCCTCAAGTAACTAACCAATTGTCTGGTGTCAACTCCAGAAATGGCAGCAACCCCGGATCTTTGACACCATTGTTGCAATGATTCAACTGCAGTCCAATGAGAATATTGTAAAGCCACATCAGCAACAACAATACCAATACATTGAACACTAGCACTTTCCATGTACTTCAACAAGTTGAAATCATCTTTATAAGTGGACGATGGTACCCCATAGTTTCCAATTAATGGTTGAGTGAAACATAAAATTTGTCCCTTGTAAGATGGATCGGTCATGGATTCTGGGTATCCCACCAAGGAAGTAGTGAACACGGCTTCACCACTGATATTCTTGTTAGCACCGAATGAGTAACCGTTGAACACTGGGCCATCTTTGATGGTCAATGTGGCTCTGTCCAATCTGGAAGTTTGACTGAATTCACCCCCGGTGCCAGCAGCAGCACTAGCCAAATAACGGCTGGACAATCTATATGAGTTCGATATACCTGCTTTCTTGATTAAATTGAACATTGTAATGATTTAAGTATGTTTTTCAATCAAATCTGACAGTAAAAACCAGAATTTAAACAAAGAAAAATTTTTACTGGAGTTTGAAAATTTTATATAGGAATGGATTTTTTTTTTTTTTTTCAATGAGTCAATCAGCGATTACGAATCGCGCTTAAGGAGGTTAACAAAAAGGGAAATTGAGGACTGCACACAGGTGCATGCAGAATAGATGACTTCACAAGGCGATCCACATTTTTCACATCCAAAGCGGCCATAGTTATTGGAGAATGAACAGTTTATTGTATATAGAGCATATATTTCGCCATTAGCCTTGAGTGAATAATGAGAAAGCAAGTTTTTGGTTTCTACACTGTAGTTTTATGTAGCGCAGTACATCATAGTTATGTAGTGCGTTCATCATAGTTATGTAGTGCAGTACATCATAGTTATGTTGGCGAAAACACACTTCTAGATGTCTATATACGGTCTAATATGCTATCCAATCAAAATCGGAACATCTACCTTAACAACGTTATCAGCAAATTCATTGTCATCTCCCCCACTTCCTTTGTATTTAACCACTACCTGTAAGCAGTAGGTTCTCCCAACTAAACAACTCTGAAACGAGGGAATCAAGGTAATGCTATTTTTGTTAATAGGAATAAGTGGAAGGGAGAGTTTCTTTACCCATTTGAACTTCTGGTTAGGCAACTGTTTGATCACCCATCCTCCTTCACCATTTATAAGACTATCGTGAGTGCTGTGGTGAAGAGTCTTGAAGAAATCTTTGATAGTATCCTTCTTGACTCCGAGACTCTTGATGGCTTTCAAGTAAAGATAAGAGTTTTTCGAAATGAATGTTTTGTTTGCCTTCAAAAACTGGATGTAATGACTCCCTTGCTCCTTCAAAGATGATAAGTTGAGTCTGGTGATTTCAACATCATCGGCAATAGCCGGTTGACTTCTAGCATCAGGTCTTGCATCTCCATAGAAGAAGTCATACTCCATGCTAAATGGCAACGGGTATTCTGTGTTGAACGACCAAAGCACAACGTTAAATTCAATGGAACTTATCAAAGGTGGTGTCACCGAATTATTTGAAGGGTCAAACACAACTTCAATGTCCACATTTGATATGATGTCATCAGGGGTTCGGTTGTAAATATCCAACATATTAAAGTTACTAGAAGCACTTGAGGCAGACGAAATTGGGCTCAATAGATTCTCGTCAATAGCAGAAGTCGTTGGAACCAATGAATGACTAGAGGAAATTGGGTGGAAACCAGTACCCCCAATATCATCGTTTGCAACTCCACTTCCATTGTTGTATTTCATCAAGAGTTTGGGTGAGGCATAAGGTAAAGTTTTATTGGGGACTTTCACATAAAGTCTCAGTTCTCCAATTTTCACTAAAGATGACAAAATCTTCTTTTTCTTCTTGCCAAATACTGAGATGGGGACTGGAGTGCCAATCATGAGCTTATCTTGATAGTAGAATGGTTCATCTTCCTCCGATTCGCTGCGGTCATAATAGAGCTGTCTGGCTATACGTTCTTTTGATTCCAACTGACTATAAGATGAAGCAGTTACTTGTTTGGTATAGACCAAAAGGTTTTTGTGCTTCAATTCTTCTTCAGTTAGCTCCTCTCGGCTAAGTCTCATATCGATTTCGTTCTCAATCAGCTGGTTTAGGTCATTAATTGCTTTCCATGTTTTCAATTGTGTGAAGTTTTGGAACATCTTTCCATCGATTCCTAGACTGCCAAAGGTCGAGGTATAAAGATCGATTCCTTGATTGTAATACTCGAGTTGTTCTTTCAAATCTGGGATGAATCTTAGAAAGTACTGGTTACTTCTAGAGATGACATAGTTTTCGTTACTATTGGGATCATTAATTTCGTTGTGAGACAACGGATGCCTTTGGTCATCAGCATCGAGTTTATCAATGAACTTGGCCTCAATTGTATAACTGATACTAAGATCGTCAAAAGCGTAATCCCTGGTTAATAAAGGGGTACCTCTGACTCCCAAAAACCCGTATCCCAATGCTTTGTTGAGTTGCACAGTGTCTCCTCGGTTGTTAAAACTGGTGCGGTCCAAACCATATGATGGAGGTGGAAGATTATGAGGAAGAATATTGTTGATGCAGTTATTATCCAAGAGTTTGTCTGGGAACTTGAATGTGAAAAACTTCTTATACTTAACGTTTGGCTGAAGAATTCTTTCTGTAGGAAGACCAATAGAACAACCATCGAAATCGTCTTCTATATACGCTTCATATTCTATACCAGCACTGCTGGGAACATAAGTATAACCATAACTAGCATTCAAATCATACATTTTGAGGAATTTCTTCATTAAAACCTTCTTGAAACGATGGACATTTAACACGTTCATGTGAGGGTCTCTTTCAGTAGCTTTTATAGTTCCCTCCAACGTGACAATAAACAAACCAAAGTCTACGGGAGCATCTGACTTGTTGGTGATAACTATGTATCCGTTTACGAAATCACCACTTGTATATTCCTTAAGTCTAGTTTCGAGTTCGTTGGCCTGATGGGGTTGTGGTACTTTTTTGGTTACATATATCTGGATGTCAATGGGGGAAGTGTTGAGTTTGGGAAGTCTGTCGATGTTGTCTAGAACAGTATGACCATACGTATCGTTAGGAGAGGTTTGTTCTGTGTCTTGATGGGACTCAGTACCTTCTTCTCCAAAAAGATAATCTTCATCTTCAGAATGGTGTTCATTCAATTCGTATTCTGCTAAGCTTTCACTTCTAGTATGTATATTTTGAGAAGTTGGGTTCTGAGATGTGGATTGTTGCGAAGTTGATTGTTCCCCATAACCCGGAGGTTGGATCAGTAAATTTTCACTGAACTGACGATCGTCCCGCTTCAAAATCGATTGGAACATTTGAAATGATGGTAAAACATCGAAGTAATCCGTTTGAGAGCTTGAGGTTACTGCCGACAATGTAGGAATTCCTCCCCCGCTAGAGTTGTTGAGTAAATTAATTTGGTTCTGCTGTTCTGCAGATGGAGTATATGGCACGTTTAACTTCTTTGGATTTTCGGATCGTTTAGCTCTGAGTATGCTGCTACTGCTATTACCTTTTATAGGGGGGGCAGGAGTGGTCTTGCCACCTCCAGATATGACCTGACCTAAGTTGGAGCTCGAAACTGTGGGTGAAAGGCCAGGAGATGTGGACTCATAGTATGAAGGAGGATCACTAGAAAGTTGGGCACTTAATTGCGGCGACGTTATAGGAGTGAGCGTCGGAGAAGGAGGAGACTGTGGTTGGTCATGAGAGGTCGAATTATGTAGATTGAACCGCATTTATCCTCACACCTTTGAAACAACAGACAAGAAGATAAGAAAATGGGAGTGGATTTTTAGGTGCGGCACCAAAAATTCATCCGATGAGATGTCGCATGGATGCGAAAAACAGTTGAAGTTCTCCATGAGGAGATGTCTTTAAAGGGTGCTGTAGAGATAGGAAGAAAAACATATGACAAGCTGACAGAAATTTTGAAAACTGTTTAACTGCAATATCACCGCTATTTTTATGAGTATGTAAAAACTAAATATGCATACAAAAACGATAGGGTTACCAGTATAGGAGAATTTGTCTACCAATGGAGCATTTTCTATGGTAGCCGCAAAAGTCTAAATACGTTGCAGAGGGCCATATATTAAGTACAAATAGGGGGACGCCCGGTCTGGAGTCCACACTTCTATTCTCTAGTTTCTGTTAGTAATGATCTCCATAACTTGTCGTAATCAGACTGACATGCAAATCGAATTATTTAATTGAGGTTTCATTATTACTTCAATGTAACTAAAGTCATCACTACATCGACAAAAACAATCGTACATACTCTAAACCAGTTAGTAATAGCTCCGTCACATGTTTGTAAGTTATCAGGTACCACGGCCGGTCAAGGCCATATTTATCATCAAGGTAAGGGAATTACAAGTTCCCAAACGCAGTAGACCGTCGTGAATTGTGGTGAAGTCATCATAAACTTACAAAACAAAAAAGAAAAATCAAACATACCTTTTAAAAAATGAAATAATTACCCAACTATTGAATCTTTTAAAAGATCCCCCACTTCCTATGAATACAGACGCAGAACTCAATGTATCAGACATGAAAAATTTGTCTTCTTTATAAGAAATTCAGACATATGCTTGTCTTTTTTTTCAAACTCATCCTTTAACGGAGATTTGCTCTGTATTCACCAATTTGTAATGCTTCCAATTCTCAACCTTGAGACATTAGAAAGAATTCCAAAGTGACTAGAATTTGTTAGTTTTCAACCATTATCGAATATGATATTCAGAAATGCATGAATGGTATTAAAAAAAAGGTTGTCATCAACGGGAATCCCGAAATTCTGACTCGTCATCTAGGAGATCATCATAATATCGATCAAGTATACATACAGAACTTAGCTTACGCTGTTAGTAAATTGAATTGAAATTAGATGGAATTCAAATCAGTTAAGGTGGGTTTCTGAGGCCCACCAATATGCGTTGTCACTCATAAATTTATTCAGTGCCCAGTGCAATAATTCCTCATATAATTCTTCCAAAAAGAAACAAAGACATACCTTCAATAGTTAGTAATGGTTTATCAGATTATTTGATATCAGCAAGGTGCAAAAACTTATCAATCATAGAGATTCAGCCAGTAATTCCAGCTTTGTTTTTGTTAATTCATCATATTATCAAAATCGAGATTTACATACTTCTTGGCCCCATACAATTCAACAAAGAAATCGCTGGTATCCGCACCACGCTATGCCAACCATTTCTTTGTTGAATTGTAATACGTGAAATTCACAATTATACTGTTTTTTGTTAGTAAAATTCTTATAAACAAATAACTCTGCTTTGTTGGAGAACTTTCAGTAAGCCATGCATTAAATGTGATCATTCCGTAGTCACAAACTCTAGTTTGAAAATTTTTTGAATTTCATTCATCAGGTAAGTCACCAACCAGCGGTTTGAAGGTTTCACATACCGTTTATGGTGAAGAAAGGAAAGTCGAAAATTTTTTTTGATGGTTTGACCAGTGAAAAATGAAAGTGGAAAATTGTTGGTCCGGGTAAGTTTGAGAATTTGGTGTATGGGTGCAAATTTTGCAACCTAGGGTTACGCATTAGTGAGTTTAGGCTTCGGTCGAGAGTAATTATCATATAATTCTACTATGTCTCTTAACAGGATAACTTAAATCAGCTATTTACCTATGTACACTTTAAGGATTGTTTGGTGGATATCCAGTCGGTGGAGGAGGCATGAACATCGGCATCCCAAATTGCCCCATTGGCATCATCGGCATACCTGGAGGAACCATACCGAATGGGGGAACCATTTGGGTGCCAGGTTTGGACGGCAAATCTGCCCTTTGCTTTTTGTTTTCTCCTTCTTCACCGTCATCTTCAGCGCCACGTTTTAGTGGGTTGGTTAGAGTTGGATCCTCTTCTTCTTTCTTGTCGATATACTCTTGTAATTCCTTTTCAAGGTCTTCATTACGCACTAACGAATCGATGAACACATCTTCTGTATTACAGTTCGGACAGTGGAAATCGTTATCAATCAATAACAGTTCTAAATCCTGCTGGTTATAGTTGAAGTTTATCATTTTAACCAACTTGGACTTATCTGTACAGCAAGGAGTCATAACTATAGGAGGCCTCAATGGCTTTTTGGTATCACCGCTTAGAGGGTCCAACAACCCGAGTTTTCCATCTTTTTCTATATGGGCCACCAACTTGGATTCGAACTCTCGTTGGGCCTTCATGGCTGCATTTTGCTGTTTTTCTTGATAGTTCAACCAAGTCTTATTATCGGCTAATGCCACCACGTACTCTCCTTCCTCGGTTATCATGTAAGTATTACCTTTATTGTCCACCAAATCACCATCTTCGTTTTTGGTGATTCCATCTTTCCCACTCTCAATTGTGCTTTCCAACTGTTCCTTGGAAATCGTTTTCAAGTACGACTTGGGGATACCGGTAGTTCTCTTGATTTTTTTCCCTTCAAAGTTAGGATCAGTGTTGGTAGGACAGTTTTTTATCCAATGATCTTTTCCTCCGCATCTATAACACATGTACCCTGGAGGGGGTAAATCTTCGGGGGCCGGACCATTCGCAGGCTTGTAGTGCACTAATTTATGCGTCGAAAGTTCGTCTTGGGTTTGGGCCCATGCATTGGACTGGTTTTGGAACATCGCCTTAATCTTGTCTTCTTCTGACATGCTTTCATCAATTTTCTGCATACCTTCTACCTTGGTGATGGCACTGGCGGCAGAGGCATTGGCAGTATTGATCATTTTACGGTTGATTCTTGGTTTACCTGTGACGTATCTGGCGGCGTTGTTTAGACGCCCACCTTTCAGCGATGCTGGTGATCTACGGGCCAATACAAACGATGACCGCGGTATGACATCTTGATCATTTTCGTATTCAACCTCGGGTTGTTCTGAATGGTAAAGTCTTAGCACGAAGTCGACGCCTTGTCCAAGCTGGTTCTGGGAGATGATTTCGTGCTTGAGGTCGAAGACGTTTATTCCGGTTCCATCAAAATGAATGGTGGATTGATTTTTTTGATGAACGAAGCGATAAAATACGGTGGATGACATAGTGGTTGGGTGTGTTTGTGTTGGGGAATATGATGTGATGTATCGGTAATATGTAGTGATGGATCAGGAAGGTTGGATGGTGAATTAGTAAGGTATAATAGGATGTATAACTAATGAAAAGCGATATATACCCAAATAGGACGACACAAAAAACAATCTGTATTAATTCTATCCAATGTAATGTGTCGGAAATATATTTCAAACACCAAAAACCAATGTGATGTATAAAAAAACAATATCTTTTTCAAAGTATAGAATCGAAAAAAGCATCAAAAAAGAGGCCTCAAAAAAAATCAAATCTCAAAACATTTTTCGGAACAAAAAAAAAAACACCAAAAGATACCAAAAAAAACTACACACATAAATCATTGGATATCCCCATCGTTCGCCTATCATATGATACCATGAATAAGTCGTATGCCGTATCCAACATCTCTGGTTACGCAGACCACCTTCCGTGTCATCAAATCCGTTTACCATTGAAATACACCAAACACGAACCTCCGTCATCTCTCAATGAACAATTCCTCAGCTCCATTGCCAATTCCGGGAGTATCCTTGACTTCAATGGCAGTTTAATCGACTATTGTTCATACTCTGTCCTTAACGACTTCAGAACAATCACTTTAACCCCCATTCTCCTCCTGCAAACGAGCGTCGATGTCAAATTCCAACGTCTACAAATTGTTTTACCTCATTCCATAAAGTCCAGTGGGCAAATAACTGTCCAAGTATTAAACGGCCCTGAGCCTTCCCTTTTGATTGACTTAATCGACGAAAACTACCTTTTCATATCGTTCAAAATCGAATTATCCGACTTTATCATCCTGTCACGATCCTCCGCCAGATTATCATTGGACAACTTTAAAGCCTGGGGACACATTTCTGTGCCTTATTCGTTTGAATTGAGATCGTCACCCCACTTCATTCGAGGCTCAGATGAAAATAACATTTTCGTATCGTTGAAGGATGGGGGATTCCTCCATTTCAAAAGACCTGGTGCTTTGGAAGCGTTTGATGTCTATAACTTCAACGAATCCTCGTCAATGCTTCCTTTTTTCAATAGCTTCCGAAGCAAAAGTAAAGACATAGTTTTGGATGGAATTTCCTCTAACTCTATTGTAGATTTAATCCCCATTAGTAACACTTTAATTGCTACTTTATCAGTCGCCAAGGTAATCAAAGTTTGGGATCTAACCACTCATAATCAAGCTCTGGCTCATATTGAGTTAAACAACTCCAGTTCCAACTGGCTAGCTTCGGTTCCAACCAAATACTTCCGAGTTGTGGAAAACGATACCAAAAAGTACTTGACAGCCCATTTCACAGCCACCGCTGATTCAGCTGAAGAAAGTGGATTCTTTGTCAGATTCTGGGAAATTGCTGAACATAAATCCCAAGTACAGCTTATACTGTTGGACCATTTGACCTTCAAACCAGAATTTCCTGATGATTCCTCTGACTCAACCACCAGTAAATGGCTCATACAAGACTTTGAAACTCAATTATTCTCCGAGTTTATCAACCTCCACGTTTTATGGAAATCAAACACTTCTTCGGCAATTGTGAAGTACTCCATAAACTTTAACACCGGTTCCATCATCTCTATCGATTGGTCTCAAACCAACAACGATAGTATTAACGAATTCTCTCCCCAACATGACGTTGAATATTATGCAAATAGAGTTCTCAATTATGGTAATTATAATGAACTCATTGTCAGAACCGCTGCCAATATCTTCAGAGAACATGCGAAACTTGACCCAATCACCAATTACACCTCCATCCGTCAATTTTTGAATGAGACCATAAGAGCAGCTACGTTTTCGGACGATAAGAACTCGTGGTACAAATTAGTCCTCTTATGTGAAGAATTCAAGAAATTAGGTCAGGAAACATTATCCCTTACCTTAACCAAGAAATCATACATTTTAGCATTACAAGCAAATACAATTGGTATATTTAGACCTGCTCATTACTATGAAACTTTCATCGACAAAAAGCAATTAACTAGTGAAGGAAAGGTTGCTAATTTATTAAAGGGTTTGACCAAAAAGCTATCAAATAAAACTTATTCCAAACTCTTTCAAACTATTAAGCAGGGGCAAAAACTTGATGCTAAAAAAGCTAATGATCTCTACAATTCATATCTTTTGAACAAAATATCTGATGAAGAAATTAAGGACATTACTCATGAATTGGAGGCTATTCCTGATGCTATTCATGTGATCAATTCTTTGATAGATCCTCTTCAACATGAAGATGAAACGTTTCCCAAACCTAATAACATCTCTAAGTTAACAAAGTTGAATGTGGTGGCTACTTTCATGACTATTAAAGCCCACCATGAAACCCTCTTGCTTAACTTGTTCATCTTATTCTTGATTTGTGAAGCCAATGATCAAATATTATTGCTCATTAACAAAATTGTTGAAAAAATCAGTAATTACTCCATCATTGATGAGGTTTTCAGTATTTCCTTCGTCAGCTCCTCAGCCAGTAGTAAAGCTGAATCATCGAATTTAAGTAACTTAGAAAACTCAATTTTTTGGACATCCCTAGTAAGTGACAAACTAATTGAATTGGTGGCTGATGCCAAACTAAACGAAGCATACGATGAGTTCCACTCGAGTATCATTGCTTCCAACTATAACGATTATATTGTCAATGTCATCTCGCAGTTGATAAATCATGGAGAAGGGTTCATTATCGTGGATAAATTTTTTAATAAACTAAACAACTCCCGTCCAATTGATGAGTTTTTGATTGGTTTGGTGTACCTAATCACTGATGAGCCAACTAAATTTTTCGAAATTTTTGAAAACTATGATGTGTTCGTTAGCGTTAACAACCTCACTATTAAAAACAAGTTGATCGGTTCATTGAGCTTGAATGCCAATATCAAGGAGTTTTTAGACTCTATATTTATTGAAGACACCAATGAAGCATCGGTAAAAATTAACTACTTCCATTCCTTATCACAGTTATCAAAAGCTCATAGTGAATATTCCCATCGTCGATACTCTCATTCTCAAAAGTTTATTACTCCAAAATTAACCACGACGACAAGAACTGTGAACTCTGATACAGAAATTGAGTTTATCGAACGTGCTATTTCATTCGAAAAAATTGCAATTGAAACCATCAACGCTTTATCGGAAGGATCGCACAGATTACAAGAGTTTTATTCCAATATTTTCGAAATGTCATTGAACTTGTCCAAGTATGATCTCATTTACGATTGTTTGAAGAATTTGAAATCACAAGTTCCGTCAAACACCTACAAAGAGTTGTTTTCCAGGTTTATTGGCAGTTTGATCGCTAGTAAGAAGATTTCATTGATTTTCCCCCCTAACGAAAACGAATTATACAAAGAGAATTACTTATTGATTGATTCGATCTTACTCCAGCATGCCAATAGTGAATTGGTTTTATCCAACTCGCTAAAGTGCTACGAATATTCTTACGCCTGGCGATTATTTGGTGCATCTCAAGGGCTAAGTTCCAAGGATGTTGGTGATAAAAGGGGAGCAATTGAATCATTGTATTTGTTCATTACAAGATTCAAGCTTGAACATAAGGATCTTGTTACTTTAAATAAGAATAACGATGTGAAACAGTACAACTTGAAAATTCTTGAGGTTTACATAATAATAATTAATGCTTTGAAGAGCTTCCAGAATGACGAAGACAGATGGTTAATTAGTCATACAGATAGTGGCCGGGCTATTACTAAGCTTGAAGAAATCGTTGCCGAGTACTACGACTGGTTGAAGTTGTTGGAGCTGGAATTAAGTAATTAGTATATATATTCGTATCGTATACTTGCGTATAATATTAAGGTTAACCAATATTGGCTTTCATGTTCCCACTACCCTTTGGATTATCGTCCTTCCAGTCGTCCCATAGTCTAGTTTCTAATTCCTTATCACTATCATATCCTTCGCTATCATCTTGCCGAGTATCTTTTACCTCCTCTTTCAACATCTTCCCGTTGGCGAGCTCGTAGTCAAGGTATTCGTCTACTGACATTGATGGTAAGACTTGACCGGTTCCAAACACTTTATCTTTGATTTTTTGCCTGTCAGAGGTGATGGTGAACGGCTGAAGAATTTTACCCTGTTTTGAAATAAGATCATTAATCTGCTTCTTTTGAAATGGTAAGGTTTCTAATCTTGGAGTGTATCCATAATCATTTTCTTTAGAAGGTTTCTCATGCTTTGGTGCTGGTGGTTTCTCGTCCACCGTCGTGGGAGATGGTCTACTAGCCAAAACCTTTAGTTCCATGGTTATTGATTCCAAATTGGAAAATGTATGAATTGAATGTAATTTGAGTTGGTCAACGAAAATTTTTTTAAGTACTTCTTCATCGAATCTATGTACATCGTTCTCCTCGTCGTCTTTGGTATAGTAGTCATTTAAAATGTCAACTTTGGAGTTCAATTCTTTTTCTAGTTTATAGTTGTCAATCTTTTCTTGTCTCCTGGCAGCTGGATTGCTTGTACCAAGTATTTCATCGGCAGTCGGATTGTATTGCTGGCCAAAAGAATTCACTCTGGTATCTTGCGTTGCAGAAAGGACACTGAAAGTTTGTAGTTGTACCAAAAAATGCATGTATTTGTTCTTTGCTATAGCCAAATTGATACTCTTATATTTCAATATGTCAGAGCCTAATTTACCATCTTTGTCTAGCAAGTAACTCAGATAGAGTACTCCAAGGTAGTAGTAAACGTTTGCAAAAGGGATATAGTTTACGTTGATTTCGTCGAGAGTTTCGTTATCACTAAATAAGCTCAAACGTTCGACAATTAACTGGATAGAGTTGAATTCATTGATGAGACTGTGGAGTTTCTCTTGATATTCAATGGAGTCTTTTCGTAATACACTATCAAATACAGATTTATATCTTCCCACCACTCTTCTATACTTTTCACCTATAGTAATATTCGAATCCATACTGAAACCTAAGCACTTTAATCCGTGGCGAAAGGTTTGAAAATGGACTGAAAATGCTGATGACTCCAGTTCACTTCTTGTGCTATATGCAGGGTATTGGACATGAAAAATTCGATATAGAAAATCCCCCCGCCAACTAGTCGCTCTTTCTTCCCTATTCCAATTACCATGAGCTCACCAGCATATTACGAGCTTTACAGAAGATCGACGTTGGGATTGACCTTGACTGATACCTTAGATACGTTGATTACTGATCAGAAAATACAACCTCAATTGGCTAATAGAATCTTGAATAATTTTGATCGCATTATCTCGGAATTACTCAAAACAGAAGCTAATATCGCCAAGTCGAAATTGACGTTCAAAGGTGACTTACATACGTACAGGTTTTGTGATGACGTGTGGACTTTCATTATCAAAAACGTGATAATTAAAATGACTGATGTTAGTGGGAACGAAAATAATGATAACGAAATTAATGTAGACAAGTTCAAAATCGTTGCTTGTAATTCGAGAAAGGCTGGAGAATCGTAAGTAGCTATGACTATACAATAGATTAAGAAATAATAATAATAATAATAATAAAAAAGTGATTGTAAAAAAACCGTTGTCTATTTACCCAAAATATGGGCGTTGTCTATTTGTTGAAGCTGATTACAGCCCATTTACCAGAAGAAGTCCAGAATTGACCGTTTTCATTACCTTCGTCGTGATATGTTTTCACCAACTTCTCGTTAACACCTTCAGGTAATCCGACTACGACATCGGCCTTACAGGTTCTTAAAGATAAAATCGGTAATTTGGAGGTACTCAATTGTTGAATGGCCTTTTTGAATGGAGTAGTGTACTCCCATTTCAAGTCCCCAGTCAATTTACGATAATTCAAGTCACCCTTGAAGATCAAAAGTTTGGAAGTAAGTAATTCCTCGTACAAATCATCGAATTTGGGGATGTCCCAGTAGTTGTAGGATAAGGTCCAGAAATCATGAGTTTTAGCATTAATTTGATTACTTTTATGGTAGTTCAATATTTTGTCATGAACATACTTGATCGCATTGGCATCATCAGCGTTCAAATCTGGATAAAATTGCGGGTCCACCAATTGATTCAATAACAAGTCGAAATCCTTAGGCATGGTGTCACTTACGAACCATGGGATTTTCTTACAATGAAGATTGACTTTTTTGATAAGGTTCCCATCCAAGAGGAAAAGGGCGAAAATCAAGTCAGCAAATAGTTCAAACCCAGAATTATCCAACACGATATCGATTGAATCTTTGGTTTTTTCCGATTCTAAGTAGTCCCACACTAAATCGGTATCGTTAACGATGATTTTTTCTTCGTTCTTCTTACGAACCTCAGCTCCTTGTACGGATTTGATATCTTCCAAGGTAACATTTCCAGCTAAGAGAGACAAATCGGTGGCATTTCCCCACAAGGAGACATCAATAAACTCTTTAAACAATAATTTCAATTCCTCTTTGCTAGCAGAGGTTAATTGGGAATCCAACAACTTGAATCTCTTACATAATTCCACCACACCAAACTCACTTTGCTGGAAAGTTTTGTTCTTTAAGGCTTCGAAGATATCAAACTTCAACCAAAATGAATGGCCCGATTTAATGAAAAATAAGTTTATGATCTTGTAAAGGTAACATTCCAAGTATAACCAAGGTCCTGTCAACCAGGTGACGGTTTTAGTCTTTGAGAACTCGTCATAGTGACTATTAAAGTGTTCAAGAGTAGAGTCGAGTTCAATTTCTTCATCGGTAAACTTACGAACAACTTTGTCTTGTTTAAAGTCATCAAGTAATCCATTCAAACTTTTGAGGATCACTTCACCTGATGATTGGAGGCTAGAGTCGAGCTTAATCGCAGCATTCAAGTCGTCAATTGCTCCTTCAATGATAGTAGGCCATCTCTTGTGGACGGTGATATAAGCAAACGATGATTTGTCATCGTTGTAAGGTGGTTGGGGAAGCGACATTGTTGGCAAGGAAGATGGTGCTAAAGATTCAACCATTCACACCCAGGTTTAAATAGGTTTAGTGTATGTGGTTCACGGGCCTTTTCGGGTGCAGGACACCGACACATTCATTCCCCACCCTTTGTATCAGGAAATAGTCGTAGCTCAAACATGAGTCAAGTAACAGGGCCGTACCTCAAAGATGATTTAGCAGACGGTTCTGAGTCTCGAAGATAAGTTGGAGTGCAGAACTTGGAGGGTGGTGTTAGTATAAGGGCATATTATTCATTAAAAGGGCATGAGGAGCATATTGGCACATTGAAAACAAGTTTCTGGTTTGAACTTTCAACGAATGCTTGAACCTGTCATCGAGTACGTTATGCATGGTGCATGAGGGGTGCATATGTGGCTGTCGACGTTCTGATCCAAATACTGGAGCGTAAGGATAGGACAAGGCTGCAAATTACGCAAGACATCGGAACTGCTTTCAT
The DNA here is from genome assembly GCA_003708185.3 of Isabelozyma rhagii. Lineage (NCBI taxonomy): Eukaryota > Fungi > Ascomycota > Pichiomycetes > Serinales > Metschnikowiaceae > Isabelozyma > Isabelozyma rhagii. The sequence goes on along the minus strand of PPNO03000011.1, from coordinate 37,467 downwards.
TGCAGGTGGAATGCTTTCTAGGAACATTCGATACCCTGAGGATGTCTTCTCAGTGCATGGAGTGTTGCAACTGGCTAGCATGTGACCTTGATGCCAGATGTGAAAACGACCTCATGTCATGTATCGACAGGTCAAAATTCCCTTTCATCTCACATATGCCTCCGTGTGTCAGTCAATCGTCAACACATAACTTCAATATCAAGATCATCCATGGGAGCCGAATTGATCTACAGCGTGATTGACATCCTGGTTTTGAAGGTGCGACATTTCCTCGACCTTGACGACGTGGTGTACGGATTATGTACTACAGACAGTAAACGTACGGATATATTCAATATGGTACAAAACATAATCAAAACATTGAGAAATCCAAATAATTATACAACAGAATACTTATAGAAATAAACATAACATCGAATAGCAACAGCCAAACCTGCCTATTGTCTTTTAGCGTATTCAGCTTTTTCCTTCTCGTATCTCTTTTTATCAGTGTCTGCCTTGTTTTCGTAAGGAACTTTTTCGTCGCTAGATAAAGCCTTCCATTTTTCACCTAACAATTTACCAACTTGACCGAAGGAAATGCCTGGGTTCTCGGCTCTAACAATGTCTCTGTTTTCGTTAGCAAAGAACATGTAAGCAGAAAGGGATCTCTTTGGGGCATTTGGATCCTTCTTCTTTCTGGTGGCTCTCTTTCTTTCGGTAGACATTTTAGCTATTGGTTAGTATTAGACTGAGTAACTTTTTTTTTTTCTTCTCAAATATCAGTAAACAGGACAATATTTAAACTATGCCATCAACAACTGTAAACAAAACAACAACAACAACAACAAACGCGGTGATCGCGGTCGTGCGCGTGTGCAAAAATTCCTCTCTATTGCTTTTTTGGTGTGTAGCGTGCGCCTACCGACCACATTCCGACAAATTTCAGGGTGGGTGAAAATCTCGCAGTGGGGAACACCATACCAAATTCAATTCCCACCAATTTGCTAGATATTGGGAAAAAAAAAAAACCGGCCAATTAACCGATTGATTGTAGAGTGAAAGCAATTGATATAAGCATTGACATAATGATGCTGTTGATGTAGTTGGTGTTGCTGTTGTAGCTGTGGTAGTTGTCGCGGCGCTGGTGATGGTACTAGATACCTGGTCTATACTTCATTAATCCCTATAGCCAGCAAGTGGTCATCCAAACCATAAACCATATAGCATTGATGTATAACTGAATATATCAATGGTTGTGGTTGGCAAATTTCTTGATGTATGTGTAGAAACATCTTCATGTACCATTTCGCAGCTGCAAATGCAGAGAAGCAATCGCAGAATTTCTGACAATGGTCCAACCACCAACTATGGGCCTCCTCCTAATCCCTCCTGCTATCCCTCAAATTTGGTCTAGGAATGGGGGAATCATACGAATTGATATCCCAATGATATATCTGGCTTGGAAAAAAAAAAAAAAATTTGTATACATACTAATTTATATTAGTGTAATTTAGTTAGGTAAACTATAATATACTATAATAATTGTACTATAAAAAAACAGTACTTAACAAAAAATGAGAAGTAGTAGTAAATTTATAGTAGTAAATTATATATTGAGAATTTTATGAGTGACTTTTTCCCTACGTGCCATATGTTGCTGGCTTGGTTCCCAGTTTTACGCACTGGCTGGGAATTTTCTGGTCCGCCTTGGGGAGGAAATGCAAAATGTGTGGTGCATGGGCCTTTCGTCGACAACTTGCATAGCGTTTGCAGCCAAAATCCTACATCTGGGTAAAAACAAAGTTTTATATATTTTTGCAACCGAAGAAAAGAAGAAAGAAACCTAATACCATCCACGGTATTGATTAGAGTCATAGGCTCCGTATTGAGGATATTGTTGGTATCCACCATATTGAGGGTTGAATGGCTGTTGAGGATACTGAGGAATTTGCTGCAAATGAGGAACCTGTTGCGATCCCGGTTGCTGCTGTTGTTGTTGCTGTTGCTGCTGACTTTGAGATCCAGCTTGACTTGTTTGAGAGCTGGTTTCTCCTTCTAACTGTTGTGGTCCACCTGGTTGTTGGTTTTGAGGATATCCTGGATATCCTTGGGGGTAACCACCACGGGAACCATATTGGTTTGGTAACCCGTAGTATTGCGAGTTGGCGTTACCGTTGGCCCCATTGACTCCAGCGTAGCCGTTGTTCGAAGCAGTTTGTGCTCCTGATGCTGCAGGTTGTGCGCTAGAGGATTGTTGAGCCCCCGATGGTTGTGCACCTGAAGCTTGCGATCCGGAAGATTGTGATCCTGAAGCTTGGTTGGCACCAGATGGTTGTGGCTGTTGTGGTTGTTGACCGTTATTGAATTGTCCATAAACACTTTGATTACCAAGACCAGTTTGGTTACCATAAAATGGTGTGTTATAATAATAATTATAGTATGGATATCCGAAAGGAGCATTTGGTAATTGTTGATTTGGTTGTTGGTAACTTTGTTGTTGACCTGGTTGTGATTGTTGGGAGGCTAAAGCATTACTATTGACTACAGGAGATTGGGTACTTTCACCATTTCCAGAACCACCAGTTTGTGGAATACCAGACCCATATTGATAAGTAGAAGCGTTAGTAGCTGCTGCTGCGGCGGCGGCTGCCTGTTGAGTGTAAGCTGAGTAATCAAGTCCTGGGTAACCAGCAAATTGGCCAGGTAAAGTTTGGCTTGCTTGTTGGGGATACTGCTGTTGAGTTTGTTGGAATTGACTGTAGTAATCGTATTGATTTGGCTGAGCTTGCTGCTGACTGGTTTGAGATGGGGTTTGTTGTTTGTTATATTGTTGATAACTTTGGTTGTTGTTATTGCTGCTGCTGTTGTTGTTGTTGTTGTTGTTGTTGTAACGGTTGTTGGAGTATAAGTTGTTGTAACGTTGCTGTTGTTGCTGTTGTTGCTGTTGGGCTGGTTGTTGTGCAATTGGCTCTTCGGTTTCTTCTTTATCTTCGCCTAAAGATAATGATCCAAAAGAAACACCAACAGAATTGACTTGTTGAGATGAGACAGGTAAAACAACTTGAGGTTGGGCTTCTTCCACAACCAATGTCTTTACTACTTCAGCAACTGGTTCGCTCACTTCAACTTGTGCTTCAGCAGCTTCTATAGGTTCGTCAACAGTTTCTGTGTTTTCTTCAGTAGTAACTGGTTCTGATTGTTCTACAACAGCTGGTGCTGGTGCTGAGACTGGTGCTGCAACTGGTGCAGGTGTTGGCTTGACTTTTGGTTTAGGAGTTATAGCAGAGGCCCAGGAGGAGCCCTTTTTGACCTGAGGAGCGCTAGCTTCTTTCAATACTGGTTTGACTTCTTCCACCACAACTGCAGCAACCACTGCAGGTTCTTCAGGAGTGGCTTCCACTTGTTCTTCCACGATAATAACCTCAGCCACGGGTTCCGGTTCCACGGGTTTAGGTTTTGGTTTATCTTTCGATGACAATGCTGCGGCCCATGAATTGACAGAAGGAGCTACAACTGCAGGTTCGGACTTTTTGGGGGCATTAGCGGCATTAGATTGTGAATTGGAATTGGGAGCATTGGAAGTTGAGGAGGAAGAGGAGGAAGTTTGTTTTTTGAAATTTGATCTTTGATTGAACTTCTTTTCTTTATTGTGTTTCGATTTATGACCATGATCTGAATCTTTGGCCGAACCACTATACCCTATGGAGCCATTATTATTGGAAGATGAGGTGGGTGCAGGACTTGTGCCTATGACCGATTCTTCGTCATTCTTCTCCTTTCTTTTACTCTTCGATTCTTTCTTGATTGGTTCCCATTTAGAAACTTTATTGTTAACAATCAAATCAATTACCACTTCTAATTCATTATTATTTTCAGACAATAATCCTGATAAATCTTCTATTTCCCAATCCGGAAACATCTCTGTCAAACTAAGCACTTCATTGGATGCGCTGGCGTTATTATTATTGAACCTTTTCAGGTGATTTTTATATGTTTTTCGTTGTGTCGACATTATGAATTTATTGATCTTCTTTCCTAAAATTTATGAAGTAGATCGTGAAAACTTCAAAAAAATTAGTGGATTATGTACTAGGATGTGACAGGGACAAAAGAAAAAAGTTGATGGAAAAAAAGGGTAGAAAATTCAACTCGATAGATTTAGAATATTCCCCTAGATATCTCACGTTTGATTTGATTGATTATAGACTTATAACCCTATGTATAACATGAAGAAGAAAGAGAGATGAAACTTTTTTTTTCGTTCTTGTCGCTGCCATTTGTCTCCTAAAAAATGTCGCTACGAGGAGACATTTTTCACCGGCTTTTGATTTTTGTGGGGTTAAGCAGAAAGTTTGTCAAAACAAAGAGTTGGGAGGTCTGGTAAGTAAATGGCCTCATATGAGTGGGGGCTTGGGGTTAAGACATTGTCTGTACTCGACTTAATGTGTTCATTTGTACATTAGTATTCTGTGGTGCCAAAAATGTCGACGACAATTGACCATGCACACGACAAACTTCTGAAATTCTGGAAAAAATGATCAAGACTGCCACAAAATTTGAAAATTACTTCATTGAGAGATATCTAGCGGAAGATGCACGACCTGGGACGTCAACTTATTTTGCACCTGCGTTTCTATAGATTTTATCACTTTTCAAATATTTCATTTTGTCAAACACTTCCTTTTTGTCTCGTTTTAAAACAATTAATTGCCATAGATTTCCGCTTCTGCAGATGGACCACAAGCTAGTAGGTAAATTAGCACCTCTTGTTTGTGGTAGAACGCTTTTTATGGAGAAATGGAACACAATTCTCCAGAAATGAACCTTCATTGAGAATCCTAGAACTGATCAAGGCAACAAACCTCTGGTGCTCATATAAGAGCAAAGTTCTGAAAAAAAGTTGCTTCAAAATATGAATCAGGCATATTCAGTGCAACAGTGAGTAAGTCTAAGTAGATGGTAGAGAAAAAGAAACCATGCAAGCAGTTGCGGATGAAGTTATCTCATTTGTCATACCTTTGGTTCCTCTTCTTCTTGATGTAATCTCTCCCTTTACCTTTCAGGTAGCTTCCGCTTGGCTGACAGAAATCTGTGTGGTGTACGGGTGCTGTTTGACATTTTGCACCCATCTCTGGCTGGAAAACGTCCCCTCCAAGGTCCATAATGCCCTCTCTATTATATGTCTGATGTTTTAATTATGGTTGTTTTACATTGTCTATTCGTTTACTTTCCTTCTATATAAAGTTTATTAATTCAACACCAAATCAAGAACATCTGATTTGGGACCGATTTTATTGGAAACAAGGGGGTCAATAATTGTGGATACCGTTGAGCTGAATAACTCATAGATCAAGGGTTTGAGGTCATCTCCTGTCTGTTTGAAGTCCGGGTATGCATTCACTTCAAGAAGACTAACCTTTTGATCGTCACTCACCAAGAAATCAATGCCGTAGAATTCAATAGCATTGTCAAGTGGTTGGAAGTTAATTTTATCTACACTAGTGGCAGCAGTGAAAAGATCATGCGTGATTTCCTTGATTTGGTCATAAATTGCTGCTTTATTATCGAGTCCCTCTAAGTCCCAGAATGGAACTACCAAAGCATCCGAGTGCTGAAGACAGGTGTTGGTTAAATGGCCCTCCATAGCGAATTGTTCCTCACTATCACCAGATAACTTAAAAGAAGTATCGGCAAAAAGAGCAAGAATATTCTTGTAAACAAATACCTTCAAATTTCCTTGACACACGACATATGTTCTTAAATGGAACTTCTTGTTATCGTATGCTGAGAGTAATAATGGGTTAGTTTGATATTCTTGCACCACGAAATGGCGTAATTGTGAAATAATAACCCCATTATCATCATCCTTCCCGTTTTCATCATCACTTTCTCCTTCTTCGAAAGAATCAAAAATCTGTTGTAATTGTTCAACGGTTTTAAATATTCTAATCCCTTGACCTTTATCTGACATACTGGGCTTCAATATCCATACCCGATCACCTGCTTCTATCTCTTGTCTTAATTCGTAAGCTTCATCTAATGCGTCATCAAGAAACTCCGCATAGTCAATTTCAAGTTGATGACTTTCTGGTACAGCAGTTGCAAGAATCAGATCTGGGTGCTTCACCACATAGTGATGAACGGTGTTGGCCAAGAAATTCTTGCGAATAAGTGCCTTACGGTAGATGTATGACGGAATAAAGTAGTTGGAGGAGGAAATACTGTCAATATCAATGTCTTCATAATCCCCATAGTGAAACACCTTCCCCTTTCCGATGGTGGACTTGTCGCTAGAAATGTTATAATTTAATTTCTGGAACGCTTCTACTAATGGCTTGTAAATGTACTCAGATTTGTCTATTGTGACGAGAAACGTCTTTTCGGGTTCCTCCAAGACAATTTCTCCTCCATGAGGTGCAACTACTGAAAAGGTTGATTTTAATGGAGTGACACTGATTCCAGAATCTAACAATACTCTATTATCAGTATGATTAAAATCTTTCAACCCATCTTTATATACCTTTTTGAAGTCCGGATTCCATTTAAATTGCTTTTCACCCGTTTCTTCATTGATAGTTGGTTCATAAATAGAATTCCATTGGTTATTCATAATTGGTGCGTACATGATTTTGGTTTCGCCAAATTTTAACGAATCGATTAATGGAATGTTGATCGAGTATAAATTCACTTCATTGTCCCATTCTTTATACAACTTTTCAATCAACTTCACGGAAAGCTTAGCGGCTTCCTTTAAGTTCTTAAAGTTATGCACTAAACTCCTAAATTCATATGATAAGGCTATGGCCTTAATACCATGGGTACAACTTTCCAATGCTGCTCCAACAGTACCACTGGAAAGAATGTACAAATTACTGGAATTTTTACCGAAATTTGGACCACTGATAACCAAATCAATAGGGGCATGGCCCTTATTAAGATAATGGATCCCAATATCAGCACAGGCAGCCGGGGTACTGTCTATCAAACTCCATTCCTGATACCCTTCTTCAACCAAATTCTTCTGGGGAACATTAAACGGACCGGTATACTTATTGATGTTGTCATCTTCCACGTCAGTGGAGTGCTTGGTGTAGATATAACTAGCAGTAAGGGTTTTCCCGGCAAAATGGGCTTTACCTATCCACGATCTCTGTTGATTGGGCACTACAATTGACAATTCCCAATCTGTTGTTGACGTGATTTCGTCAACGAAGTACTTGATATAGGGACAGGCCTTATCATCCAATGGACCGTCGTCATTTGTGAGAAGAACATGCATTTTCCACCGTTTGATCGTCAATTTCTAAAAAAGCTGAGGCCCAAAAGAGAAAATGAGATTTTGAGAAAAAAAAGATGGAGGTGTGAAAATTTTCAACAGTTGTTTCTTCTTTTTCTATCCAATACCAAGCGAGGACACTGGTGTTGTTTGTTTGGTGATATTGAGCGTCATTGAGGAGTTTTTCACAGTTTTCAAGTCAGCTTTTTGCCAAAAAAAAAAATTTTAAAGGGGGACAAAGATATCTTGATAAATCAATATGTCGTATTTTATGGGAAGTGCTTCCCAGTACAGCCAGGTTCAGGTCGATCCTGAGAAAATCAAGCTTGCAGAAGCCCAGTTTTATGCTACAGCAGAATCATTTAACAAATTATTGAAAAAGTGTGAGGACAAATGTTTAAATCATGAATATGGAGAAGGAGAATTAACCACCGGAGAAGCATCATGTGTGGATAGATGTGTTGCTAAGTATGTGAGAGCAAATTACGTCGTGGCGTCCAACTTCCAAGAGCAACGAATCGACCCGTATCAAACTATGCATCAATATAAGAAAATCCGGCTGGTGTTGGAGGAAAATGTCAAGCAATAATGTTAACGACCTGTAAATATGTATACTAATAAATAACGTCAATGTTACAACTACAATAATTGGTGACACTTTTCACTTATTCCATAAATATCAATTACATACACTTATACAATTATAATTGGCCCTTTGTGTGGAAGATTTCCAAAGCTTCGGTGATTCTCTTGGACATGGTCTTTTCACCTTCTCTAACCCAGACTCTTGGGTCAAAGTATTTCTTGTTTGGTTTATCTTCACCCTCTGGGTTACCAACTTGAGAAGCAATGTAATCTTTTTTGTTCAAGACGTAGTCACGAATACCTTCCAAGTAAGCATATTGACAATCGGTATCTAAGTTAACCTTGACAACACCATTGGTAATGGCAGTATCGAATTCTTTTTGGGAAGAACCGGAACCACCGTGGAAAACAAGGAAAATTGGTTTGGCGCTAGAAGATCCAATTTGTTTTTGGGTGTATTTTTGATGTTCACCTAAGATTTCTGGTTTCAATTGCACATTACCTGGCTTGTAAACCCCGTGAACGTTACCGAAGGCAGCGGCAATGGAGAAGTTTGGTCCAATTGGGCTCAAAGCTTCGAAGACCTTGTAAACGGTTTCTGGAAGAGTGTATAAAGATTCTTTTTGAACGTGTTCGTTGTTAACACCGTCTTCTTCACCACCGGTGATACCAATTTCCATTTCCAAGAATTGGCCCATTTTATGCATTTCTTTGAAGTATTTGACACAAGTAGCAATGTTTTCGTCATCGGATTCTTCCGATAAATCTAACATATGGGAGGAGAATAATGGTTCACCAGTCTTGGCGAAGAATTCCTTATCAGCTTCCAACATACCGTCGAACCATGGTAATAATTTCTTAGCACAGTGATCGGTGTGTAAAACAACTGGGATACCGTAAGCTGGGGCAATTGATCTGATGTAGTGAGCAGCGGCAATGGCACCTTGAATGGAGGCTTCTTGGTTTTTGTTAGCAACACCTTTACCGGCAAAGTAGGCAGCACCACCTTGGGAAGTTTGCAAGATAATTGGAGATTGGTTATCTCTGGCAGCTTCCAATGCAGCAACTACGGTAGAGGAAGAAGTAACATTGATGGCTGGAATAGCGAATCCCTTTTCTTGGGCGTACAAGAACAATTGACGAACATCGTCCCCGTAGATAACACCGGATTTTCTGGATAAGTTAAGTGACATATTGATAAATTGGTTTATATATGATGAATGAAGAAAAAGAAGAATTACGAAATATTTCTGCGACACCAGCAAATCTACGGTAATTTATAATCGCTGAGGAGATTAGTGCTCCATAAACTGTTTTTTTTTTTTCTCCAACTGGCAGAAAAAGCACCACCAGTCGGCATGAAACTTTTAACTTTTTTTTTTTTTTTTTCAATTGTCCACCAATTGTAATTATGCAGGATGGTAGTATGATTTAGGGCCACCACCAGATGAAAAAAAAAAAAAATTAAACATGTCAAAGGTTTACAACAGCTGTTGATTTGGGTGAAAATTTGTGAAAAATAAGGTCATGGCCGGAGGACATCAAGAGAGGGCGAGGAAAAAAACTCCGAAAAGGATGACAGCCCTCCGAAGACCACCAGGTGATGTAACGGTTTCGTTTTGTACGTCGGATGCTGTCATAGTACGTTAACTGCTGATACCCAAGGTTGGTAAAGCTTGTTGGATAATAGCAAAGCTGCTAAGTTAGGTTATCGTTCTAGTCTCAGAGAATTGCTCTACTTACCCCACGGTTGCTGTACCCGGAGGTTACGGACAATTGCAAGGGGTATGGGTGTGTTTGGCCTGCCGTTGCCCCGAGTGAGCCCCGGGCGTCCCCCGGTGCGATGTGAAAGCCCGTGCACCTAGACTCTGTCGACCCGTGCATCTGAAACACGAGGTGGTGAAAAACTCCCTGTTGTGCGCACGCTAAGTACAGTTTTATGTAGTGACGATTGTCGAGCCAACTACATACTGTGACTATTTCCTAGCACATATTGAGACTATTCCCCACGTTCCTCATCGCAGTCCACCTTGTAGCGCGACCATGGACCCGTACTACATTACCACCATCAATGACTTGAACTACCACAAGCTAGATCCGTCGCTGGAGTCGCAGATCAACCAGATCTCCCAGCTCATCAGCAATCACTTATCCGAACCCTATTCCATTTATGTCTACTGGTACTTTTTCAACCAATGGTCGCATTATTGCTATGTTGTGTCCCATCCGTCGGACGCCAACTCCATCATCGGAGTAATAATCTCCCGAATCGATATCCATCGCGAGGTGAGAACCCGGGGTTATATCGGCATGTTGGTGATAGACCCGAGCTTTAGAAATAAGAAAATTGCATCCAATCTAGTGAGATTGACCTTAAATAACATGATAAATGACGATAAAGTTGATGAGATCATGCTAGAAACTGAAGTGGTTAATAAATCTGCCATTGGACTATACGAATCGTTTGGTTTCATAAAAGTGAAGAGATTGTATCGCTACTACATTAATACCCACGATGCTTTCAGATTGATATTGCCTGTTTCTAGTAGGAGCTTGAAGAGAATAGCCTTCTTGCCTCCTCTAAGTGTATAATAATGCGTTAATGACTTTGGGACCAATTTCACGCCCACCTCCTCTCTGCTTCAGTGCGTGAGATTAATCTCCGGCCCTTCTAATTCTCATGCTCCTTTACGGAGCCGATATAAATAATGCCATTTGGTCGAATTACCGGCTCACCTCCCCTCTCTGCCGACATAAATAGTGCATGCGACGAATTTCCGGCCTCATCTCACTCTGTAGCCGACCCTTTGCCGCACTTCACCTGAATGCACGCTTATGTGCACTCTAATGTAGCCTCTTATTATTTTCATTATTTTCAATTGTTTCATCTTCTACTCCCAATCATCATCCGCTCCCCACAATCACCAACATAATGCTTGATGCCCATTCTCTCGATATCATCTCCCGATTCAAACAGGCGGTTGCCTCACAATCAGCACCAAAAGCACCCCCTCCTTCATCGCTATTGAACGGCAATCGAGGCAGTAAACTAGACAACTCATCCAATGGATTAAAGTCGAAAATTGTTGAGTACGATGGGGAAACCCATATGGTGTTGAGTAATGAATCAATTGCTAGAGCCACATACAGAAATAAGCGGAAATGGTCTGATTACTACAACTCTCAACAAGTCATCAATAGTAAGAACTATAAGAAGATAAACGGTTCCATCTCCAACGATAACATCAATGAGGAAGATTCATCCGAAGATTCAAGCAACTCAGATTCAAGCGACGATGAAAATGAAGCAAATCCACTCAAAAAACTCAAGTTATCAGAGATACTATCACCTTTGTCACATCCTTCTGAAATCCTCAGTCATCCAGCAATCCTGAAAACATACAGACTGACCAACCTTAATAAATTAGCTAAAGAATTAATCGATTTGATTGAAATTGAGCAAACAAACTTAAACTGGCTAAATAAACTCCTACAAGTCTTAAATGGTGAAGATTGGTTCTACATATTAGAGGATCAATTAGGGTTGGAAAAATACGACCATGGCTTAACTCCAGATGATGAACCAAATGAAACGGTAGAAAAAGTCGATGACACAGTAGAAAAAGAACAGGATACTAAAGATGAAATTGATGAAAATAAGCGAATCACTCGTAACTCTATAACTAACGAAGATGTACCAGTGAACCCAGAGACACAAGTCGATGATCCATTTTTCTCACTACCAAAAACTTTGCAAAAATACGAAGAATTTCAATCGAAAGCCAATCTTGATGAAAACGATGAACTCGCTTTGATTCAGGAGGATTTGGTGAACTATTTACAGGTAGGAATTCAACGTCAACATGAGTATATCAAAACTTTGACTCAAATTAGAAATGGAATAGTCAAGGTTGACAGATACAGACAGGATTTGTTCAAATGGGGGAAAGAAATGCATGATAAAAAAAGTAATTAGTTATCTACTTCTTAGTTGTATTTATAGGTTTTATGTATTTTAACGTCGGTTTCTTCCATTCCTGGTTGTCGTATTGTATAGGTTTTCGTAAAAACTGTATCTTCTTGGTTCTAATAATATGTAAATTTCTTCGTGAAGATTTTATAATTTTCGAATTTTTGACATATTTTTAGGATCTCTCTGGAATCTACGTACATTTTCTCTAATATTTTTTCAGCTTTGCAGTAAATTGTGAAAATTTGAAAAATTTTACGAAATTAGACAATACCTAAAAACACCTCCAAAATGTCCATATAGTCACCCATACTACCAATTACTATATTTATTTCATCAGTTGTACCTCTGGCGGACTAATAAATCAACTGATGGTATCAATGGCAATGGTAAGTATGTCTGTGATTACATAATCCAAGTACACGTCTCGACGCGTAATGAGAAATCGCCAAATGAAAAATCCATAAAATATTTCTACTTTTTTTCTATCAACCACTTTTGTTTATTTATCAATTATAAAAATGCTTGAAGGTAAATTCGACGAAGCCAGTCTCTTAAAGAAAATCGTTGACTCTGTCAAAGATTGTGTCAAATTATGTAACTTCAATTGTACTGAACACGGTATAACTGTCCAAGCCGTTGATGATTCTAGAGTTTTGTTGGTCAGTTTGTTAGTTGGCCAATCTGCATTCACTGACTACAGATGTGATAGAGATATCACTCTTGGTATTGACTTAGAAAGTTTTTCCAAGATCATAAAATGTGGTAACAATGAAGATTACTTAACTTTATTAGCCGAAGATTCTCCTGACAGTGTCATGACTATTTTCGAAGATAAGAAGAAGGAAAGAGTCAGTGAATATTCCTTGAAATTGATGGATATTGACTCTGAATTCTTGAAAATCGATGATATGGACTACGACAGTGTTATAAATATGCCATCATCTGAATTTGCTAAGATTGTTCGTGACTTGAAGAATTTGAGTGAATCTCTTAACATATTGGTTACTAAAGAATCAGTCAAATTCACCTCAGAAGGTGAAATTGGTACTGGTTCGGTGGTCTTGAAACCATACACTGACATTGATCACCCAGAAGAATCCATTAAAGTCAACTTGGAAAACCCAGTTGACTTAACTTTCGGGTTAAAATATTTGAGCGATATCATTAAGGCTACTACTTTGTCATCTACCATTACTATTAAATTAGCAGATAAAACTCCTGCTTTGTTCGAATATAAATTGGATGCTGGTGGATACTTGAGATTCTACTTGGCTCCTAAATTCGACGAAGAAGAGTAAGTGAATACTGGTGTCACTTCTATGTATTCTATTTTATCAAATGTATAATTCTCCCCTGCCCTTCCTCATTTTATAGTAATTGACCTAATCAAATTGTGCTTTCTACCTGGAATCGCCTGGTGTTGTAGTCGACAGCCTCTCATGCTACGATAAAAAAATGCAGTCCATGGTTAAGATAGAGTCCATAGTTGTGCACCATAGCTAAGGGTAGTCGTTAACTCCATAGTTAAGGACCACAGTCACCATAGTTAAGGTAGTTAAGAACCAGTTTCCATAGTTATGGCCCACACTGCGGTCATGCCCATTGCTGCGCGACTCCATATCACCTTCCATTCTTACCGTTTGTCTTTCACTAACATCCTCAATTGACCCATTATACAAGAGTGCGACTTCACCAGTAACTAGCCACATTCTAACCCTCATTATTTCCTGTCAGTGCACTTGTTCCTTATTTTGCCTCCACCTTTCGCTGTTTCTTTGCCTCCACATTTTATAGCTTTTTAGGTGTAGGATGCTGCAGGGGGATAAGCAACTGACCATATCCTATTTATCCGTTCATAATGCCCACAATGGGGAAACCATTAAAATTCCTAAGCCTTTACGGTTCCATACTTTAGCATCGTTTAAAACCTTTCTATTAGAGTCGTTTACCCAATATGTGTTATCCAGTATAGACAATGCCTTTTTGTTAACGTCTTTCGGCATTAAGTTAAACTTCAATATGATCAACGAACTCAATGATGTTTATGTGTTTGATAAGAGATTGTTTTCTGTCGATTATGAGAAGTCAGTACTACAATTGTATATCAACCAAACCAATGGCAAGTACTATCTGACCCTCAAACCTAAACCCTCACCTATTCAAGACGAACTGTCAGATTCTAATAAAAAGAAGTTATTGAGTTGCTTGAAAATAAACGACGGTTGGGCTTCAGCAGTACTTCAGGACTGTTACGGAGTAGATGAACAAATCAAACTGTTTATAAAACAGGTCAATACCATCTTCAAATCACTAAATATCATATTCCAATTTGTTTCCAACTTCATCAATGGAATTGAAAAGAATGTGGATAATTATCATAACTACATAAAGGTTCTAAGTATGAAAAGCTTACACAAGTCATGGTCGGAGTATTATAAGATCCTTAAACAATTTCCGAAAATTGAACTAGCGAACTTGAAATCGGTGAATTCACCAGTGCATTTGGGTGACTTCCTCGATTCTGAGAAACTTGAACAGTCCAGTAAGTTCGTCGAAGATAATCTTCCTCAAGTAGTAGACAAGTTCAATGGCATGTCGGATCACATAAACAAGGTTAACAAAGACAAGATCAGTGTTGATGGAAAAATCGAAAGTTTGAGGAATGAGTCAATTGAGAGATTCAAAGATTATGAAAACATCAATGCAAAGAATTTACATGAGATTGCCAATTTAGTCTCCAAAGTATCCAACGAAGTGGAAGCAATATCGTATAATGTAGTAGAAGTTTTCCAATCTCATAAAAAGGAAATTTCACCAAAAATTTATGAGCGAGCTTCAGAATTATTCAAGTTCCTCGAAGATTTATATCAATTCAAGATAAAACTCATTAATGAAAGTTTATCGATTTTCCAAGTGATTGCCGATTTACAAATGAGAATGGTTGGTGTTAAAGCGGAATTGAAGCACTTAACTACACCCAGCGAAAAAGAGGCTGTTAAGACAGTATCATTTGAGACAATCAATGAGATCAAGGCTGCTGAAGATTACCTTTCCCTCACCATTGATTTGCCACTACTATTTGGATTCATCATCATAGAGAAGAGACGGCAGTTCGAATGGTACGACTTTTATTCAAAAGGCGTGGTGAGTACTCTCTCAGAACAACTTGCAATTGTCATTGATCATGAAAAACTCTTTCAAAAGATTTGGTTGAAAAAGTTTCAGAATTTCATCAAGCTATTGAACAACGGGGTAGATTCAATCCCAACCTTTCCTACAGTGGATATTACGTTGCTCAATGGTGATTATAAGTCAACTTCCGTATTCAATATATTGGACTGTCAAATTGAACGAGAAGATCTTGTCAAATATACTAAGTTGGTCAAACTGCATGATTTCCCTAGTAACCAAAAGTTTCTGGAACTACTTGACAAAAACTTTAAAGACTTGGTGAAATCAACAGAGAACATGCAAAGAGTAACAAAATTGGTAAGCACTTTGAGTTCGTATACATCGCCTAACAATGCCCATCTAGAAGATTCAAAGCTCAAATCGTCGGATGTTAAAGATGAATCAGAATTTGATTTGAATTTGGTCAAAGGATTGAGAACTAGAATAAAAAAACTAGAAAATTTACTTCATCAACAACAGTATAAAAACATTTCCAATTGGCCAGTCATAAAGGCTCAAGATAAACAGTTTGAAAACTCTAAGATGAGCCTCATTATTGATTCTAATGCTAAGAACTTGAGTGCCTCGACAATCCTCAATACTCCAGCTACTAATCCCACTCTGTTATTACAACGAAGACACGCCACAAAGCCAACTATGGAGTCGCAAGACAAATGGTTGGATACTTCGACAACAATAGATAAGCATTTGGATAACATCAGGCTCAAGAGAGATAATGGTGAGTTAAGTGCAAATGTCGATAGGCTTACGGAGGCTAACAGGTCTAATGAATCTACGATTGAGAAATTAAAAGCGGAAATTGGAAAACTCAAGGAAAGTGAACGGAGAAAGGAAAGTTATTACGAACAGATTCTAGCTGAGAAGGATAAAGAAATTGAAGCGCTCAGGGTTAAATCAACAAAGAATTTCGATCAATTTAAGCAAGATAAAGACAATGTAATCGAGGCTTTAGAAGCGAAGTTGACCAAGAAGGATAATAGAATATCTGAAATTCAAGATGATATAGCCAAATTCACCAAATTGAATACTGAATCTTCTCAAGAAATTTTCAAATTGAACCAAGAGATCAAGAAGCTTCGTAATGAACTTGATGACTGTCATAATATGAAAAGTGACTTGTTGTCAAATATGTCATCTAAGGAGTCAGAGTTTGTTAGGGAGAGAAATGGTCTTGATGATGAGATCAAACGGTTGAACTCAAATAATGAAGAGTTGTCGGAGGATTATGAGAATCTAATGGAACTCACTCAGGCTAAAGATAAACATAACGAGCATCTTATTAATGAATTGAACTCAGTTATTGTTCAGTTATTCAAAAAGATAAAGATATTAGTGGAAAACAATTTCGAATTCGTTCTTGAATTTTGCTATGTTTTAGAATCTATGGGATTATTGCTAGTTAAAGAGTTCGACGAGAAGAAAGAGACTGAAGAGTATAGAATAACCAGAGTTAAAGGTCTCAAATCAAAGAAAAACATCACCGCTGGTGAAGAAGCAAACAACGATAACTCTATTATTGGTATGGAGACCAAGCTTAACTCGAAAGTTTTGGATGACTTAACTTCATGTAAGAGATGGGTTGAAAACATAGATATTGATCTCTCCGATGACCATGCTGCCTTGAAGTCAATTTCTACCACCCGAAGTGAGGTCGAAGAGCAGGAGGAAGCAGAAGAAACCACAAAAGCTCATGAACAATCTGCAAGGCTATTGGAAGTGTTTAATTTCTCCTTTACTAACCCCAATAACAATTTCGATGAATTTTTACGGGTCATATCGTTCAGGGAAAATGTTCATATGAAGAAACAAGAAATGGAAAGTAGTATTATAAATCTGAGATTCTTCTTGAATGCAATCAGTAAACGGTTTAAAGACGTGGAGGGATTCGCAAAGAAGCTTACTAAAGAAAACAAATCCAAGATTGCTGAAATTGATAAATTAGTAGCCCGAAATAATGGCAAAATTGCAATTAATAACTTTCACACTGACGACTTAGTTCTCTTCCTTCCTACACGAATTGAACGAGAAAGTGAATTGGTTGATGATAACGAAACATTTCAACCTTGGGCAGCATTTAACATTGGTGCCCCTCATTACTTCCTTAAAGTCGATAAGAATGATCTCCAGAATGATCGTGAGTGGATGGTTGGTAAAATTGTGAACATAGAGCAGCATAAAGTAACATACGAGAACAGCTCAAATAAAGAAGAAAACCCGTTCCAACTCAGTGTGGGGATTACATGGTACATGGTAGAAGCATTGAATGAAAATTTATGAAGTGGAGTAACAAAAAAAGGGCTGGTAGTATATATATAGTAATTACACGAAAGTTTTAAATACTTTAGGCGGGAGCATTATTAAACAAATAGGAAACACTTTCACCATTATGTAATCTTCGTATAGCTTCAGCAAGTGTTGGACTTATGTCTAAGAGTTCCAATTTGGGGCATCGTATCAACTTATCTTGCAATGGCATGGTGTTTGTGCAAACAATCTTACTAAGTTTAGAATTATTGAGCTTCTCAATGGCATTACCAGAAAAGATACCGTGAGTGACAATTGCAACCACTTTTTGACCTCCTCCACTTGAAAGTAGAACCTCAGCGGCCTTACATAGAGTTCCACAGGTATCTGCCATATCATCTACTAACAAACAAACTTTGTTGGAGACATCTCCCACAAGAACCATTTTGGAGACTTCATTAGCCTTTTGTCTTTCTTTATGAATCAATGCGAAATTAACATCGAGTTTATCCGCAATATAGGCCACTCTTTTAGCTCCTCCAGCATCTGGAGACACTATTATTATATCGTCATTAGAGTAATTGTCCTTGATGTATCTTAACACTGATGGCTCGGCGTATAAGTTGTCGACTGGAACTCGGAAAAACCCTTGGATTTGCGATGCATGTAAGTCCATAGTGATTACGTGATTACATCCGGCAGTTTGTAATAAATTAGCGATGAGTTTGGCAGTGATAGGGGCTCTAGATTTGTCCTTTTTATCTTGTCTAGCGTAAGGGAAAGTAGGTATGACTGCTGTGATTCTTCTAGCACTAGCAATTTTACAGGCATTTATCATGATCAATAATTCCATTAGAAAATCATTGATTTCTCGTTCCCCACAACCGGTTTGAATAATATAGACATCTTCATCTCTTACGGATTCTCCAACAGCAACTGCCGTTTCTTTATTGGTATACTGAAAGGCTCCAACTTTAGCTATGTTGATGCCTATTCTTTCAGCAATGCTGTTGGCGAGATCTGGGTGTGAGTTACCACTTATTAATTTAATCGAGTTATGTGAAGCATGCATCTATAAAGTGATGTACAAGTGATAGGGATCGAAACTGATATTTGGATTGGAACTTTAGTAGTGGTCAGAGTAGGTATCTTTAAGGCTGTCAATGGGATGTCTAATTTTTTCAGATGTCCTGTATGTAATTTAATAAACGTTTCGATAGCCTGCATATAGCAAAACACTGTTCCATGCAATTGCAAAAAGGTTCTTAGAACCAAATGAACAGTGTGATGTGAATGGAATAGGCGATATAACCACTTTCTTAAGCAGATAAATTCAGATTCATGAGGTTTAAGTATTTAGAAATCTACTGCAGTCATAATAAAAAGATCACAGTACTCCTCATCTTACATTTCGATGTAATTGACTACAAAGGAGGAATCGAATAGTTCTACTAACCTGCTTCTAAAATGAAATCTACATGCTTCTCTGTAAATAACATGCGCTTGTTTTTGTATTCTGTGAACTATATATTTACAACTTAGACTTTGTCAATTGAGACAAAATGTGTTTAGCCTCTCTTTGGCCGCTAAGCCATCCACCATGAGCACATCCAGCAGCGGATCCTCCTACCGTATCTGCCCCTGCAAGCCGGACCCTATCAGTGATTCCCAGTTGAAAGACCTTATCAATGATTTCAGGATCAGTGGTACCAACACGGGGAATCAAATAAGCGCCTCGTACCCAAATGTCGTTATTCCACTCAGTATGACGAATGCTCTTTGGTTTAAGTATTTTTCCATTAGAGAATTGGGAAATTACCGGTTTGAAAAGATTCCAGATCTTTTCGTATTTTTGTTCTGGTGGAATATCTTCAATAATTTTAGAAAGAGGCTTTTGGGTAAGTGTCACCAAAGAAGGTGTTCCTGAAAACTTTTGGTAATTAAGGAATAATGTTGGATAGTCCCATGCTTTGGCTTCAGTTGAGGAGGTAGGAGCCTGAGATGTAATTCCGTAAAATCGGTCTACATCTGCTGGCCAAAAGCATTCATCGAATTCAAAGATCACCTTGCCTAAAGAGCCAAACTCAAGGTGAGGTTTTACTTTTTGGAAGCCTTCTGGTAACGAAGGAACCCATTCCACGTATGCCGGATCATTCTTGTCTTCTATAGCAAGTAATGAAGGAGGGATTGTAGCGATAATGTAATCACAAGTGTACTCGTTCTTATTGGTATTGACTTTGATAACTCTGTCAGTGTAGTCAATAAGCTTAACATTTTCCTCCAACTGGATATTGTTTTCAATGAACTCTTTTGGTAATTCATGGAGTACATTTTTAAACACATTGATATAGCCAGACTTGACTAACACGTTTCTTCCCAAATGTGAATCAAATGTGTTCTTTGCCGAAAGTTTATCCCATGATTCTCCAAGCCATAATTCCCCCCACAATCTGACCACTGCCCCCGCATACTTAGCCTGTTGTTCAGATAAGTGCTTTCCCTTAATTTTCAAGTATTCGTCACAAACTTCTTTGCCAGATATGTCCTTTTGGCTGGGATCACTGTATTTCATTTCGATGTAAGTGAAAATTTCTTCAGTGACAGCTTCCAATACCCATGGTGAGATCTCTTTATCATCTTTAGAGAACATTAAATGTTTCCCGTCATCGAAATAAAAGTCAATGTTACCCTTTTCAAGAGCCTGATCGAATAACGGATTAGCCAATGAGTCATGGAACCACAGAGCTCCTAGATCAAATTTAATATTAGGATTATTCTCCGAGTCTATGGATCGTAAACGACCTCCAAGTCTGTCTCGAGCCTCAACAATTAATATATCATCAATGCCTCCAGCATGAAGGTCAACGGCCGCCTTGACTCCAGAAATACCAGCTCCAATTATAATCACCCTATGATGCACCATATGACCTTGTTTGCTTTCAAATTGAGGAATCTTTGTTGGAAAATGTCAATCTTTTATAACCTCGCAGGCGCTAAATATGCGCGATAACAACCATAATATGTAGGCGCTAAATATGCGCGCCGTTTTCCGATTGCTTCACAAAAAAGGAAATTTGTATGGCTAACGGAATTTTCTGAAGAGCGGAAAAATGTATGCAATGTAGGTGGAAAGCGACATCCGACACATTGAGAACCATGGAGATGGTGGTACGTTCTCATAGCTATGTACTGTATTATAACTATATACCAGACTGATGATTATTTGACTATTGAAAAAAAAAGAAAACTCCCCCCCGGAAAAAAAAATAAGCGATAGGCATTAGTGAATTGAATAATTTTGTGGAAATTCTAGAAATACCCAGTGAAACAAAAGATAGTAGTAGTTCTGGAGATGTTCGATAAAAGGTGAGAAAAAAATACCCAAAACAAAAGGTGGTAGTTATGGAAATTCTTAGTAAAAGCTTAAAAAAATACTCAGTAAAGCAAAATGAAGAAGTTCAACGAAATGCAGAGAACGTGTGATGACGTCGATTTTGCGTCCAGCATACAAACTGTAGCTTAACAAAAAAGGCGTCATGACAACAGATCAAAATGGTTATTGTGGCAGATGTAGTCATTGCAACAAATCGTTCAATCCTACAATTTCACCAAGTAAGCTCAAATATTCCAGAATGAATGAATGCAACACCCACCAATTGCCAAAGCTATTTTTGGATTGTGTTGCTACCTGGGATAATTGCAGTTGTCGTTGAAGTTGCTGCTGCTGCTGCTTCAAGAAAATGTACTTCAACAAGTCGTTCAAGATAAAATTGATATAACTGTTGTAGATCAAAATAGGATATTTGGATTTGAATTGTTCTGAAAGCAATTTGGTGTCGATTAAAGCAATTAACGAGTTTAGCTTTCTGGATTCTTTCTCATTCAAAATCAAAGACTCTTCTTTATTGGAGTCTTCTGATCCGAGTGATTCAGTTGAATTAGAATCAGTCTCTTCTGATAGAAATGATAACAAATCATTCTTGAAGAAATTATCAATGATATTAATTTCTTGGTTTACGAAACTCATGGATATAGATGATTTCAATTCATCATCTAATGTTGGATCAAAGTTGTATCCAATCAAGGAATATATCAAATCATTAGATAAAATGCCTTTGAAGTTCAGACCAAATGGATCCTGAAACTCATCTTCTAACCTACCAGATGTCAATGTTGCAGAAGACGAAGAAATAGATGTTGATCTTGCCAGAACGTCGTCTGAAATCGACGAGTTTCGAGAATCATCAAAGGGACGTTTTTGATCTTGAGAAGAATCGATAAAAAAGTTCTCAATATCACTAGCCATGGCAGATTTAGTTAGTGAATCTTCTTTTATAATCAATTTAATGAAGGTGATTAGCAAATCATTCAAGTTTATGAGTTTTTTGACAACCATAAGGAATATTGTCGAGTTCGCCACCAGAAAAATGTGGTCATTTCCAATTTTAGACACTTCTGAGTTAAAGTTAGTAATTAAATGGAGTAGATTCAATCGTAAATTTTTCAAGAAGTTTGAGTCTGCAGAAGTCTTAAGTAGTAATAAATATGGTAGCAATTCAATAATGATTATTGCAAACAAGTTGAGATCAATCACTTCATTTTCTTCATTTATAGGATAATCAACAATTGGTTGAATAAGATTGTTGACAATGTTTTTCAACAAAGCATCTTTTTCTAATAAGTTGTCATTGGTTAGGAGAATTGTTTGGATCACAGAACTATCGATATCATATATATGAAGCCGAGAATAACAATTCATTAAAACATCATTGAACCAAGAATTACTTGAAGACGATAGAGACAAAACAGTAAAATCATTTGCACTTGGAAACTTACTTGAAGGGTGAATGAAAGACAATTCCGGTCTGACAATTGATTCTTGCCTATTGTCATTATCGAATCTGCTCTTGGATGGTTCTCTTCTATGATTTTTATAGTATTGAGCACCCTGGGGAACTGCCAGCAGTTGAGAAAGATTATACAGTTGCAGAATTTGGGGTTGTTGGGGGTTCTGTGGATACTGATACTGCAACTGTTGCTGTTGCTGTTGTTGGCGTTGTTGCTGTTGTTGTTTTCTTCTCGTATTAAACACTTCTTTGAGGTCATGAATTTCGTTGTGGTCACACAATTCTTTTATGTCCTCATTTATGATATTCTCGTTCCAAACTACCCCCAAATAGTTATATTTCGACTCCCCTCGACTTCCAAGTCTTTTAATCAATAAATTAGGGTATACTAATTTAATAAGCTTACCCAACTTTGATTGACCCAAAATTAGCTTTTGTTGTTCATTGGTGGAATTAGAAGAGCTGGGATATTGTAAAATCAACTTTTGACAAATGATATAATATGTTTTATAAATAGATAATCTTGGAATTGTATTATTTTGAGGTTCATTGGCGGAATACACCGGCAATTGAATCAAGATATCAAATAAAATTTTGATTGCCAAAAAAGTTCTTAACAACTCGTGATAATTGATATTCATTAGTCTATTTTCTTTATCGATTAAATCAGGGAAATAATTAACCATTAAATTTGGATTTTTGAATACATTCAACAACAGATTAATTATGTCAACAGAAGAGTTGGGAATGTTGGGATTAATCTCCGTTGTGTCAATTTTACTACTCAAATCAAGCATTGGTGATTTTCCATTATTGTATAGAAGATTATAAAAATCATCCACTGGAATTGGAAAGTTTAATTTGTAAATTATTGTTAAAAGGTAATTGTTGATATTGGAACCATCGACCGATACCAAATTGACAATGAGTTCATTTATGACATTATTAGTAGCTTGGGGAGTTGGAACAGGAAAGGGAGAATATTTCTTCGATTCGGGCACTACTGGTGACGCCGTGGGCTGTTGACTAGGAGAGAAAGATGTGGAGGCATGAGGTTCATTGATGTTGAATAAATTGAAATGAGAAGAAATAGAAAGATTGTTCTTTGCGTGTTTCATCGATTGTGGAACTGGATTTGGAGCTACAGGAATACGGGGATAATTAAATGACTGATAAAATGCTGGCTCCGATACATTAGGGTTAAAGTTTTGGTATGGAGGTTCTGATGCAGTATATTGAACGTGACTAGGGTAGAATAATGAAGATGAAGAGGCTGTCGTTAGATTTGTTGATTCATGATAGGCATTAGACTCGGGAGACGAAGGACGTTTAAGAGGAGACCGATACTGGGAATGAGGCACTGGGGGAAGAGCCAGAAGGGACGAAGATACCGAGGAATGGGCTGAGTGTTGTGGTTGATTTTGAGGGAAGTTATATTCTATGTTGTATTCATTGTCGTAGATATCGGAAACAATTTGCTTCTGTGTTGGGGTAGAAGTAGTTCCTGGATTGGGGGATTGATTTTCCGGGTAGTAGTAGCTTATGTTCAGTAAGGACGATTTCTGACGTTTATGAGATCTGGTTGTTTTAGGTGGTTGTTTAGACATAGCTAACAGCACTGGGATTCGAAGTAGTTAGTGGTGATGAATTTCATGAACGAGACGGGGACAAGACCCTTGGGAATGCAGCCGGATGGAAGAGAGATTATGAAGCAGTTGAAGATGGTTTGTATACGACAATCAACGGCGAGGGGCAATTATTACGTGCAAGATCTGGAGAAAAATCGAAAAATCACGGAATGGGCTGGGTATAAGAAGGAACGCGACCAAGTGAAGAAAACTAACACCAACAGGGAAGGGCCTCGGCTAGCAAACAATACTGCTTGGAACGGTCACAATCCTACGTCGCCGTGGAATATTAACCCTGGTTATAGCTATTTTGGATATAATCTATTCTATTAAAAAAAAAAGGAAAAATAAAAAAAATTAAAAATTAAAAATAAAAGTTAATCCCCAAATCACCACAAAAACGTAAATAACAATAAATCCTCAAAATAAAACGATTCTCAGACGAAAAATAAATAAATCAGACAAAATAGGAAAAGATAGACTCACCACAGAATGTAGCAGGACGTATAATGAAGTGAGATATTAACAGATAACGGCACCAGTACGTGTAGAGACGTAAGGCGGGAGTATGGCACAGACACGTCACTTATGATGATTAGAGATTTAGAGGATTGTTTGTATGAACAGGGCCTGAACCTTTTCTTTGTTTGCTTTAGGTTTTCTACTTGAAACTAAATAGACGGAGATTTATTGTCTTTGACGACTGCTAACCATTATTGTGTTTCCCACCCGTACATGGAATCAAATAATAGAGATTTGCAATGATGCAAGGGCAAATGGGCAACTGACAAAACTGGCTCCGGAATGTTGACGATTGTTTATGTTGCGATTTGAGTATATGATTACAACCGGAAAATATCTCGTGTAAAGATTGGCATAAGAAAAAGCCCTACAAATTATTACCCGGTGCTTCGTGTATATTTTTAGAAAGGAGAGATAGCAGACAAAATACTGAAAAAAAAGCCAATCATAATGCCAGAAAAGGAAATAAGTGGGTGCAATTTCAGATATTGCACTTGATAATAAGCGAACATATCGATTCCATACTAGGGCGATTGGCGATTCTATGACTAGCTCGATCACAATTTCATAACTAAGCCGATCACAATTTGGCGATTCCATAACTAAGCCGATCACAATTTGGCGATTCCACAACTAAGCCGATCACAATTTGGCCTTTGGTGGTAAGCTGGTGGATAACACAGCTTTCAATTCGTTAGCAGCTTCAGTCAAATAATACTTCAAATGGTCCGATCTCAATCCATTACCCTTTCTACAGGAAATATGTACGTGTAACCATTCGCTGTTAACCAAGTAAGCCAATCCGAACCCATCGTCAATGACTTGAGACCATCCCCAACTTTGGAAATATTCGGATGGAACTTGGGAACTGGAAATGTACCAAGTTGAACTGTATTTGTAAATGGGATCTTGGAAAATAGCAGGAACATCTTCATTTGGTTGTAACATTTGCGATAATCCAAATAAGTGACGATCTACCCCTTTACCATCAGCAGCTTCAACCAAGTAAGTAACATGTTGTTTACAGGCCTTTTGGAAAGTAGCGATTTTTTCTTCATTGGTGCTTGTTGGATCAGCCCAGGTTTCAACGAATTTCTTAGATTCAACCGAAACGGTTCTACCAGTTTCAGTTCTACCTTTCAAGTATTTTCTGGTGGCAGCAGATTCATAAGTTGGTCTCACTTTTCCAGTTAGCTTGTAATAAGCCAATTGCATCAACATTTGCACGTAAGCATCAGGGCTAACTTTGAATTGTTTGATCAAGTTCTTACCATATCCATAATATTGGAAAATTTCCTCATCCAAAGATTCGATGGTTTTGGCGAATTTTTCTTTAGCCAAGGTAATTTCTTGTCTAACCACAGGGTTGATATCAAAATTCAATAAACTTGGTGTTTCGGCAACTGGTAATTCGGTGATTAACTTGGTGTTGGATTCAATTTCAGTAAGAAGAGTCTTTGGATCTTCTTTGGTGATTTTTTGTAAGATGAAGTTGTTCAATTGAACCGTTGGAGTAGCATCCATTTTGGAGTGTTCACCCAAGAACCCAGAGTTACCGTTTCTAGACACGAAGAATTCTAAAGGTTTATCAAAGAAACGGTTTTCACCATCTCCGTGCCAGTTGTTTCTAGATTTTTCTTCCACAGTGACTGGAGAATCAGAATCAAGACAAATAACAAAGGTAGAAGCGAAAATGGTTTCCAAAGAAGCATTGTTGATAGGAGACTTAACCAATTGATTGTAAGAGTTTAAATATTCATCACGGTTCAAAGAGGTTAAAGCACCAATTCCATGACCCTTTCCAATCTTGGAATTTTCAATGGTGATGTATAATAATTGCTTGTAGATGTCAGACTTAGACAAAATTTGTCCATTGACATCGTGGTGGTAAACTTTGTAGAAGTTGTTGTTGATGATAACCACGAAGTATCTGTTTTCCGCAATAGGGTAAAGTTTGGTGATATCAGATCCTTCGTGAGGAACACGAGAGTTGTTGAACATGTAGCGGAAAGCATTCATACAATATGGGTTACCCTTGATGATTTCGGGTTCCAAATTTTCTGTCTCCACTTCGATGGAGAATTGCGTGGAGTAGTAAGCAATCAAAGTAGCTTTCAATAATTGATCTTTGCCAATAACATTATTCACATCCTTATGGTTGAAGAAGTATGAGACATAAGGAGAGACAGGATCACGGTAAGACATATAGGCATAATCATCCCACCATTCAGCCAACCAGTTATCCTTGTCTGCAGCAAAGGTTTCAAGACGTTTTTGTAAAACCTCTCCAGCTCCACCAGGTCTAATGAAGTCTTCAACAATGGCGGTTGATTGTTTCAATTGCTCCTTAGAGAGGAATGGCTCAATAGATCTTAAGTATTTAGCCCCGGTTTCTTGTAAAGTTGGAACTGGCAATTTAGGTAATTGCGCTTGGTATTTAAATAAATCACCTTTCAAAGCGGTGGTAGAAAACTGTCTTCTGGTATTAGAAATTGTCATTTTAGTTAAATTTAAAGACTTGAACATGACAAGAGAAATAAAAAGAGAGAACTCGTGGAGTCTTTTCTAGAAAAAAAAAAAAGGAGAAAATTTTTCAGGATTTATCAACTATTATATCTGCAAATAAACACCACATTTGACTCTATTGAATCTTATTTCTCGAGGGAAATTCCGGGGGATGAAAAATTTCGTTTAGGCGCGCAAAAAAAAGACTGTGAAAATGTGGGGGTGAAGCCGAACCCGACACAAGATAAAACTCCGAGAAGCCGTGCAATTAGGGTCAACCTTTGATTGATATGCGTTGCTTAGCCGTTATGATGTTTCTGGAGTTAACGTCGGAGCGGTGATCTTCGGTAGACCCTTGTTCCCACTTGGTGTTACTTTACTGGAGTTAAGATATGCTCTGGCTAGCTTGGGCACGGATGTTTTTCGTCGGTTGACCGAAAACTTCCGCGGTTGATGGGAACTTTTTGTTAGCCACGGTCCACGACTATTTTGGCTAAGACAATTAAAGTTTAAAAGGGTTCGTAAAAGGAAACTCGGCAATTGAGAGCTTGTGATTACAATGCAGCTCTTACCACAGCGGTGTCAATAGGGTGGATTCCCGGGGTAGATCTACGCGTGCCTGTGTCTCGGCTTCGGAGTTCATGAGTGTGGGGGTGGGAGTGACTCGGGAAAACCCCGTGCATCCCGCGTTGCATCCGTACATCTGCGTGCTTCCATGCTTTCCGGTACCACAATGTTACTATACGTTATACGTAATCCGTCCAATATCCCTGCATCAGCGTTACTGATTTGTCACTTGCGGCTCGCTTGTCAAGCACCAATTCATCTCGGGTCGGACATCCTCCTCAGCTTCCGGATCATCTCTGTCGACACGCGCGGAAATTTTTTTTTTGTTGTCTTCCTCTGTGTGAGATCATATACTTCATAGCCAGTCCAAGCTCCTCATGAGTACGATCCATCTACTATCCTACCCTAGGTTAGTAACATCTGTCATCTTTTTCATATGGTACCTCATCATCATATTCGTTGCATACCGCGGGTTCTTCGAGATCTTGAGTAAATTTTCATCACCATCTCTTATTAATGATAATGAGGATGAGGATGAACTCGAACCTGTTAGCATTTTAAGACCCATCAAAGGGATTGATCCAGAACTCAGTACTTGCTTAGAATCATCTTTCCTCCAAAATTATCCTGTAAATAAATTCGAAATCATATTTTGCATCGATGATTCTAGTGATCCTTCTATTCCAATTATCGAAAATTTGATTTCAAAATATCCCCATATAAGTGCCAAAATCTTACTCTCCAAAGATTCTCCTCATAATCATTTTGGTCCGAATCCAAAAGTTAACAACTTATCTAAAGGCTATTTACATGCTAAATATGATATTCTTTGGCTTATGGATTCTAACGTTTGGGCCAGTCCAAATATTTTGAAAAATTCTGTTTTTTCTTTAATCAACCATTATAACAATGGGGTAAAACTCGCCACCGGTACCAATTCACGTGCTGTTAAATTAGTACATCATGTTCCATTGGCATTGAGTATGAAGTCTCAACCTGACAGTCCAACGAACAATTCCGATTCCGAACTTGTCTTGAGCCCTATAACGTCAAATGCTTCTTCTCCAACTTACCGTAAACGGTTATTGAAAAAATGGGGGGCCAAGCTTGATGAAATGTTTTTGATGACTTCACACCTGAAGTTTTATGTATCCTTGAACAACTTAAACATTGCTCCTTGTGTTAATGGGAAATCAAATATGTATAGAAGGTCTGATCTTGATAAAGCAGTTGCATCCATTCCTTCCAATTACTCACCATTTTTTGACACAAAACCGGTGAAATCAGATGCTAAATATTACTCCAACTTGGGTCCAGGTAATGGAATTAAATTTTTCGCCAGATATATTGGTGAAGATAATATGATTGGAATTGCCCTCTGGGAGTTTTTATTTGGAAGAACGGCATTGACTGGTGATTTTGTCATTCAACCTTTAAGTGGTGTTGATAACTCATTATCTGATTATGTTAAAAGAAGAGTTAGATGGTTAAGAGTTAGAAAGTATATGGTGTTAATGGCAACGTTAGTGGAGCCATCTACTGAATCCATCATATGTGGTTTGTTTGGAACTTATGCAATCTCTTCGATTTTCTGGAACCAATTGTTCAATTGGAAATATTTTGCATTTCATATGTTTGTGTGGATTTTAACCGACTACAAACAATACTACACATTTATCCATAATATCTCAAACTCAAATTATAACGTTCATTGGTTAAATAAAAAATCAATACCTCCTTTGAAAAGATCTTTCTGGAATTGGCTACACATCTGGATCTTACGTGAGATTTTGGCATTACCAATTTGGATTATTGCCATGATCGGTCATGAGATTGATTGGAGAGGTAAACCTTTTAAAATTAAAAAAGATTTGACCGCTGAAGAGTTATAGAATCTGTGTTGCATATTATGACATGTTATGATCCCCCCCTCAAAAGTGAATTGATACATATTGTCCACTCTCGATAAAAAATTTATATACAGCTTATAGAATTGCTCAGTTAAATACTAAGAATTTATTTTCATTTCCCTTGCATCAATCCCGCGGCTCTAAACATTTTTTTTTTCGATTTTTTTCGGCTGCAACAATGCCTCATCTCAGATAAGCAACGTCGACGACGAATTAGGAAGTTATGGGGCTAGATAAGATAAGGCTCTTGTCTTCTCTTAAGTTTTAGATTTCTAGTATAAATAGTGGAACTATGAACCTCAACGAAATGAATTAGTATCCTCATCCATAATGAAGTTGTCGAAGTTGGCAGTTAATTTACTTGCAGTTTGCTCCACCGTCTTCGGTGCCAGAAAAGTGTTTATTGATAATGATGGTTTGGTGCCATTGAATGTTTTTCTTCCACTTTTGGGAGATATGGAAATCGTGGGGGTTTCTGCTAGTTTTGGTGATCCATCACTCGTTGATGCTTTGGGAGCTGCCTCTGATTTCTTGAAAAATTACAGTTTGACCTCATGTATCCCGTTATATGAAGGTGCGGCCAGTCCATTATTGAGAACCGAGGAAACATTCAATGTTTGGCAATCTTTGTTTGGTGAGTTTGTCTGGAAAGGTGCTTGGGATCCAGATTACGTTGACACCTACTCAATGAGTAATGTGACCTACAATAAAACCTTCCCTGCAGCAGTGGCATTGATTGAAGCAGTCAAAAAAAATCCTGGGGAAGTTGAGATTTATGCTGCAGGTCTTCTCACTACTGTCGCTCAAGCCATTTCCATGTACCCTAAATTGGCCGAGGAAGCTAAGGCATTATGGATAATGGGTGGTTATATCGATGGCCAATACCAGCAAGTCACTGGTGGTGACTTGACCAATGATATTAATACTGACTTTAACCTCATGTTCGACCCTGAAGCTGCTGACATTGTCTTAACATCCAATTGGACTAATGTTTACATCGGTGGTAACGTCACCAACTACATTTATCCTTCACAATCTTTATTCAATGAATTGATCTCGAAATTCGGCTATTCTAAAATTTCGTCCGATCCAAAATTAATTGGAATCTACGAATTCATTGGCAGTGGGAATGCAAGTGATGTATTCTTACCAATGTGGGATGAAGCCGTATCTGGAATTATGGCATTCCCAGATTTAATTAAAAGTACTACCAATGTTCATGTTGCTGTTGATACTGCTTTTAATTCTCCTTTCTATGGTAACTTAAGAGTTTGGCCTTCTAACTTAGCCCCAAAATCTTCAAGGGTAGGAAAGGCGAAATACATTAACACTATTGACCTGGAAGGCTTTTTGGCTAAAGTGTATGATTCTCTTACAAAGGATTGGTCTCAGTACTGTAAGATAAAGGGACCTGTCGACTTTTAGTCTGTATAATTACCTAAAAAATACCCCTATTATTAAAATTTGAAAATGTCATAAATACTGAAAATTTAATCAACGGCTTCGAAAATCATGACAAAAGTAGATAAGTTTTTTAGAAATTTGCAAAGAATTTGAAAAAATATGAAAAATTTGACTTTTTGAAATAAAATTCATTTTTTTCATGTACTCAATTTAGTAGTGTTTTTGATACATCCCATTAAGCCATTTTCGACCCATAATTAAACTCACTCTCTTCAGCTACTGAAGCCGTTTTTTGCAGGGGAGATACGGATTAGAAATCTAAAAATCGGAGAGAAAATAAGAAGCAATTGTGAACTCCTTAAAGGGAAAATTAGAGCAATGTGTCACTTAGAAGGAAAATAGTATCAGCTATTCAAATCAACTATTGTATGGTTTTCATACATGGTATCAGAATATGTATTGATGTATAGGAACCTACATAAAAGAATAATGTGTACGAAAACGTCACTTGTACTAAATCCGACGATCGCAAATATATGACATCGAGAAAAGCCACTTTAAACTAATTTGACTGCAAGTATCTTTTAACATCTTTTTGCCACTTTCATGTCACAAGGCTTATTTTTTTGATGCCTTACCTAGTTTAACACCGATTCGCCAAGATTCTCATTGATTTGATTGGCTGACACCATTCATGAATAGGGGTTTCTACACATAATACCACGAAAGTCAAAGAGAGAAAAAAGAATAGAGATTCTCAAATCTAAAATTGTATCAAAATCGGGTGATTTACTGTTGTTATGTTCATACTTTTTCTTGTCCCAGCCTCTATCGAATATGAAGTAAAAAGTATTTAGGACAGTTTCTTATGCAGTTTACTATGGATTTAACTGCTCAAATTGTATTTACAGCATACACGGTGTTTACACGTCTTTTTTTTGGTATATAAACTGATCATCCTAACAAATTTCAAAGTATTCTTTTTGCTACTTATAATACCATGAGTCGCTCCATACTTAGTACTGTGTTGAGTGTTTTCTCCCCTTCTCTTATTGTTTGAATAATACATCTTAATGCTAATCTAGAGCCATGGGAGAATGTTGTTCTTTGTCTTTATTTCATTGACTGTATCGTTAATAGAATCTGATGTTCCAATATCTAGCTGAATACTAGCTTCTCAAATTGGACATTTATTCTTAATTTCAGTTTCTGGCTAAAATTTTAGTCTGCAAAATACATAGGGTAAATAGTTCGTGCATTTTGACATTTTATGTAACAGATTTGATGCGGGGAGTAAATATGAAGCTTGATCCTTTCAAAGCTCCAAACCTGGAATGATTTGCGGTCGTTTGCCTCGCAATAAACATCAAACATTCTATAGGACTCCTTTCAAGCCTCATCTTAGACTTTTTAAGGAAGTAATAAATTTCAAGATCTAGACTTACAGTTTCGATCTGATAGTTGAAGAAAATCATCAGTACTGCCAATCATAGAAGTATAAACAAGTGAAAGACATGAATTTTTGAGAGTATGTCTTGGCTTATAGATTGTCTATCAGATTGTCTATCACTCAAAGGAGCATTACTGAAATTTATCAACGAAGTGTAATAACTCCTCTGAACCATCCATCGACCAGTTTCAATGCTGCATATACATGTGAAAAGTAAACTCATATATCGCGAGTGGATGACCATTTAGCAGTTGTTTCAAATGTGGAATTCCCCCCTTTGGAAAGCTTGGAAGCTAAGCCTATGGTTCTTTTACTATGCTTCGATCGCCAAAGTGTCTTACTTACTTTCCACAAAGAATAGATAGAACATTCGATTCGCAAGTAAGATCTTTTCTTTTTTTCATTTCGTAGGGTGTTCGTAAGGTGGCTGTTAGTGAGGATGAAATTTGTTGCTTGCCGCATGCATATGTTCACTGCAACAAGCGGCATTAATAGCTCTGCGAGAGTCAGCCCCCATTCCAAGTTAGAAAGACTTGTTTCTAGAAGGAAATCTTAATTTCGCTTTGACGTCTCATAACCTTCGACGCAAGATGGTCATTACAAGATGGCCATTACAAGATGCTCTTTAAATGTGAATGCTCATTTCAAAGGATTTCACCAGTATCAAGGCAACAAATACGTTGTTCTGGTATTAAAGGTTCGACGTTCCTTGAAACCATCGAAAGTCCAGCCTTAGGAAAGGGAGACAATAGATGAAATTCGGTACGAGCTACCTTTGTCCATTTCGATTATAGTAAATGAGCCCTGTTAAATTTACGCATCTGTTAATAGTATCTGCAGATGGTGAAATTCTATATCAAGATCTCGTAAATACAAAAATAGACTTTACAGTTCGCCTTAATAGTAGGCACAGGCGAAACCTACTTGTTTGCCTTAATTGTCTTGCATTGTAAAATTTCGTTTCTGTATTTGACGGCTTTGATTGAGAGGGTTTTGATATTTGAAAATGAATATTGACCATTAAGATGTCGCCGGCGAACCCACTTGTGGCCCGATACTCATGCAGCATTTTAGCGAGAGGCAGCTAATAAACATGCGTAGTGGACTAACTTTCCATGCAGCGATTTTGCAGACAGAGAAAAGGGATGCGTAAGGAAACTGTTCCCTAATAATTTAGATAACGGCAAGTGAAAGGTGAAATTTTACAACCAGCCACTTCAAGCAGAAAACGTTCTCAAAATAACTACACCAGTTTCTTGCCATATTCAATACGGGCAGCTCAAAATGTCATGTAACCGAGTTCTAAGCATTTTCACGACAAACTTCACACTTTTAAAGAACTACCAAAGAACGACAAGAGCTGCTCTTTAATCTACGTTTGGGCCACTTTTCAAGTAAATTAGGGAGACATTTTTGGTGCTACACGATTGTAACAGGTGAAGCCACTTTTATCCCTATATTCTGAGAGTAGTGTTAAACTTTAATGTCTTTTGAAACAGGTTTACCTCGTTTAAGGTTGCATATTGCATATAAACAATATAAATCCTATGTTCGTAAAATGAATCTTCACCTGAAGTACGAGGCAAGCATTTCGAATTATATTTCTCCACTACTTCGATCAGGTCATCTGTAGGTGCGATATTTCTGTGAAATTTACGGCAGTTCTACCAACGTTCAAATAATAGAAACGAATTGAAGACGATCTTCCGCACGATGACGATCTTCCGCATGATGGCGTTTTAGATACTGTACATAGGGTCTACAATCACCCAAATCCCGACATTACACCGGGGGAATCGGAGCTGCATCAACAGTATGCATGCCAACAAAA
Source organism: Isabelozyma rhagii (assembly GCA_003708185.3). NCBI lineage: Eukaryota > Fungi > Ascomycota > Pichiomycetes > Serinales > Metschnikowiaceae > Isabelozyma > Isabelozyma rhagii. The sequence goes on along the minus strand of PPNO03000011.1, from coordinate 3,551 downwards.
ATAAGTTTTAGTGAGGATTCTTCCCTAATCGGGGCATAAAAGAATTTTAGAATATTTTCGGCCTTACTAACTCAAATTTCAGACGAAATTACTTCAGAGTAGTCGTAGTTCATATTGTCAGGTCCTAAGGAAGAAGGAAGAATGCCAACATCTACACCTTATACCATTTTCGACAAGGAAAACTTTCGACTACTTCATCACCTTGATGATAAAAAGGAAACTCTCATTTTAAATGCAAGCCACAGATCACAAAACTAAAACCCCCACTCAAATATCGAAACCCCAAAGCTAAATCACAAATTAAAAACAGTAAAGCTAGCAAAAAGGGCCCTTCGACGCAATATCTAAGTTTCATATTAAAGATATTTTAGTAAGCCTCATAGTCTAATCATTCTATTGCACATGTCAATAATACGGGTTATGTTGAACCGCTGATCGACTGTAATGTAAGTTTTATCCGCAGATGGGCGCTGCATTTCAACCGTTTTAGGACCACTTGACCTATGTTGATTTCTTCGATGATGCATCGTTAACGGTAGCTAGTGATGCATACGTATATCCTTACTAGTGCCCAGTAAAATCCAAGTGAAAGATGATGGTCATTTCCTGAGTGTTTTCTCCCATAACAAACTGAATGGTAGCTCGAACTGCTTGCAATAAACATTTACGGATTTTTGAATCGGCTTTGTTGCCGTAAATTTGATTATTCATGTTCGTAAATTTCCAGAAGCATTGTGCTGGTCCTTGAAAACATGAAACCTGATTCATGGAGATAATGCCCGTCCGTTCCACTAAGCCCGCTTATTCTTCCTCAAAAGTCCCAAAATGGAAATATTACGACACAAAAAAACCTATTTAGTTGGCTATTTTAAAAGGATCGACTGTATCCTTTATTTTAAACAATGCACCGCATGATGCAGAGAAAATTATTCTGATCACGGGTCTCTTGAAATAAACATCCGTTTGAAAATAATTCTAACCTAAAGTAGCTTTAGCCTTTTCATACCACCAGAGATTAATGCTCACTTCATATATTTCAGTACTTTTCTCATCTTCCCCAACGGATAATCGAGCATGGATAGAACCCTCCTGTTTCCCTCCCCTCAAAGCTTTTGCGACGTACATGCTCAGGGTCCTTAAGACCCCCTTAAACTTAATCTCGATTTTTGGATGAATTAGTGATACTTTCGAGATTTCATCTTTTTTATTTTTTGGCTTAAAAGTTTATTCTTATTTTTCTCATCCAACCATGCCCTGCAGTAGCGCTTTTACGGCGACATGACTATAACCTCACATATATTGTGTTAAGGCACATAGAAGCTTTTGAAAAAGGTATTTCCTGCAAAGATTGCCCATCTCTTGCCATGGGAGGGAAATCTCTATATAAGTTTACTTGTTTCTTCCATTTCCAGATAGTGATAGTCAAATTCCCCTACCTATTATTTCGTCCACTTTTGTATCAGGTACACAATAAATGGAATCAACGAAAAGCTAGAACTGAAAGATGTCTCATTACTGGAAGCTTCTCTTTTCAGCACTTTGGTACATCCTTTACATTGTAGACGCCCTCACTATCAGTCAGAATAGAATCAATGATGGTACCCTTAGTGTTGCTGTTGGAGATATTACCATTAATAGCGGTGTCTACTGGTCCATTATCAATAATGCAGTAACTACCATTGTTGGAAGTGTCTATAATAATGGAGGTTTTTATATCAGCTCCAATTCTGACCTAGTTGGACTAACTGTATCAGTTACTGGTTCGACATTCAAAAATACTGGTACCGTTAGTTTCAATGCTTTAGCCAGTGTCTTGACTCCTAGTTATACTTTGGCTGTTGCTACTACCTTCTCCAACTCAGGAAACATTTTCTTCGCAGCTTCTGGAAGCAGTTTAGGTGTTCCGACCATGGTCATTAATGGTCCCAATTGGGACAACTCTGAAACTGGATTAATTGTGTTCACAGAAACTAAAAAGACAACTTCAATTGTTACGTTAGGTACTATATTGGGTACAGTTAATAATGACGGTCAAATTTGCTTGATTAATGAAGTTTATCAGCAAACTACTACCTTTAGTGGTTCTGGTTGTATTGATGTTGGTGTCAACAGTAATGTATGGACTGCATCCTCGTTATTGACATTCGCGTCAGCTCAAACAATTTACCTTAGTACTTCAACTTCATCCCTCAGAGTTGAAGTTGTGAGTCTTAGTCAAACTTTTACTGTTGCCGGTTGGGGGAATGGAAATATCATCGGGCTTGGTGTCGCTATTTACGACTTTGGTTATTCAGGTAGTCAATTATGGATACGTGCATCTGTTCTTACTCCAAAATATTACTTCAACATTGGTTCTGGATATAATATCAACTATATGACCAAAGTATCTACAAACTACGGTATTGGTGTTGCAATTATTAATGCTGGTCTTCTGTACTCTTTACCTCCACCAACTTCCGGAAGACCAGCAGCATGTAAAGCTTGCAGTTCTGTCCCATCTTATCCAACTTCATCCTCCAGTTCCTCTTCTTCTACAAGCTCATCTGCTGGTTCTCCATTCACCGAGTACACCACCACATTCGAATCTACTGCTCCTGATGGTTCTGTTGTTACTAAGACTGGTGATGTGTTAGTGACTACTAACGCTGACGGTGACTTGTACACCACCACCTCCATCTTCACTGCATCTGATTCCTCATCGAGTGCTGGTTCTCCATTTACTGAGTACACCACCACATTCGAATCTACTGCTCTTGATGGTTCTGTTGTTACTAAGACTGGTGATGTGTTAGTGACTACTAACGCTGACGGTGACTTGTACACCACCACCTCCATTATCACGGCATCTGATTCCTCTTCGAGTGCTGGTTCTCCATTCACCGAGTACACCACTAATTTTGAATCTACTGCTCCTGATGGTTCTGTTGTTACTCAAACCGGTGATGTGTTAGTGACTACTAACGCTGACGGTGACTTGTACACCACGACTTCAATCATCACTGCATCTGATTCTTCTTCGAGTGCTGGTTCTCCATTCACCGAGTACACCACTACTTTTGAATCTACTGCTCCTGATGGTTCTGTTGTTACTCAAACCGGTGATGTGTTAGTGACTACTAACGCTGACGGTGACTTGTACACCACGACTTCAATCATCACTGCATCTGATTCTTCTTCGAGTGCTGGTTCTCCATTCACCGAGTACACCACTACTTTTGAATCTACTGCTCCTGATGGTTCTGTTGTTACTCAAACCGGTGATGTGTTAGTGACTACTAACGCTGACGGTGACTTGTACACCACGACTTCAATCATCACTGCATCTGATTCTTCTTCGAGTGCTGGTTCTCCATTTACTGAGTACACCACTACATTCGAATCTACTGCTCCTGATGGTTCTGTTGTTACTCAAACCGGTGATGTCTTGGTGACCACTAACGCTGACGGTGACTTGTACACCACGACTTCAATCATCACTGCATCTGATTCTTCTTCGAGTGCTGGTTCTCCATTTACTGAGTACACCACTACATTCGAATCTACAGCTCCTG